>BDMB01000084.1:596320-681498 GCA_016859785.1 Macrotyloma uniflorum | reverse complement strand
TACGCTTGCATGTTAAGGCTTTAATCGGCTCAGCACAACTACCCTTAGTGCTAACTCGTGCACCTACAAATATGAAAAAAATATAAACTTGTAAATTAAGTTAGCAAGCAATTAAATAAATCATAAGATATAAATATTTACCTGATGTAGGGTTTAGAGGCTCAACGGGTTGAATGGTTTGTGAAATCGATGCTAAAGTCGGACCAAAGGCCTGCATGAACTCCTCCCTGACTCGTTCAGTGATGGATGAAGTCAATTGCTCCTCTAGTCTTGCCTTGAGGGTCCTCTCTAGTTCAACAATATCTTCTTGGCTGAATGATGTGGAGGAGTGAGCATCCTTTGATGGTGGTCCAAAATATTGTCGGACTCCCACCCCTTTACCAGCAGCACGAACACGGCCAGGATGCTCAGGTCTTCCAATAGCCCTTGTCAAGATATCGTCACGACCACGAGGGATGAAAGATCCCTGACTCAATTGTTCCTCTAGGTCATCCTACAATAAAATATTAAAAGATCAAAATTCGGACAAGCATAACTAAAATGAAAGTATTATGGTAGAATCGTTTCACTTACAATTTTTGAAGCAATCTGCCTAGCTTCCTTAGATGTCATCTGACCAGAAGATTTTGTGCGGGCCCTCTTCCACTTCTGGTGACATGTTGGAGGAGATGGTGGAGGAATTTCCTCTTGGCTTAAACCAGAGGATGACAACTCTGACTCCCACTTTTGTTTCTTCTCCTCCATCATTTTCTTTGTCAATAGATCATAGCCTCCACGAGACAAACAATGGAGGGCCACATTTCTTCTCTGAATCTCCTTTGCTTTTAATCTTTTTTCCTACAACAAATAGAAAAAAAAAGAGTAAGTAACTAGCAATTTAAGTTAAGCCAAAATTAAACCAAGGAAAATCATACCTCCCAATCAGGAGCTTTCCTAGAATGCACAAATTTCTTCCATGTCTCTTCATCTATGCCATATTTCTGGCAAGGAGTCAAGCCCTTCTTAACCATGTCTTCAGCAAAAACCCACTTAGTCGTCAATGTGGATTTGAATTGTCTCCACATTTTTGCTATAAAACTCAAAATCTTCCTCCTTACCGAATCAGAATTTACAAGATCAAAATGTTCCTACAGTAAAGAAGTAGTTAGTTAACTTCAGTATATCAACAAGTCAATGATATGTGAAGGAAGTAGTTAGTACTTACCAAGAGATCTTGCCAAATCAAATTCTTCACAATCTCCTCGACATAATCCCAAGATGGATGAAGAATAGACACCTACATACAAATTTATCAAATAAAGATAAACTAAACATTCAAAGTAGATAATAATTTAAAGAAATATTTCATTACAATAAGTAACTTTTCTCTAGCCAGTGTACCCAAATAGCTATTAAATTGGGTACTATGTGGACTTGAGACCTTTCCAGTCTTAGAATCAACTGACACAGTCAGCTTTCCTCCAGACATGTGTCTAACAGTCAAGCCTTTGAGTCGTGTGGCTTGCCGACTCTTCTTCGAAGTTGGTGGTGGAGGAGATGGTGGAGGAGATGCCGGAGGAGATGCTGAAGGAGATGCCATGTGCCTGTATTAAAAAAAAATAAAAGCTTTATAAGAACACATAACTTAATTATAGCAGAGATAAACATGGAAATGAACAAATTTACATAATAAAAATAATAACAGAAACCCTAAAATTTACATAACTTAGATAGTTAAATTTTCCCATATGCCTTCATCATGATCATGCCGAGTTGCATGGACCAAGTCGTCTTCCATATAGTCTATAGTAATAGGCATTCGTGGTGAAATAGGGATGTCAAAGGTCTCATCATCATCGTCATCGTACCCAAATGTGATATCATTGACTTTTCCTTTTAGGACTATAGACCACCTACCATTACATGGGTCTGTGATGTAAAAAACTTGTTTTGCTTGTTGTGCTAGTATAAATGGCTCTTCTTTATGACCAAACTTCTTTAGATCAATCAAAGTAAAGCCCATCTGATCAATTTGAACACCAGTATTGCTATCAATCCATTGACATTTAAATAAAGGTACTTTGAATTTAGTGTAATCGACCTCCCAAATTTCGTCAATGTACCCAAAATAACTCATGGATGCCATGATAGGATTTTTGTCCTTTGAACTAGAAAAATGCATTGAGGTCGCTTCAATAGATACTCCACTATTTTGGACCGTGCTCTTTTCATCTTGCAGCTTTGTGTAGAAAGAGTATTTGTTAATGTCATAGCCAGTCCAAGTGATGACATTATGTCTAGGACCATGTGCTAGCCATTTCAATGTATCGGAGACATTATGATCTGAAAAGACTTTATTTTTAAACCAACTAACAAACTGGTTGTTATGCTCCTTAACCAACAACCTTTCACTCATTTTAAGGTTAAGTTCCTTCAACATCTGTTTATGAGCATCTATGTAGGGAAGAACTTCATCTGTATTATTCAGAATATACAAGTGTGCCATACTCAACAAATGAAGATCTTTGGTTTCAACTTTTATCCCACGAGTACCCTTACCATTTATTCTATCCTCGTGACGACTAGTAGGAACACCAATGGGTTCTGTATGTGCTAAGTACTCTGAACAAAATTCTATGGCTTCTTCTGCAATATACCTTTCAACAATAGAAGCTTCAGGTCTGTATGGATTTTTAGAATACCCTTTAAAGATCTTCATGTATCTCTCAATTGGGTACATCCACCTCAAACAAACTGGCCCACATAAGCGAATCTCTCTAACTAGATGAATAATTAAGTGGACCATAATATCAAAAAAAGAGGGGGGAAGATACGTCTCCAACAAACATAATATGACTGCACCCTCATTTTCCAATTCATCCAACAACTTTTCATCAATCACCTTGGCACATATTTGATTAAAGAAGAAACATAGGCGCATAATGGCATGTCTGACATCCTTGGGTAATATGTCACGTATAGCAACAGGTAAGAGTTGCTGCATTAAAACACGACAGTCGTGAGACTTTAACCCCACCAACTTCAGATCTTTCATGGATACAAGGCTCTTAATATTTGAAGAGTATCCTTGTGGCACTTTAATACCGCGAAGACAACCACATAAACTTCTTTTCTCCTTTTTTGAGAGAGTGTGACATGCTGGTGGTAGATATGTTCTCTTGCCTTCAGGTCTTGGATGTAATTCTGCACGAATTCCCATTTCAGCTAGGTCTTGACGGGCATTGACTCCATCTTTTGTCTTTCCTTTAATGTTCAAAAGTGTGCCAATGAGACTATCACAAACATTTTTCTCCACATGCATGACATCAATACAGTGACGTACATCTAAGTGCCTCCAATATGGAAGATCAAAGAAAATTGACTTCTTCTTCCATATGTTTTTGTCTGAAGACTTTTTTTGAAATTTTCCAAATGGAATGTTGATATTGCTCACCCGATCATAAACTTCTTCACCAGTTAATGGTTCTTTGGCAATTTCATCCTCTTGATAACCATTAAAAGCTTTCTTCAATTTACGATATGGATGGTCTTTTGATAGAAATTTCCTGTGTCTATTATAAATGGTCTTCTTTCCATGTTTCAATTGAAGATAACTAGTATCTTCTTCACAGATAGGACAAGCATAATGACCCTTTACACTATAGCCACTTAAGTTTCCATATGCTGGGAAATCATTGATGGTACAAAATAACATTGCACGCAACTTAAAGCTCTACTGCAAATAGCCATCAAACACATCAACTCCTTCCTCCCACAAGAGCTTTAAGTCTTCTATCAAAGGACTAAGATACACATCAATGTCATTTTCTGGCTGTCTTGGACCTGCAATCATCATCGATAGCATAACATATTTACGCTTCATGCACAACCATGGTGGAAGATTGTAAATTACCAATAAAACTGGCCATGAGCTATGGTTGGTACTTAAATTCCCAAAAGGGTTCATTCCGTCTGTAGCTAATCCTAGTCTCAGGTTTCTTGGATCACTACCAAAACTTGGAAATAGACAATCAAATTTCTTCCATTGTGGAGAATCAGCTGGATGTCGAAGCTGGCCAGCAGGTGATTTGGCCTTTGAATGCCATAACAAATTTTCTTCATCTCCCGGATTGGCGAACAATCGCTTAAACCTAGGAATTATTGGAAGATACGAGACAACCTTTGTAGGAGGAGACTTTTTATCAATGTCCTCACCCTCATTATCTTCGTCCTTAACTTTATAACGTGATAAACCACATCTTGGACAATTGTTAAGAGATTTAAACTCTTTCCTGTATAACACACAGTCATTAGGACAAGCGTGTATCTTTTTATATTCTAAACCCATCGGACAAAGAATCTTCTTCGCTTCATACATACGGTTTGGCAAAGTATTATTGTTTGGGAGCATATCCTTTAATATATGGAGTAATTCATTAAAACTTGTATCAATCCAACCATATTTTGCCTTCAAATTCACCAATCTTAGTGTCGATGACAATCGTGTGAAAGATTTACAGCCAGGATATAATGGAGTCTCTGAATCTGTCCTCAATGTATCATATAAAGGGGCATGTGCTTTAAGGAAGCTACTTTCACCCACATCACCAAGCATGTCCTCTATTCGATCTTCAACGGTGTCATCTTCCTCGTTAGTTTGTGATCTTGCTGAATTATCAATCCTTTCACCATGCCAAGTCCATGTTGTGTAATTCTTCATCATTCCATCACAAATAAGATGCTCCCGTATTAGTCATATGTCTTGTGTTCTCCCATTTAGACAATTAACGCACGGACAATACAATTTTCCATTAAAATTTGGGCCATTTCGTTTCGCATATTCTAAAAATTCTTCAACTCCATTCTCATACTCTTTTGACATGCGATTTGTATTTAACCAATTTCGATCCATCTTATTTTGGCAAGATGACACTACACCTGAAGAATAATAAAATCCATTCAGTAGTGGTTAAGAGTGAGCATACATCAATAGTCAAAGTAGTACTTTGCACACACCAATGATATGCCCTCCCTCTTACCACCATAATTGGATAAATACTAAGATTCTAATTTGAATCTTAGTATTAGTGTCATCTGCCCCTACCCCCACTACTCTACCAGACCATTAAATGATGCTAAACTTTAGTCATATACATACCATATTCTTGGTTCTACATTAAATGATGCATCAAATCCTATGTTAAAGGCGAAAAAGGCAATAGACAACTTAACTAACCTCAAGTTTGAAGTGTGAGTGTACTTTGAAATTGCTCCTAAGACAGCTTCAAGTCCTGTGTCCAGTTAGCACCCTATGTCCAGTTAACCTATAAAATAGAATTGAAATAAATAACATGAATAATAAACATAAGAAAGGAAGTCATTAAACTCCTTAAAAAATAATATAATAGAGCTACTGCAGGCCAGATCAAAGATTGAAAATGTACCAATTATAAAGAAGGATCCAAATTTTTATGGTCCCATTTATCATAATGTTTCCATGTTCAAGAGGTATTCCCCTTTTAATGATAAGCAAAAAAGGTATTAAAGAGGGTGTATAAAAAAATATATCACTTGATTGAATAATGAAGTTTAAAATTCTCCACCCAAACACAATGATAACAGATGTTATAGAAAAGCAAATGAACTGAACTTGTACACATAATTCCATCCCCAAAATGCCAAAGTAAAATTAGATATTTATTATGTGCTTTATCTTCACTTCATCACTCCACTGCCATAAAAATAAGTAATTTTAATCTAATGAAAATTCGATGGTTTATGTGTTAAGAGCTACTAGCATAATCTTTTTATTATTAAACGATCATAAATTATGATAGATATTATTTTTTAAATAATTAATATATAAATTAATAAACTATATCAGCTAAAAATTCAAATACATAATAAAAATAGAAAAAATAAATTGAAGTATTCATTATAAGTCATAATTTAAATACATTTAGTTTACTAAACTTCATTTTATAATAGAATTAAATTTAGTAAAAGTGTAAAAAGATTCTAAATTAGTAGAATTAAAAAAAATAATATACATTTACTATTCTTATGGTTGGATTTGGATTGGATAGTTTTGAACATAAAATTTGAAAACTAAGCTACCATACAAATTTTGTTTTATCTTCATTTTTTAACAATTTAATGATTTAAACGATTGAACAAGAATTAAAAGAGACAAGTCCACTATCATTTTAAAATTCTCTTTGCTAACAGCTTCTAGATAAAAAAACTTTAATATCACTTTCTATTTGTGTTGGCAAATCCAAAAAGTGTTCCATTGAAAAATTGTTCATACAGAAAAAAAATTATAGATGCAATGATGATTTCAAGAATATGCCTAAGAAGATAATGGATTCGGGGATTCACCTAATTAGTGCCAATTCTCCTACTCTGTCTTGCTTCCTAAGGCTCTCCTACATTCATGCTTTATGTAGCAGTAGCTGAATTTGCCAATATACCAACTAAAGAAAATTGCTACCTAACCAAAACACTCTCATAAAGATTCTCCCCAAAGTTTTCAGAGAATAATAAAATAGAGAAGTGTAGTCATTTGGGCTTATTCTATGGTTTGTTAACAAAATAAACTGCTTAGTCTCATACCCTAAAAGCCAGTCCTGTTTATAAGCACCTAAGGGGAAAGTAGAGTCATCATTCCAAAACACCAAAACAGTCTTATGAGCAGACTGGACTTGCTCATTGCAATGATTCGGGACCAATTAAACAGTACATACACAATGCAGTCAAACTATATTCAAACAGTTATGATATATTCACACGTCTAAGTCAAAAGGAGTCGGATATACACAAAAATCACAATGCAAGTAGAACCAGTATGCACAAGTTTGAACATTATGGAAATGTGGTTTAAACACAACATGACGAATCATTAACACAATGCTAACAAGTTTGAATATATTAAACAGTGCAAAGGGAAACAGAGGGAGATAGGAACCCTTACCTGTTCGTGGCGAACGACGAATCAACTCAGCAGCAACAACCAGAGAAGACCGAAACAACAACTGACGGCGATGGTGGCGGTGGTGGTGGTGAAATAGAAGACTGGGCAATGGAACTCACGAGAGAGGGAGAAACGAGGAGTACTACTGAACTGGGAAAATAGAAGAGTGACTGGCTGGGAGTGATGAAATAAGAACATTCAACGTCGGTTATAAATTCAAAACGACGTTAAATCAAATTTTTACGTCGGTTATTTGTTAAACCGACGTTGATTGTCGAGTATCAACGTCGGTTAAATACATAACCGACGTTGTTATAGTTTCTACGTCGGTTGCAAATACAACCGACGTGGAAAATGTACTAATATTTACAATTATGCCACCGCGTCTAAAACAACGTCGGTTATATTGGTAACCGACGTTGTTCTGTGACGTTGAAACCCCTTTTTGTAGTAGTGTGCCCTTTCATATAAGCAATATTCTCCTGTCCACACCAAACATTTTATAAATGATAAAAGATCAATCACTTCGAATTTGTGACATACAAGAAATGATTCCTATTTGCTTTATTTTATCAAGAGATAATGCATAATAGGTCTTCTTTACAGTTCTGTAAAACTCTGTTCAATGTGTCAATGCATCATCACATTGACTTGGTTTGCAGTGAATAAAACTATTATCCTTTTCCTCAATTCATCAGGGTTTGCACCCTCAATTTTGTTTACTCAATACAACAAGAAGAAGGTTATTTACCTATAAAATATTTTTCATGAACTTTTTATATAAAAAAAAATTAATTATCTATTAAATATTTTTTGTGGAAAATTTTTATAAATTTATTTGTGAGAAATATTTTATAGATGTTTTGTGAAAAATAATTTCCTACTAACCTTTCATCTACAAATTTATAGTGGTGGGAAGTTTATAGTAGGTTTATGAGAAAATTTCAAAGGTAGAGAAAATTCATATTACTCGACCACTATAACATAGCCTATGCTGGAGACAAAGTAGAGAGAAAGAGTACGAGTGGAGGATGTCACTTCATAGGAAACAACCTCATCTCATGAGCTAGAAAAGAAGTAAGGGACCTTAGTATTGTCTGTGACGCTCATAATTTAGAAAACATTTTTATTTGAATATGTAAAATTTTCGTAAATTTCTTTTTTTTGAATTTGAAATTACAATGTTATAAATATTTTTATACCTGCATAAAAAATAAAAGGAAGGAAATAAAAGAAAATTATAATTTACAATAGTATATGCATATATATATATATATATTTCATACAATCAACTGTTCTAGGAACCATAATATAACATTTACAATTCAAAAATGATGGATAAAATATTTTAAACCAAAAGTGTCACATATATAGTCTCATCAAGCAGGTTCCCATTAAACTATCAAACACCTATCCTATCTATGGAGAGAAGTCTTCATTTTCAGCTTCATATAAAGCCTCAAAGGCTTCCATCTCATTGGATGAGAGATCTGATAGTGAGATCTCTCCCTCATCAATTGTAACCTCCATTGCTGTCATCCTTCCTCCAGTTATCCTTGTCGGCATCCCAGTAGCATCATGGTCAAGAAACTGGAACTAGTAACGTAGGGGTCTAGGGGGTCGCACAGTACCTCAATATATGTCATAGTTATACATATGATTTATCCTTTTATTACCCTCCATGCAAAACGACACACTATATGAAGCCCGTGCGTCTACTGTAATTACCGAATTTGGTCTGTCTACTCCAGGGGATAATACATATTTATAAAAACCTACTTGTTGATACTCTCTAAATAGTTCATTGTAACTATAATTATACTGCACATCCATTATTCTAACTCTACGAGGTTGGGTGGTCATTGTTTTGCCCTAAAATGTTGGATATAAGGGTGAGTCTCTTCCTATTCATAATCTCAATGTATATGATGAAATAAAAGGATGGTAAAATAGAAAATAGATAGAGTAAATTCAATAAATTTCATCAATATAAAAATCTCAATCAATCAATCACTCAATCAAGCAATCAACAATCATTAAACATGCAAGTAAGAGTTAATATTAACGTAATATAAATCCTAGATAGTCATGCTCTTCGTCTTTCACTTCCATCATATCTCACGATTTTCACTATCATATTGGGCCCCTAAACACTGCCAACCTCACCACCCAGATGATGTTGGCCTTACGCTGGTGTGGATAGTTGCCGGTTAGCACTACACTACACGGATACAACGTGTGCGCACAAGCCCCTTTGGCAAAAAGCATAGTTAGCGAGTTAGTTGGGAACGAAGTGCGAGGCCTATGATAGTCCCCAAGCACATCGTGCACATCGATGGTTGAGCCACTTCACCATCCTTCAGTTCTCCCAAGTTAGTGAACCTTCCTGAACTACACCCTAGTGTATCTCTGTGACTAATCCACACGGAATTCAACTTGAAAAGATATTATTGTCCAAATCTCACAACTTTCCTATCCTCTAGGTAGTTAGTTCCAACTTATCATCTTCAAATATCATTTAATAATAAAAGACAATCACTTTGGGGTGCAAATAGCAAAATAGGACACAAATAGAAAACAATGGTGCAAATAGTAAAAATAGGGGGTGCAAATAGAAAAAACAGGGAGGGTGCAAATAGTAATTTTTAAAAAAAAAATTTGTGCGCTCTGCGGAAGTCAACGGTCAAATTTGCTGAGCGAAATTTTTTTTTTTGCGCTGAGCGGATTTCTCCTGCGCTGAGCGGATTCGCTCCAGTGATGTGTGTTCTTCAATACGCTCAGCGGATTTTTACAGTCCAGAATGCGTCATACATTGTGAGATTAAGTAAGAAATAAACTCCCATTACCTTGAAATTCTTCAAACAATCCAAAATAGAGAAACTTTGAGTTTTCTAACTCAATCCTTCAACAATCAATAAAATCTACGGTTAATCTAAGATTTCAATCGGTGAAAATGAAATTGGAAGTTAAGATTTGAGTAACATTACCTCAATTTGAGAAAAAGCAGAGAATCAGAGCAAGATTTTGAAATTGAAATTTGAAAGCAAAGAGGAAGAAGAAGAAGAAGAAGAAGAAGAAGGAGAAATGCTTCGCAGAGAAGAAAAGAAACGTGAAGAAGAAAATAGAATGGCGGTGCGGTTATATAAATATATATATATATATATATATATATATATATATATTTTGTGGCGGTTTGAGTTTTTTTTTTCTATTATATATATATATATATATTTATTTATTTTCCTTTTAAAAATAATAATAATTATAATAAAAATAATTTCTATTAACTTTAAATATTACACACAAAATAAAATACTCATCCAAAAATTAAGGGTGTTACATTGTCCATAGCTGAAGTTGAATATTTCAACAAGTTATTGCTCATAATTGTTATGGATCACGAATAAGCTAGAAGATATGAGAGTAATATTCCGATCCTCTATGATTAATTTGTTAAACAGGTAAGTGTTTTAGTCTATTCTTGGAATTTTCTTTAAGTTGGGATTTTGGGGACTTGGAATAATTTTATATTGGGATACTGCTAAGGTTTTTCAAGATTTTAGTTAGATTTTAGATGGTGATTACCTGGAAAAGAAGCATAAACAAGGATATCCAAGTAATGAGAGTTACTATTCAAGAATAATACTTTGTTGAAAATATAAAATTGAATGGATAATGATTTGGAGTCCTTTGAAATTATGTATATTGAATTATATATTGTTAAATGTATTATTGGATTAAGAAAAACATGCTTTTAGGATTTATTATTGTTTTGAATGAAAAAGAAATTATTATGAAAGCATATCTTTATTTAATTTCAAACCATTTTGAATATGAAAGCTTATTTCTTTGGTCTTTTTTAAGTATAAGTATGAATGTTATGTGATAGAAAGTAAATTTTGAGTAGAGAATATTGTGAATATGAGTTGTGATGATTTGGTTGTGAAATTATAGGGTGAGATGCTTGGAAAATAAGTAACACCCTTAATTTTGGATGTGTATTTTATTTGTGTGTGATATTTAAAATTAATAGAAATTATTTTTATTATTATTATTAATTTAAAAATATATATATATATATAAAAAAAAAAAAAAAGAACTTCACCGCTTCAAATATTTTATTATATATATATATATATGCACACCGCCATTCTATTTTTCTTTTCACGTTTCATTTCTTCTCTGCAAAACATTTCTTCTTCCTCTCCGTTTATAAATTTCATTTTTCAAATATAACTCCGATTCTCCGTTTCTTCTCAATTTGAGGTAATGCTACTCAAATTTTAGCTTCCAATTTCATTTTTACCATTTGAAATCTTAGATTAATGGTAGATTTATTGAATTAGGAGGATTGAGTTAGAAAACTCAATTTCTCTGTTTTTGGATCATTTGAAGAATTTCAAGATAAGGGGAATTTATTTCTTACTCTAATCTGCAATGTATGATGTTTTATAGATTGTTTGTTGTTTGTATGTGTTTGATTTTGAAAATGAATGATTAAATCAATGAAAACCGTAAAATTCTGCACTTCACTATAAAAATTTTCTGAGCGCATTGAAGAACACTCTTCATTGGAGCGAATCTGCTCAGTACAGGCGAAATTCGCTCAGCACACCGAAAAAAAAATTAAAAATAAAAATTACTTTTCGCACCCCCTGTTTTTGCTATTTGCACCCCTATTTTATTATTTTCACCCCAAAATGATTTTCTTTTATTGTTAAGTAATAATTGAAGATGATAAGTTGGAATTAACTACCTGGAGAGTAGGAAAGTTATGAGATTTGGACAATAAGATCCCTTCAAGTTGAATTCCGTGTGGATGAGTCACAGATATACACTGGGGTGTAGTTCAAGAAGGTTCAATGAAGGGTAGTGAAGTGGCCCAACCATCGATGTGCACGATGTGCTTGGGGACTGTCACAGGCCTCACACTTCGTTCCCGACAGAATCACTGACTATGCTTTTTGCCAAAGGGGCTTGTGCGCACACGTTGTATCCATGTAGCGTAGTGCTAACTGGCAGCTATCCACACCGGCGTAAGGCCAACATCATCTGGGTGGTGAGGTTGGCAGCGTTTAGGGGGCCCAAAATAATAGTAGAAATTGTGAGATATGATGGAAATGAAAGATGAAAAGACTAACTATCTAGAATTTATATTATGTTAATATTAACTCTTACTTGCATGTTTAATGACTTGTTGAATGATTAATTGAATGATTGATTGACTGAGATTTTTTATATTGATGAAATTTATTGAATTTACTCTATTTGTTTTATATTCTATTATCCTTTATTTCATTATATACATTAAGATGATGAATAGGAAGAGACTCACCCTTATACCCAACATTTCAGGACAATATGATGACCACCCAACCCCGCAGAATTAGAATAGTAGACGTACAATATAATTATAGTTATAACGAGCTATTTAGATAATACTAACAAGTAGGTTTTTATAAATATGTATTAACCCCTGGAGTAGACAGACCAGATTCAATTATCACAGTAGACGCACGAGCATCATATAGTGTGCCTTTTTGCATAAAGGGTAATAGAAGGATCAACCACATGTATAATTATGACATACATAGAGGTACTGTACGACCTGCTAGACCCCTGTGTTACCAGTTCCAGTTCCTTGATCATGACGCAACCAGTTTACCGACGAGGGTGACTAGAGGAAGGATGACAACAGTAAAGGTCACAGCTGATGAAGGAGATATCTCACTGTCAGACCTCTCATCCGACGAGATGGAAGCCTTTGAGGCTTTATATGAAGCTGAAAATGAAGACTTCTCTCCCTAGGTATGATAGACGTTGGATAGTTTAATGGAAACCTGCTTGATGGGACTATATGTGTGACACTTTTGATTTAAAATGTTTTACCCATCACTTTTGTATTGTAAATATTATATTATGGTTCCTAGAACAGATAATTATATGAGATATATAAATGCATATATTATTGTAAATTATCATCTTCTTTTGTTTTCTTCATTTACATTTGTGCAGGTATAAAAATATTTACAATGTTATAATTTCAAATTCAAAAAAAAAAAATTGCGAAAATTCCACATATTCAAATAAAAATGTTTTCAAAATTATGAACGTCACAACTTAATGTTCATCTTCACTATTTCTAGCTCTTACCGCTCAAGCAAGGGGTTTCTCACTTAAGCAAGGGATTGGTGGTGGAAGAGGTGGTTTTAACGCTGACAATTCACTCAAGCGACAAGTTGTTGCTCAAGCGAGAATCAAGGAAATGGGCTTCTCTCTTGAGCAAAGAGTGTATCACTAAAATAAAATTGCCTCCAGAGGAGAGAGAATGATCTCAGCTAGATTCTCACTCAAGCGAGAGATTTAGGGAGAAAAAGTTGGCTTTGAAAGTGTCTCGCTCAAGCGAAAGATTCTTTGCTTGCTTAAGCGAGACACTCACTAAACAAAAGTGAGTCATAGTTCAATTCTCGCTCAAGTGAGAGATGCTCGCTAAAGCAAGAATAAGTTAGAAATTTGTATTTTGTTAATTCAAATGAAATAAAGAAATTTTAAAAGCATAGTTGGTGCTTAAAGTGAGATGTGTGATGAGTGTGGCTTAGTTAAACATATAAGAATAAACTTATGTATTTAAATAATATATTACATATGTTTGTTAGTTTAGCTAAGCCGATGGTTGGTATCAAAAATCAATTGTGTTGTATCTATATTATATAGTACCAAGGAGGTACCAATATTGTTACTGTTATAGTTATGTTGATGGTGGATTCAATGAAATCCCAAATTTCACTGATTGGCCAATTATGTAGACTATAGGATCAGGTGGTGAGGAGTCAATGTGGTATTATTAGTGGTATGCTTTGAGGTTACAAAGTAATAGGTTAGGACGAATAAGGTTGTTAGTAGTCCTACTATGTGTAAGGCATCCAGGTAGTATTCTAATTAGTGGTATTGCTCCAATATCTGAATAACAATGTGGCACATAATTATTAGTCTTTGAGTTTGAACATCATAATCAATGTCTTCTAAAAGATATTTATACTATGTAATTTATAATTAATATAATATATTGTTCATAATTATGAAATATGATGTTTGGAGAAAAATTATAAATATGAGACTATATAATATAAATGATTATGTTATTTTAAATAAATAACTTAATATTTTCTTGTATGTTGACTCGTTAATATTTTCTTGTATGTTGATTCGCTAACGATTATTGTGCTTATTATATAAAAACAGGTAATTTTATTATAGAATAAAAAATATTTGAATTATAAGAATATTTCAAAAAATTACGGGATATTCAAATGATATAGGTATACTTGTTATTTAGTATTTTTTTTATAAGAATTTATACTAGTAAGAGTTTTTTTAATAGATAAAAACATATATAATATTATTATTCAGGCTATAAGATTTTATTATGTTACATTATATACGATTTTTGTACTAATTTCGAAAATCATTATAATCATAACATAAAACAAATGTACTTTACATTATTCTTCCCGTTCTTTACATAACATTGAGTTAAATATATTTTTAGTTTTTGAATATTTTATCAAAATTGATTTTGTTCTCTATACTTTAAAACTTGACTAATGAGTCTTCAAACTTAAAAAAAAAATATATGACTTTAACGAATAACTATAATCACATTTAGTAATTTTATTATCTCTATTAATAATAAATTTGGAAAATAGTATAGAAATCAAAAACATATTTTTCTTATTAAGATTTTTAATAATTAATATATGTAACTGATAACAAGAAACTTATTACATACAAATTAAGATGGTAGTGAATTTAGAAAAAAAATAAAAATATAAGTGTTACATATGGAACCAAAATCATTACTTTCTTTTTGAATTGAAAATTTTACTATTTTAGAAAATTTAAATATTGAATTTGAATTGTTTTAATTTTAAAGTATTTAATTTTTTAAAATATTTAAAATATAGTTGACATCTAAAAAAAAAGTTAGTCTCATCTAGAAAATCTTAATAAAAGGTAATAAAAATAGTTATGGTCCATATGAAGAATAATTTTTACTAGAAAATAATTTTCTATCAACTTTGAAAATAAAAAAAAAAAAAGTCTTCACTTACATAAATAAAAAAAATAGTCCCATTGTATCTATAAAAGAACCCTATTTTGACATCAATCCAAAAATTACTCTCCTAATATTGATAGAGGAAATATTTATTAACATTAGTAAAAAGAAACTAATTAACCTTGCTCAACAATTACTTCTTATGTATGTTATGATCAACGTTGGTAAAACATAAATTTGATTAACATGCATTGAAAAATAATCCTAATTAACTTAAAAAAAATATGTTTAACATTATCTCAAAGACATCACTAATATTGATAAAGAAATCATTCACTAACCTGAGTTGGAAAATAATATTATCCTATATAAAACAAAATAACATTAATGATGATGATTGAAAAATAATTAAATCAATTTTAACTTAAAAGAAAATTCCAACAATATTAAGACGATGATGTATCCACCGACCTAGTAACATTCTTACTAAAATCATAAATTTGAGAAATGATAAATTAGGAAAAGTTTTCAATTTTAAATTTTAACTTTTAAAATAAAATTTAAAATTTAAAATAATCAAATTATTATCATTATTTCTTACAATTTTTTTTTAAATCTCATTCAAAAATTATATTTAATATTAAATATTTCATAATCTATTTAAAAATAAATTACCTCTAGAAATCTATTACACTGAATGTGTAGAAACCAAAACGTACAATTTTATCGGAGTACATAGTATAATCCAAAATTTTCACAAAGGTAGTCTTTTTTATGTTTTCGAACATAATTATATTATAAAAACTAGGTTTTTTAAAATTCACAAAAAAAGGTCTGTGAAGGTGAGAGAGAAGAGGGGGTATTTTTAGAATATAAAAAAATGGAATATAAAAATAAATATGAAATGTGATTAGTATGGGCCTAAGACCATAAATTTCTCCACATACACATAATCAAAACTCTCCTATAAGACCTAAATATTGCTCCAGCACAGCCCAAAGGGTCGTTGGCCCAATTAGATTCAAATACACTAATGAGGCCCAATTTTTCCTTTTTCTTCTTATTTAAAAGTAGTTGCACCCATTAGTATTGAGTG
This sequence comes from Macrotyloma uniflorum, assembly GCA_016859785.1. Classification (NCBI taxonomy): domain Eukaryota; kingdom Viridiplantae; phylum Streptophyta; class Magnoliopsida; order Fabales; family Fabaceae; genus Macrotyloma; species Macrotyloma uniflorum. The sequence goes on along the minus strand of BDMB01000084.1, from coordinate 665,394 downwards.
TTATTGGAGATTTTCTTCATCTTTGTTTTTTAATCATAAAACCTTTTCTCTTTCTTTCAAGTAGAAAAATTATGTAGCTGAAAGGTATACTTTTACTTTGCGTTTCTTTTTAACCATCAAAACTGGAAAAGCACATAAAAGTGAAAAAAAATACGTTTTTTAAAATGTAGTATGTGTAAATTTTAAAAAAATTATATATACTTTTCATTTTTACGATTATAAGTCAAGATTCGAAAAAAAAAAAACAATAAACATAAGTGTAAAATTATTTTATTAAAATAATAATTAATTAAAAAATTATATTTAAAATAAAAATAAAGATTTCTTTATTTGAAAAAGATAGATACATTAGAAATAAAAGGATTTAATGATTAGTATAATATAATAAAGAATTATTTAATTATCTATTGACAAAATAGGTAAGTATTAAATAAAATTCGTAAATAAAGTGGTTTTATTTATAGTTTTTTTATGATTAAAAATTCGTAAGTAAAATAATCATAGCTAATAATACATATAAATTTAGTCATAAATAAAATACTTACAACACTTTTTCGTAGGTTATACCTATTGATATATTCATATGTAATACTTATCAAATAATCTGTAAGTAATACATATCACTTGATTTGTAGATAATACCTATCACTTAATTTATAGATAATATTGAACAATTCATAAATAACACCTACCAAAATATCTGTAAGTAATACCTACTATTTGTGTTAATAGATAATACTGACTGTTAAATCTGTAAGTAATACCTACTATTAAATTTGTAGAGAATACCTACCAAGTAATCTATAGGTAATATCCATAATTAAAGATTATATCTATGTTTGAGTTCTTGACAAATATGATTTGTAGCATCTTTAATTTTGATGTAAATTATACTTATATGTGTAAAATTAAAATATTTATATTAATAAAATTATTATTATTATTATTATTATTATTATTATTATTATTATTATTATTTCTTCTATGTCTTTGAGCTTGCTTCCAACTTGAGTTTTCTTGATGTCCTGTTCTTGAATTTCTTATCATTATCAAAATACTTGAATTGCTTTGATGTCCTGATTCTTGATTTTCTTAATCATTATTAAAATACTTGAATTCTTGTGTAGAGTTGTCCAATCTTCAAATAGTGGTAACAATCTCCCCCTTTTTAATGATGATCAAGAAAAACATAAATGTACCTGTGTGTTGAGACTAATCCAGAAACTTTCAACAACATTAGTATTAGTTAGCATATATAACTATTAAAGCTCCCCCTACTTATTATATAATTCAATAGTAAAAAAAAAAAAGCAGAAAACAACATATAAATTCAACACACATACATAACAAATTTCTCCCCCTTTTTACTAGATCATTATTAAAAAGGACAATAAAGAAATTAAAATAAGTAATTTAGAATACAGCTCAAAAGATTTAAAAAAAATAATGCAAACTTGGATTGGGAGATGAAAATTACATCCTTTAGTTGTTTGATACCACTTGTACCACTTGTTGTTTGATTTGTAGTCTAAGAAAGAATGTTAGCTCCCCCATCATTGACATTTCAAATTCTTCCTGCATAACAAGCATATAAATTTTGGTCCCCTTTACTATTTTGGGTCCTTAGGGGTTAGTATACAATTCTAGATTTTTCTAGCAATTTATTCTTGATAAAAAAATACTAATTATTATGATGAAAGACATTAATTCTTTACTTGAACCCAAACAAATTTTCCAGAGGGTACACCTACATGTTTTATTAAACATTTATTTACCGTATGACCATGTTTCATGCAGTAAAAACATTTTGGTCTATAAAAAGTAGGTTTATAGGTTGTATTTTTAAAATTGTTCACAAAAGATTTTTGAAAACTTGTTTGTATAGATCCTTTTACAAAAATGGTCTTTTGTTTTTCTAGACTTTTTCTAGGGATAAAACCAAGTCCAACTTTATTAGAACTTTCTTTTTGAGAATTTAAAATTGTATCAAGATGCTCACTAGATTTAGAAAACTTTAAAATTACTTTTTCAAGACTAGAAATTTTGTTTTCTAGAATTTCACAATTTTCACAAATTTTTCCTTTTGATATTGTTTCTAATTTTTCTAAATTAGATTTCAAAAATTCTTTTTCCTTTTCAGCATCTTGTAATTTATTTTCCAAAATTTTGAAGTTATTTTTCAAAGAAGAATGTTTTTTGGATAAAGCATCAAAGTTTTGAAAAAGTTCTTGAAATGAATCATGTAAATCATCATAATATTTAGAATTACTTACTTGTGATGATGTTTCGAGATCTTCATTTGTCATTAAGCAAAGATTTGCTTCCTCTTCTTCGCTTTCAGTAGCACTACTTTCTGAAGTGGTTGATGCATTATCTTCCCAGGCTATATAGGCCTTCTTTTTCTTTCTAAACATCTTCTTACCCTTCTTTTTTTCTTTTTCTTCTTTGTTTGAAAAAGAGCATTCGGATTTGATGTGGCCCACTCTATTGCATCTAAAACACTTGAGGTTTGAAGAAGGATTGCTTTTCTCCTTCTTTTGATTTTGATTTTTCTTGTTCTTTAGAAATCTGGAAAACTTTTTTACTAACAAATAAAAATCATCATTAGTGTTCTCACCTTCGTTTTCATCATCAGATTCTTCTGCTTTGAATGCGAGAGTCCTCCTATTGTAATTGTCCTCTCCATTCTTTAGTCTTTGAAGCTCAAGCTCATGTTCTCTGAGTTTTCCAAATAAGGTAGCCATATCCATTTTTGTAAGGTCTCTTGATTCAGTAATTGTTGTGACCTTTGGCTTCCAATTTCTGTCCAGGGACTTTAAGATTTTCGTGTTGAGCTCTTCCTTGTCAAAGCTTCTTCCTAAGGCTTCCAAGTGATTTACTATATGTGTAAATCTTGTTTGAAAGTCTCCGATGCTTTCATTTGGTACCATGATCAAAAGCTCATATTCTTGTGTCAAGGTGTTTTTCCTAGCATACTTGACTTCTTTTGTGCCTTCATGTGTGACTTCCAGTGTGTCTCACATTTCTTTGGCAGTTTTGCACCTAGAAATCCTGTAAAATTCATTTAATGTTAGTGTAGAAACAATAGCATTTCTTGCCCTTACATCGTATTGAGCCCTTTTATTTTCATCTGGTGTCCATTGTAGAAATTGCTTTGGTGCAGGTCCTTCAGCTAGCATAATTGTTGGTATGAACGGACCGTTTTGCACTGCATCCCAAACTCCATAATCAATGGTTTGAAGAAAGATATCCATTCTTGCTTTCCAGAACGGATAGTTGTCTCCTTCAAAGAGTGGTGGTTGGTTGATTGATGCTCCTTCCCTGTAAATTTGATTCTGCATAGACATCTTAACAGATCTTTTAGAAATACCTTATCAGACCAAGCTCTGATACCACTTGTTACCAAGTAGCATCAAGAGGGAGGGTGAATTGATGTAATAAAAAATTAAAACTTTAGCGTTTATTTAATTCAAATTTTAACCCTCTTGAAATAATTAGTCTAGCAGATATTTTATAAAGCGCAACGGAAAAATTAAGAGATAAGGGAAAGAGAAAGATAACACCAGAGATTTATACTGGTTCGGGTTAAACCTTTAACCCTACGTCCAGTTCCCAATCACCTCAACCTGAGATGATCACCCACTCTCACTATCTTTAATTAATCAGAATTTTACAACCACTAATCACAAGTGAAACATGCAAAATAGAAAAACTAAAGATTGAGCCTCACTATCTCTTAAAACCCACAAGAGATTGTCACACCTTCCTTGAGTCACACAAGGAATGAAAACACCTTTCTTGAATCACACAAGGAATGACAACACCTTCCTTGAATCGCACAAGGAATGAAAACACCTTCCTTGAATCACACAAGGAATGACAACACCTTCCTTGAATCACACAAGGAATGAAAACACCTTCCTTGAATCACACAAGGAATGACAACACCTTCCTTGAATCACACAAGGAATGAAAACACATTTCTTGAATCACACAAGGAATGACAACACCTCCTCTGAACAGCCTCAGAGGATTAACACAAAAACAATATCACCTGGAGTGAAGCTTTCAAACTATAGCACCTGCTCTACTCAGAGTATCCTCAAGATTTTTCACAGAAAGATTAATGCACAGAAAAATATTTTTACTTTCAAAACATAAAATTCCGTGGCTCAAAATACTTAGAGAAAAAGTGTAAAGCTTTTCAAAAGAATGTTGTAAAGAATGTATCAGTCAGGTGTGTTTTGAAAAACCATGATATGCTTCTTAAATAGACCAGTATTCCCAAATAAAATAAAATCTTTATTTTAATTTGAAATCATATGTTTTACTTTTTCAGAGCCTCACAACGTTCACAAAATCAAAATCAGATATTCCTTTAATTGTTGGAGAATATTTTGCAACGTTTATTTTTCAAAAATCTCCGAGCATAATCGATTATCACCGCAAGCAATTCAATTTTAAAATCACATAATCGATTATTGCCGCAAGCTATTTATTTTCAAAATCCCATAATCGATTACATAATCGATTATTGCCGCATGCTATTTAATTTCAGAATCCCATAATCAATTACATAATCGATTATTCCAGTGTTTTATAATTTTTCGAAAAGCAGTTTTCTTGAGAGAATACTCTGAGTTGAGTGATGATTACCTTTTGATATCATTCACTCCCAACTATAAACTAAGTCTTCTATGTCATTGAGCTTGCTTCCAACTTGAGTTTTCTTGATGTCCTGTTCTTGAATTTCTTGATCATTATTAAAATACTTGAATTGCTTTGATGTCCTGATTCTTAATTTTCTTGATCATTATTAAAACACTTGAATTCTTGTGTAGAGTTGTTCAATCTTCAAATAGTGGTAACATCATCATCATTATTATTATTATTATTATTATTATTATTATTATTATTATTGTTATTGTTATTGTTATTATTATTTGAAAAGAGAAAGAGAAGAAAAAGGAGATGAGTTAAGACCAAATCACCCAACAAAGAAAAAAAAAATGTTAACTTCTTATAAAAGGTTTCTCTTACCTAACATCTTGTCACTTTCAATAAGATAACTTTTTTTCCCTTACTAATCACTTTTCTTCTTCTTTTTATTCAATATTTTCCCTTCACTCTACTTCTTAATCTAAGATATTTTTATTTATATCTAAACTTTAATTACTTTTTTATCATCTCAAATCTTTGATTTTCTTCATAAATAAATATTCTCTTGGTTTAGGAAGAATTGGGTGTTAAAATTCCTTCATATTCCCTCTCTTTGTGTTATTACTATTTTTTTAAGGTAAGAAGAGTTGATTCCTTACTCTAATATTCATTTATTGTGTTAAATGTGTTGTTTTACACTTAAAAAGACTTGATTTTAAAAAATAGAGAGTTCAACCATCTTAAACCATACAACAATTTAAGATATTTTGAAAAATTAAACTCACTAAATCTAAATCACTTAATGGTTTTCCAAATGGTTAAGCATTTTGATGAAAATTTAATTTTCACCACTAAACCCAAATCGCTTAACGGTTTTCCCAAAGGTTAAATCATTTCCCTAAAAAAAAATTATAATTTTTTTCTTATTTCTTTTCCTAATCTTTTTTTTTTTTTACTTCAAATTAGTTCTATTTTAATTATTTTTTTATGATAATAATTATTGAATTAATATTGATTAATTGGTATGATTTTGTTATATTTATGTGGATTATGTATATGATAAACATAATTGTTGTACTAATAAAATTTTATTAAATCAATATGGTTGAATATGATATGACTAATTATAAATTAAGGAAGTGATGATTAGTGTTATATGAGTAAAGAAATGATATAGATGATTATTGAAATAATATTTTGTGATGAGAGTTTAAAACTACCTAGAGAGTAGGAAAGTTGTAGGAATTTAGAAATTTGTGTCACCTGAAGTCTCTGATTTCTTTGTGGATGAACTACAAATATATATTATGCTACATTTCAGGAAGGTTAGAGAATTTGGGGGAAATAGAGGGTGGTCGAGTAGCCTGAACATTGATGTGTACAATGTACTTGGGAATTGCCACAAATTTCACACTCCATTTTTGATTGAATCACTGTCTATGTTTCTTTTCAAAGGGGTTTATGTACACACTTTATATCCATGGAGCGTATTGTTAACCGACAACTATCCATACTAACCTAAGACCAACATCACATGGGTGGTGGGGTTAATTAGTAGCTTTTAGGGGCCCGAAATGATAATTAGAAGTTTTGAAAAAGACAAAAATAATAGGACGATGAAAGTTAATGTTTATTAATATGAATTGTTTTTTTATTTTTCGTAATTATTAATTATCATATTGAATGTAATTTTTTTGTTGTTGTATTGATTAGATTATAAATAAGAAAAAACACTTCCTTACATCCAATATTTTTAGGACAAAAGCATGACAAGTCCCCACCAACACCTTAGGCTAGTAGACATGTAATATAATTATAGTACTAATATGCTATTAAAAGAATACAAACAAGTAAGATTTTATAAATATATTATAATTTTGGGTTTAGATGGTTTCAATTATGTTGTCTATGTAGATGCACATATATGGTACCTTTTTGTTTTGAAAGTAAAAAAAGAATTACTCATAATTAAATATGAAATATATAGAGGAGATAAGACCTCTTAAAATTTTAAGATGTTAATTTCAATTTCTTGACTATGATGAGACTAGACTACCCATAAAGGTCACTAGAAGAAATATGATAGAAGTTGAAATAACAATTGATAAAGGAAACATCTCATTCTTTGATCTCTTATTAGACAAAAAAAATCTTTAAAAGACTTCATAAAAAATCTTTAAAAGACTTCCTGAAAATTTTTCTAATATAAGTAATTAGTTATACTTAATTTTATAAGAAGTTACTTAATATATCATTTTAACATTTTAATATAATTTATCATCCTTTTTAAATATAAATATTAATATTTTAATATTTAAATTTCTTTAATTCTTTTAAAAAATAATAATATATATATAAATATGTACATTATTCTCTTTATATATTATTAATATTTTAATATTACAAAATATACATGAAACTGATTTAAAATATCAATTAAATTGTTGCAAAACCCTATAAATGTTTGACATAGATATTAAGTTTTTTCAAATAAAAATTTAAAAAATAAAGGAATAAAATTATTAATACATATATTTCATGAAAACAATATTTGTGCTAACTACTTTACGAAACTTAAATCCAACACGAGAAATATTGAAAATTTTGAAATAATTTTTAATATAATTAAAATTATATATAAAACAAATAATACATGTATATCATTAATATTTTTTATTTTTTAATTATTTTTTCATTAAAAAAAGTTAAAATAAGAAATAAGTTTATATTACATTTTATACTATTTTTTCTAATTTAAATAATCATTTATCACTCTCTTTCTATTTTGTTTTTTACTCTTTTACTTTTTTCTCATTCTATCTATAAATAAAGAATTAGGTAAAAATTTTCATAAATTATAGTTAAAATAATTTTTTATTAATTAATTTATATATAATTTTAAAATATATTTTTGGAAAAGTTAATTTGTGATTTTTTTTTCTTTATAATGTTCGTGGATTAAACATTTGACAAATATATTAATTAAAGGATTAAATTGTATTTGTTTTTTAATGAGGATAAAAATGAAAGGGTATGTTTCAAACACGTCTATAACTTTTTTTGTCTTTCACTATGATATCTTCACAAATATTGGCGTGAGACTAAATTTTAATGACTAGATGAGAAACCTGTTGAATGATAATAGAGTATAATTTTAGTGAAGACTAACAATCTTTAATTTTTAAAATATTTTATAAATTATTCTATATAATGATTGAATATTTTTTTTCTAAATTAATTTTTATTTAATAAATTTTTTATAGTAACTAATTTTTAATAAACATGAAAAAATATTGATAGTAATTACGAATAACTTCATCATTATTAATTATTTCAAATTTGCAATTATCTATAATTTATAATTTCTAACACTTCAGATGCATCTGCAATATCGATCTGAAAAAAAAAATATATATATATATATATATATATATATATATATATAAAAGTCGTATAACTATGAGTCCTCCAATTATTAGTTCATAGGATGTCACAAAATAACATACTATAGACTTCGTTGTGACTCTCCGATTAAATTTGGGGCAATTGTTAAAAAAATTAACACTTTTAAGCTATTACTCAACTTCTTTTATAGTAAGATGAAGACTTTTATTGTTTAAAAATCAATGAAGGTATATAAATTAATTAATATATTTATGATATACTTGTATATTATAAAAAATAAGTTAATGAAAATGAAAAGTTAAATTATTAAAATAAATATGTAATATATTTCTTATTATATTTTGTTTTGTTAACCCAAAATACGGATATTTTTCTTTGTTAACACAAAATAGTAAATTAAGAGGGTAGAAGCAAAACTTGTTTTTCAAATATTGGAGGATAAAAAAATTGAATTGCTATTTAAGTATTCTTAAATTTTGAACGTTAAATAATACAATAAATTAATAAAATGTTTGTAACCAAACACTTTTACATTTGTATAAATAAATTTATAGAAAATATTTATATTTTTATGTATATTTATATAACATCGTAATTTATTAAGTGTATCGTATTTTTTTTAGCGAACACAATTTTATATTAAAATATCATACTCAATAATAAAGTAGTTCAATCTCGTAATACTATACTCGATAATAAATATAGTATTTTAAGGCTGAGTTGTATTTATCAAATATAAATATATTATGTTGAGCGGATTATGAATATTATAAATTACCATTTTAAATTTATAAAGCATTGAAATAAATTATAAACTAATTAAAATAATTAAAAAAAAATGTATATCAGATATTAAAAAACAATGGGTGAGAAAGAGAAGGAAGTGATAACAGTAAAATTTTGATTGCGTGTGGGGTAAAAATTTGTAAGAGTTAGTGAACAATAAACACGTCTGCATGAGTTGTTTTGATGGAATTGATTATCTATTTTATGATGTGAAAGGCAATTGATGCATTGTCAAGTGTACTTGAAAGTTACATTTACTTTGAAATTAAGGCATTTAAAAATGTTATATACTCTCATATTCTTAGATCAACTAGCTAGAATGGTCCACCCAGAGAAATTAAACTTTTTCTGCTACGCTTATTTTTCTATCTCTGAGTCCTCCAAAATGTTCAAAACCCTTTCAATCTCCGCATATAATTTCGAAATAACTTCTCTTGCTTCTTTTCTAATACATTTTTTATTTGATTAATAAGAATATAAAACAATGTGGCACTGTTGTGACTGAAACTAATTAGGGAAAGAGTAACGAATATAACACTTTGGATTGAAATTTATTGTATAGAAAAATAGTTAAAAGGCAAAAACAGTCAAAGAGCATAGTTCAAAAATTTTCATGACAGCCAAGCAAGAATTATAAAAATAATTAGAGACAAAAATTTCCCCATCGAGGAGAGCATCATTGAATTGCCCCCACTTGAATGTACCTTCATTAGGAAAATTAAAATGGTGCTCAAGTAACCACATTTGTCTCTGTCATTTCTCTTTTTCTTCTTTTCCTTATTCCTTATTGCTCAACTTCATTAATGTTTTAATATAAACTCTCATTTTTTATCCCAAGATAAATATTTTTATGAATTAAAGTTTTATTTTATAAAAACTGAGTATCATATTTAACTCATCATTAAAATTGAATTAGAATATAAAATTTATACCTCATTATAATTTGAAATTAATATGAAATTTCCTAACATAATTTCTTTCATTACCAAACACAAAGTCTCAATTTTTATTTCAACTAAACTTTCAGTTAATTGCAAAGTCACACCTAAATTATGCAGAAAGTATTTGAAGAAAAAAAAAGGTGGAAGTAAATGAAGTTCATTTAATGTTTTATTATGGGTATTAATGTAGGTTCTTTATGTTGTCTTTGTGTTATTTTCTTTGCTTGCTTGTTTATTCTTGAACTCTTATATATTCTTGTATATGTTTATGATATTTCTTATTTCAGTTATATATAAAACTATCAATAATTTTTTATAAAATTTACAGACTTTTGCTCTACCATCTCCATTGTCAACTTCTATATCTACAAGTTATGCATAGTATACAGCTAGGGCAATTAAATTAATTTTAGAACTTTAAATATGTGTGAAATTTTATTTCAAAGTATTTAATAAACATCATGCAAACATTTTCAACTTTTTGCTTAAAAGTTTATTAATGAAAATGATAAACAAATTAAAAGAGAAAAATCTTAAATCAGACAAGATTATTGAATGGAAAACTTTTACAGGGGATACATATATGATATGTTTGAATAGTCTTTTATAAATACTTCTAGAAAGAAAATAGAAAAAGAATCATTTTTTCATAAATAAATTAATTTATTTGTAAGTTAAAAACCATTTTTAAGAAAATTAATGAGGTTTTTTTTTTTTTTAAATTGACTTACAAATAAATTAATTTTACTTTATAATTTTTTTTTAATTTTTTAAAGTTTATGGAGAATTGTGTATACATACGAATAAAAATTATTCCATTTAGAAAAAATTATCAAGTCATAAGATAAAAAGTGAAACTAGACAACTACGTGTTATGTTCCTTCCAGGAATCTGCAATATGGTTTTGCAATTATTTACTTTCACCTAAAATAACACAAAGAGAACTATTGAAGCAGCTAGTAAGTATATATAATATCATATATGGTATTATTTTAATCTACATTATGCAAAATTTTTTGGTTGTATTGAAAACTTGGCATTATGCAAAAAGTTTAATAGTTAATAGTAAAAACATGACATTTGAAGTGTAATTGATGCAGTCCATAATAATATTTACACATAATATCAAAACAAGATTTTGTCTTGGGAAAAAGCAGCAGATAGATTGAAAATTTTGGTACATAGAAGAATTGTTGAGTGTGTGTTTTTAAGGAAAATTGTCTCAAGTAGATGATAATTTGATTTGAGCAGAAAGAGGGAGACAGAAGAGCTTAAGAAATTAAAGTTTTTGTGTTCTTTAGGAATGGAAAGTCGAAAAGGGAGACATTAATAGGGGTATTGTGGTAAATTAATAAGGAACTGTCATTCAAAGTTGAAGGTAGAATCATGTTATTACCTAAATTTTTACCCTTCAAACTTTTTTCTGTCTCCATCCATCTCTTAACCTATTGTACAACTCTCTCCTATTTTTTTCAAAAGCCCTAGCAACCCCCCATATATCCCTTTTCTCTCTATATCTATCTACTTCCAACACAAACAGGAATATTAATGTAAGCATTAATATAAGTCATGAAACTCTGAATTTGCACCACCCTTTTAAGGAAAAACAAAACCAAAATCTTGTCAATCCCTGAATTCAAAAAACTACTAAAATAACCAACATTGCCCCGGGTAGCCTTAGTATTACTCAATATATAAAAACTGCAACTGCAAATAGTAAAGAGGAACAGTCCACTCACACTCCCATCAATCTTATCACATCCTCGAACATAAAAAAATATAATATAAGGAAAAATCTTCCTTTGCTTCACCACTTGGAGATTCACATCCTCTCTCTCTCTCTCTCTCCCAAAAAAAAAATTAGAAATCTGTAATATCAATCATGATTCAGACTGTGTTTCCTTCCCTCTTTCCTTTTCATTTTCTTTCAAGGTAGTTGTATTCCTTAACACTAACCTCTAAAACGCAAAGACATTAGAAACGAATATTTTTTAGAGAACAGCGTTGCTCCACCACTGTTTCCCAAATTATAAGTATAGTAATCTTTTAACCCATCTAATCTCCATCCATCCATTCATCCCTCACTCTCATTCACTCCCCCACTCCCTCATTCACTCACTCACTCACTCACTCACTCTGGTCACTGTCTTAGGAACCCTAGAACAAGAACCCTGGTAGCAAAGAGACAAAAAACAACCTTGGATCTACAAAGCCAAAGGGTCAAATTCTTGTCTGGCTAGCTTCTCTCCATGGATTCAATTCAAGAATTTATGGACTCGTGTAATTCTGACATCACCACCACCACAACCACCATCACCACCACCAGCAACAGCTTAGTTGGTAGCTCCAATTCCCCTTCTGCTTCCCCCAACACCAGCAGCCGCTACGAGAACCAAAAGCGCCGTGACTGGAACACCTTTGGCCAGTACCTCAAGAATCACCGACCCCCTCTCTCCCTCTCCAGGTGCAGTGGAGCACATGTCCTTGAATTTCTCAGGTACAAACATATCTTATGCATACCATGCCATACCAACATGACAGTACTTTGCAGATAGTCTTCTTTCTAAAAGCATATGTAGTCTGAAAGACTGAAATTCATTCTTTAGACTCATGAAAAACTGATAATCTTGTTTTCTAAACATATAGTTTAGAAATATTTGAGAATACCTGGTTTTATAGAACTAAGCATACCATGTCATGCACCTTTTCCTCAATCTCTCTCTTTTCTTTTTCTTGTTGAATTGTTATTGTGATGTTTAGGTACTTGGACCAATTTGGCAAGACCAAAGTGCACACTCCGATCTGTCCCTTTTATGGGCACCCAAACCCTCCAGCACCATGTCCATGTCCTCTAAGACAAGCCTGGGGTAGCCTTGATGCCCTCATAGGTCGTCTCAGGGCAGCTTATGAGGAAAACGGAGGGAAGCCTGAAATCAACCCATTTGGAGCAAGAGCTGTGAGACTGTACCTTCGTGAGGTTCGTGAACTTCAGTCCAAAGCAAGAGGGATCAGTTATGAGAAGAAGAAGCGAAAGCGTCCACAACCACCACCACTTCCACAACAACAATCATTGACTCTTCCTCATCACCACCACCTCCACCACCACCTCCCTCCCCCAGGTGCAACTCAATAAGATTTGCAAAAGGCTATTCATCAGCTACGCTCATTCCATGGAAAATTCCACTCATCTGGCTCTCTTCTCAACGCTTTTCCAGTCATTATTTATGTTCTCTATTTTAAGTAGTATATTTAATTTAATTAGGGTTTTCATGATTTTTCAGCAGAAAGTTTTCTAGTAGTAGTCCATGTAGACTGCTGCTTGTAGTTTTATCCTGTTTGCTCTGGCAGGAACAAAAAAAGGTTAAAGACGAAGGATATATCATGAACCTGCTTTTAAAGAATACAGTGTGGTACTGGGAGTAGACTGCTAGTGGGGTACCTAAAAAGTGGTAGTGGGAGTGAATGAACAATTGAATGAATATACAAGGAGGCCATCATCCTTACTGTGAGGAACCAAAAGCAACGCATTATTCATAGTTTTCTTTATGTATGTATGTATGTACCTTTTTTATATCATCCATATGTGTCAAGCTTATTAGACTTGCAGACTATATATACATATCTCTCTTATCTCATTCTCAGTTCTCACCTTTTGGGTTTTCTTCTTATTTTGCTTCTTTGAATGGTTCAATTATATGTAGTTGGCCGCTCTAGAAATTCAATGCCCCAAGTTCTTAATTGTTTGAAGCCATAGAATAGGTAGTGAGTCACTTCCGTACTTCTTCTATGACTACTTCCACATTATTTTGGTCTTCCATATGTGTCTCATATTGATGATCATTAATGGTTTCGTAGACACAGTTTAAATTAATATATTTTTTTCTCAGTTTCCTTTCTTCTTTCAAGTTGACACTTTTTACTGCTTTACTGTATCGTTGAATGGTGTGATGGAGAAGAATGATATGGCCCTTCAGGCTTGATCATATCAGCTGTGTGCTTCAGACCACTGACAAACTGTGTTTTTCGGGATTTTTCCCATCAATACTATAGCTAACTGCTGACCGTTACCTTGTTAAATTTGATTGATGATATTTGTTTATATATATATATATATATATATATATTTATGCAGTAGTGCTGTCTTTTCAACTGAAGGGAAATGTCGAAAAAAAGGAAATTAATGGCAGACAATGTAATTAATTCCTCCATGACTAAGCTCTATTATTATTTGTGACCTATGCACATGATCCTATTTAATCTCACCAGTAACCAAGACTTTCAATTAATCAAATTTTCTTTCTTGTTCATAATATGTCATCAATTCGCATGTATCTCTTTTAGTTAGGTTCTGCCATCCAAATTGGGAAGTCTATGAACACCATACCCTCTTGCAAATGTGAATTTTATTGAACTAATAGCAATTAGGTGTGCTTAATTAAATCTTAACCAAGTAGCTGGGAGCTATTATATTCACGAATTAATCAAGTGTTTAATTAGGGAAACCTGTCGGTAAGAGAATGCATAAAGCTCAGGAAGGGTTGAAGGGAAAATTAAAGTGAGAGAAAGTACATTGAGAGATCCTCAAAATGTATAGGAAATATTCTTAATGTATTCATCGAGCGGACAAACTTGTCTGTCTAATAAAACTACAGCTTGAGTCATCTCTTCTTCCACCATTTTGGGTTTTGTTATTATTTTGGTAATAAAAAGAATTTCTGGCAATCCCTCTATTCATGAAGAGGCACCTATTGTGCCTGAATTTGGCCAAGGCTAGGTGAATTATGGCCAATAGGGCATGAGATAGATGCTAGAGAGATTATAGAACATTTAGATTTTCCTTTTGTGTGATTCTAGTGGGGTATATGAGACACTATTACTTTGAGACATAGAGGATCTATTCCTTCCTCTAATCATATTTTGGCATATATTTTTTTGGTTAAGTTTAGACTTTAGGTTGTATACAAAGTGTTTGTGATTGGAGGTTCCCTTAAAATATAGAGTAAAATAAGGAGTATACGATTAAAGCATTTAGCTTTGTTGTGTCATCATTGATTTGTTTATTAAGCGGTAGGTGGATGCTGTTAACATCGTACTATGTTTACGAGGACAACTTCTTTATTGTTTTATTAGTCTTTGATTCTCAAATCATTATTCTAACACTCCTAGCTAGTTTCCACTTTGCATATCTACCAACTTTTACAATGCTGCTTCATTCTTATAATCTCTACTTTTATGATCTTGCCTTCTGTTTTTTTAATATATATTCCTCCAACAAAAATTAATATATATGGTTTTGGTTGATTAAAGTTGTGACTATGTATGACTATTCTTCATTGTAAATAATTGCATACATGAATTATACACAATTACTCAAATTTCAACCCTTATCATTGCAGCAAAATTTTTAAAATACAGTATATGAATAATATTTAAAATTAATGAAAAATATAATTACTTTTACAAATTTATTATAAACTTCTCATAGTAAAATATTAATAGAAAATTATTTTTTTATAAAAAATTTATAAAAAAATTTTCATAAAAAAATTTATAAATAATTTCTTACAAATAAATTTATGAAATTTTTTTTATAAATAAATTTATAAAAAATATTTAATAAATAATTACTTTTTTAAAAAAAACACATAAATAATATTTTATAGATAAATAAACTTATAGTTATTATTATTCATAAACTTTATTTATTTTCGTTCTTTTTACAACAACAATTAGGAAATCATAACTTAAAATATGAGTTAAATCCATCACTAACTCAACCAAATTACAACTAAATTATAATTACATTTAGTTATATATAATTAAAAGATATGTTCTATTAATCATAAATTTTAATTAGGTATATATAAATATATAGCAATGAATGTTGATCATATAACAGCTTTTCTAATCTAATATAAGCAACTTATATAAATTTCTTTATATATTGAAAAACATAATTTTTGGTTCTTATAATGTTACATAATATCTATATTTATTATTTTTTAAAATAACTTTTTATTCTAAAAAAAAAATTCTTACATAAGAAATAAATTTTAATTTGAAAAAATCTAAGTGTGTCACTTAAATCAACGAAAATTTATTAGAAAAATAATTTCTTTAACTTGAAAAATCTATAATAACTTGTTATTGAAGATGAACCTATACATAAGAGATTGTGAACTTATATTATATAAAATACGAGATTAAACAATCTATGATAGATGATTTGATAAATTCTTTATGTGTTACAATTATATATATGAGCTATTCATCATGAAATTGTTTAATTCTATTTTTATTTGAGATAAGTTAGACAGTTCCTCTATAAAATACGAGAACAAAAAGAGACTTATTTATAAGATCGTTTATTAACTTTTTACGGAAATTATATTGTATCAATTTCACACTAAGATGAATAAATTTAAAAATTAGTAAGTTGATACTTTATTCAATTTTAAATACAAAGTCTTGCTTTATTTAAAAATTATTAATATTTCATTGCATCATTTTATTCTAAATGTATAATACGTTATTAGATTACATATTTATAAAATATAAGGACAAAATCTGTTATTTTAGGGAGAAATTTACATAGTTATTTTTTTAAAAAAATTATAAATTTGACTAATCTAATTGTTAAAAAAAGTATATGATATCATCTCGATACTAAACTGAACTTTCATAAATACGTATTTTCAATAGTTGATATATTTTTGCTATATTAAACAATTTTTAAATTCAATGGAAATTTAGAGGTTTAGTTCTACTTAATGAAAATTTAAACTTAAATAGCCGAATTAATAAACCAACGGTTGTATTAAGTTAAATAAAATTTATTACTAGATTCCTTCTAAAAGCTAAACAATATTATTGTTATTTATCTAAATATATTTGAAAATAGACTAAAATATTTCTGTAAAATATTTGAAATGAAATTTTATAAAGATGTTAAGAGCTTCCAACTAGTGTGTTTGTCACCAATATGAATATTTAAGTACGGTGTGAATCTACTATAACAATCATTTAAAAATAATATAACGATATATATTATTTTTATAGTAATTTATATCCTTTTCATTTTTTTTATTAAAAATTACTTAATTATCGATTTATTAATTTTTTTTATCTCTATTTTTTTCTACACACATCATTTTTTTATTTTTTTTTCAAACAATGCATGGCACATAGCCAGGTCTTTATTTGTTTGCACCCCCTTCATTGAAAAACCACACACACGAGCATGTTTTTACAGTTTTCCATTATTTTTATCAACAAATTTAACATAAGTAATCTTTAAAATAATCTTTAAAATTAGTTTATAAGGTGTAGTTTATTGCTATTTTATATATATATATATATATATATATTAATTTGACTATATCTTTAAACGACGTGAAATTTCTAATAGAGGGTGAGAAGTGGTGTAATAGGCCCAACAACTTTGTTAATATAGACTCTGATATTATAACAAGAGTGATATTTAAACTTAACTCAATCTCATAAAAACGGCTTATAAAATGAGTTTGTTTTCACTTTATATATATTAATTTGACTATATTTCTAAATGAGATCTCTAACAAAATTTTCATCTAAATTACGATTATGATCATGCAAATTATATTAGATTTCCCTTACGGTTCATTACATTGGGTCTATAAAATGGTTTCCTATAAATAAATTAGAATATTAAGTATCAATTTTTTTTTCTATTCTTGATTGGTATTTATAGGTTAGGTACTTGATTAATTATCCTCCAAAACATTTGTTTACTTATTTTTGTCTATCTTTATATTTTATTTTTTATTTTTAAGTAACCACTCCTAAGAAAGATATAACTCCAATGAGTTACACATCTTTATATTCAAATTTAAAGGAGAAGAGACTATAACACCAAATTTAAAGATAACGAAACTATAATATCATGGGTATAATTCTTAAATACTTATCAATTCCCAATCTCAAATCCAAATATCAAGTACGAAGGCGAAAAATTTTTAATACCAAATTTAAAAGTAAAGACATTATAATATTTGAAATCTAAGACACTATAATACTGAATGAAAATTGGTATAATTATCTCCTATGCAACTCTTTACTCTCAAATTTGGAAAAAAGATACTATAATACTAAATTTAAAGACGAAAAAGGCTAAAATACAAAATTTTGAAGACGAATGGATTATATCATCATATTAAAATTGGTATAATTCTTAACTTCTAAACTATGAATATTTTTATTGGAGTCCTTCGTTGATAATGTTGAGTCTTATGTTTTTTTCTTTCTTTAAACAGTTTGTTTTATTGATTAATTCATAAATTTTAAGTATGCTTATAACTCTTCTAAGGTAAGAGTATTAAGGTTCTTTGAAGTCTTAAGGGTAGTTATTGAGAGAATTTTAGTCTAAGTAATTTGAGTAAAACTTTGTCAATATAAATATAATTTTCATATGACTTATATGGAGATTTTAATTCATTGAGTATAGTTTAAAACTGGCTTAATATAGTATGTTCTTGTTGTTTTTCATACTTAAAGTTCATACTATTTAGTTAACAAGTTGAGTTTAACAACTATTAGGGTGTCTTACATCTCCTTAATTCCCTTGTATGTATACGCTTTCTTGTATTCTTCCTCAAAAAAGTGCACATTAGTGCATTTCAAATTTTGGAGTTAAGTAAGTATCTTTACTTCTAATCATCAGACCACATACTCTTGTGAAGGTGAGCTCCAGTTTGATCTATAGGTAGATAATTGTCATTCTCCACAATGTCTCACATATCTATATGACATGTTTCTATTAATAATTTTTTTCTCTCTTGGACAAAGGTGGACGGTTGACGGCATATCTTTCGTTTTCCATTGCAAGTTAGGTCTTGTCTTCAAGTCCTATAAAGAACTATTCCTGAGAGACTAGTTTTGATACCAAGTAAAGAAAAATGAGAACTCTAGAAAGTGGGGGGAGGAGGAGGTTTGGAAAGAGTTCATATTATCACAAGAAATTATGAAAATAAGCAATCAAATGATGTAATGAAAGGGATAGATTATTTGTATGTAAATAATTAAGGATTTTCGAAAAAAATTTAGATAGAAGGTTTAATATAGACTTGTAATAGGTAAATGAACACTTGTTTTATATAAGTTTACTCCTAGCTGAGTTATGTCATGTTTTTCCTCAAGAATTCTTGAGTGATTCCACTACTTGATAAAAGAATATACATAAGTTTAACCACTTCTAACTTATACGGATACACTGAGTCACTCTTAACAAAATACTTAACTCTCATAAGTTAAGAATCGAGTCCATAAAATCACTTTTGACTATATAAAAGTTTGATAAAGATTTTTTGTAAAGAAAACAACTCTTGTGGAGAGACTATAATAGAATTACATAGCTTTTTTTCTTATTAGGATAAATTAAATAACACTTTTGAAACATAAAAGAATTTGTAATTGATCACTTCGTTGAATATTTTTCTTAACTTTGCATGAAAGGCTACATACAATTTATTGTAATCTCGTTGAGATAATTTTGTTTTTTCTAATAAAGATTAGGTAATTTTTAGAACCTTTTATATTATGAACATTAATACTTGAATGTCTTTTAAAAAAATTATTTTTTTCCTTTTTGAAAATAAACATTTTCTATTATATCTAGAATTTTTTTTCTATTGGTTAAGATGAATGCATGAAGAAAGTTAAGTTCAAAAATCTAGAATGACATGTATAGTTGTAAATATTTCAATAGACCGTGTAGTAGTCTTTTGAACATCTTTAAATAAAACTCGATGTCTATTAACTTTTTCAATATATATAACAAAGATGATGTATTAAAAAAAGCGTCTAATCGATTATACAATTTATACTACTATCTTAAACTTTAAATAATAGTTACATTCTTATTATTTATTTTTTAATAATAGAATGATTTATTTTTTTATTTATTTTAATTATTTTAATTATCAACAAATAAATAATGAGAATTAAAAATAACTTTCTAATTTTTATTTCAAATCTCCTTCTTTTTATTTTTATTTTTCTCTATATAAAAGATGATTGATTAAAATATTAGAATAATTTTTTTAAAATTAAATAATGACACTTATTTATTCTTTAGTTTAATTAAAATACTTTAATTTTTATAATTTATGTTGATGTTTTTATTTTTTAGATAAATATTTTATTTCTCTTTTATATTATAGAGATAATTATATTTTTTTCCTTTAAACCAAATATTTGATATAATTTATTTTTATTTTAAATTATTTTTTATAATTTATTATCATTATTCTCGAATATACTATAAAGCTTATTTGCCTTTCTTTTAAATTGATTAAATTACAAATGAATTGATAATTAAATATTATATTAACTTTTGCGAGTACGGGAAGTTAAATTGTAAACATTATATATAATTTTCTTGTCATATTATTTTTAAGCATCTATACGATTTTTGCCTTAAGTGTATTGATTCAAACTAGTTGCAATCTAATCTTAGATAAACAAATTTTATATCAAATTAGAATTGTTGTAGTTATTTTCAGGGCATTACATTTATCAAGACATGATTTAAAACCATTTGTTTACAGTGATGTGTAAACTCTATTATTTTTAAAACCTAATTAATAACATTTTTATAAAACAAATTATGTCTAACAATGTGAATGTTTTAGTATAAATTGGTGAAAAAAAGTTTATAACACGTGAGATGACGAATAAGTATTTAAATAAAATTATTTTTTTAATTAAATATATTTTCTTTTTTAAATTCAACAAATAATTTAAAAATTTTGAAAAATAAATTAATTTTAAAAAAATTATATCCTAAATTAAATTAAGTAATTTTTATAAGGATTAAGTGTGAGCTAATTCAAATGAGACAATAAGTTCGAGGAGTGAAGAGTGAAAACGATTTAATTAAGTATTAAAAAATTAGAGAGAAACTAAATATTTCAATATTTATTATTTCAAAATCACTATTTCACTAAATCTTTGTTCTCACTACTCTTTCTAGTTTTTCTCTCTTTCATCCTTTTTAAGATTTAAGGATGCCAAATTGAAACTTGTGAGGAGTAGATAAATTCTAACCGATTGAATTTTTTATTTGAATAAGCTTTTCATGTAAAAGATAGAAATGACGGATGTGCAAAGATAATATATAATTCTTAATATTTCCAATGTGAGTAATGTATATATACAAGGTGATAAGCAACCGAAAAGATAAAGTATCTAGAAGTTACATATATTTAGGTGATAGGTAGTAGTAAAGACAAATTATCTAGAAGTTCCTAATATTATTGGGCTAAGGATTGAGCTTCTCTTGTTTTACCCCAGCTTGGATAAATTAATAGTAAAAAAGCGAGGCGGAAGGACCTAGTCATATACTCTTATTACTATTATCTACTATGATAAAAAAAATTAAAATATGTAAAATCTATTTATAAAATATAATTAGTTGATAAATAGGTATAAATTTATTAACTAATTAGAATATTACAAAAACTAGAGTATTTGATAATTATATAAATTATACTTAAATATAATAAAATTTGTATAATAATATTTTATGAAAAATAAAAGGAATTATAATCTCAACATTTTCTTTAAGATGGGTGCATATACATCACACATATTTAAGTTGATAAAACATTTTGAAAATACGTTATTTGATGTAGATTTTATTAAAATATAAGCTAATTAATTGTTCGAACGAATTATGGGTAGTTTTATAATTTTTTCTTATAACATTTCCTTAATAAAGAATTTATCTATTTTAATGTGTTTTCTTCAATCATATTATATTTGATTATGAATAATATCATAAATAGTTTTATTATCATAATATAATTTAATAGATGATGAGGATAAGTATTTAATTTCTTGTAAAAGAAATATTAATCATAAGCCTTCATAAAATTTAAGTGTCAAATCTCTAAACTTAATGTTTAATTTGAGTAAGGGACATCATTTTGTTTTTTACTTCTTCATGTAGCAAGATTATAACCAACAATTGTAAAGTAATCTCAAATGAATAGTTTATCTTCCACCGATCTAGCCTAATCAATATCAGTATATGCATTTTTTGTGAACAATAATATTTTCTAGCTTCTAAACTTTAAATATCTCAAAATATGAATAATTTTTTGTGTTAACTAAGAACATTAACCTTCCTACAAATCTTTGGTATCCCAATTTATTAACTAGGACTTGATTTAATACAATAAATAACTTTAAACCTTCCTTAATTGTTATATTAGCTTCCATTATTATATTAGTTAGTTGACAAGCTGACATACATACTCTTTAAATAATTCTAACACATTTTTTTTAGGATAAAAAAAAATTCTTTTCTAATATTTAGAAACTTCAATCTCAAAAAAATATATCAAGAGACTCTAAATCATTTCCTATAACATCATGTTATCTACATCTATAATAAGAGTAATTATCTTATCTTCTTGCTTCTTAAAAAAAAATGTAGTTTACTTTGATGATATATAAATGTTATTATAGATTTTGTAACCTTCTAAACTATACTCGTGAAGATTACTTAAATCCATATAAAGATTTCTTTAATTTGCATAAATTTTTGTGTGTTTTTCGGGTACCATGTAACTTGGTGATTTTCATGTAAAAAAACATTTTTTTTACATCAAATTGCTTCAATGGCCAGCCAAGATTTCTTGCAAAAGACAATAATACTCGAACAATGTTAATTTTTTGCTATAAGAGCAAATGACTCTATGTAATCAATACCATATACTTGAGTGTATCCTTTTGCCACAAGTCTTATTTTAAATCGTTCTATTGTGCCATCTATTTGTGTTTAATGATATAAATCCATTGACATCCTATTGACATATTTTCTAATGGGAAATAAAAAAGGGTCAAAATTTCATTCTTTTGAATGAACTTCATCTCCTCATTCATAGCTACCTTCCATCTCAAATCAATGAAAGTTATGTACAAGTTATTAGAAATAGCTACAACATATAACTAATTCATAAATATTGATATTTAACTTATTAGAAAATTTAGGTTCAATTTAAGTTTAGGAATACTTCTAGTAAGACAATTTGATAACTATTTTTTGACTAACAAACTATTAGTAACATCTTCATTAAGAGGTTCATCTGAATCTTCAAAGTCATCTTATTAAGAGGTTAATGTGAGACTTCAATGTCATCTTCATTAATAAGTTCATCTTTATTAAGATTCTTCAATGAATGAACCATAGTCTTAAGGTTAATTCCTTCTTCATCTCTCAAGGATGATCATATGAAGTTGCATCACTTGAATGCTTATTATTAAATTTTATAATCTCAATCTGGAATCTATATTTCTTAGATTTATTGTTGGTTCACTTCTTGAAGTTTAGACTCAAACAAAATACATTCTATCTTCATGGAAAACCACATTCTTTGTTATATACATATGATGAATAGGAGGATGACAACATCTATAGTATTTTTTATGTATAAACTATCCAATAAAAGCACATTGAATGGGCTATGAGGACAACTTGGTACAATTATGTTTGCGAAGATGAATAAATACAATATATCCAAATACATGAGGGGGTAAAATAGAAACTCTTGGGGTGATTTTAAATCAATAAGAGTTTGAAAAGGTGTCCTAAACTAATTAAAACTAGAGAGAATTTGATTTATTAAATATGTTACTAATGTAAGAGTTTCTCCTTATGTGCGCCCAAATTTATGATGCATGACCAACTTTTAATTAATGAATTTTTTTTTCTCTTAGTAACCCCATTTCTTTAGGTGTATTAGGATAAGTAATTTGTGTAATAATGTCGTTAGCTTTTAAATATTGTTAGAGTTCAAAATCTTGATACTCACCACCATTATCACTAAGCAAAACTTGAATCATAACATTATATTATTTTTTTACCATTTTATGAAATTTTTATTGAAATAACAAACTTACTTTTCTTTTGGATTTCATTAAACATAACTAAGTCATTCTTGTGGAATCATCAATAAAAATAAATCCAATTGACATACCTGGTAAATCTGGTGAACTTACCTTTAAATAACTTTCAATTTCATTTTTGATTTTACTATAACTTTTGATGTAAATCTTTGACGTTCTTGTTTAATTGGACTTTCCCCTTCAAGAGCTCAATTAAATTTCTATTGAGGCTAGGAATTTCCTCACAATCATATGCAAAACAATCTTTATATTCTTGAAAAATCTCTATTAAATAGTCTAAAAGTTTTTTTATCAAAAAACATATTTATGTTCACTATCGAAATTAACCTCCTCTAAAGGGTCTTGTTCTTCGATCCTCTTAGTATTTGATATAAAATATTTCTCAAATTCTAACGATTAATGATAATAGATGTAATCTAATTTCATTTCTCTCTCACTACTTTTATTCTTAAAAACATTAATTTCTATATTAATCAATAAGATTGATTTATTTACTTCTATCCTACTAGAAATTTCAATTTCTTTGACTCATTTAATTTTCCTTCAATTCTTCAATTCTGTAAGTAGATAAATGAGTCAAGAAATTTATACAACATAGCTTAGTCATTTTCTTCGGTCATTTTGAGGATGACCTCCTTTTCTTTCAGTAAAAACCCCTTATTTAGATCCACCTTAAGGTACCAAGTTTATGAATTGAAATCCAAAGTGTATTCAAAAGTGAATGACTTTCTTAACAACAACCTTTTCAAAGGTTGATCAACATGTGACACATAAACAATATGTGTTATTTGATCTATTTCCACTACTTTGAGATGACCATCTCCATTCCATAAAATCAACTTCTAATGAGCTATTAGTGGAACTACTTTGATCCTATGAACTCATTCTCTTCCTAATAACATATTGAAGTTAACATGGGATTATAATACTACAAACACAGTTGGTCGATTGTATTCAACAATTACATTGAGCAATCATTGCTTCTGAGGTTGGAGAGTTCCCACTAAAATTAGAAACGATAAAGTTACGTGGCACTACATCCTCAACTTCCTTACCAAACCTCTTAAGCATAGATCCAAAAAATATGTTAATAGTTGCTCTACCATTTATCAAGATCTTTTCAACTCTTAACCCTTCAATCTCGATAGTCAACATAAAGGTTAGTGAAACCTCATTTCTTCAAAAGGAAGATCAATAAAGGATGCATCTTGATAGGGGGATTGACAAAACACTTTCATTACCTATATTTCTTTTGACTTCATAAAGGTAATTTGTGATTATCACTCAATTAAATTTTATCTTTTAACAAAATATCAAAGATTTTATCAACCTTAGTTACATTGAAACTATATATTCGAGTTTTTTATCTTTTACCTCTTCCTTTTGTAACAATTTGCAAACATGTGACGCTCCAATTTTTAATTCGGCTATATGTACATCACACAATCTTTACATAAAAACATTTTCAATCTCAAGCCTTTTTTAAATATTGAGATTAGGTGTTTCAAGGTACACAACTTTATCATTTCTAATCAGCTTTTAAAATTTCCAATATATCTCTTTTTAAAATTTAATTTGCTTGATTGTCCTTACTTTGTTGGGCAACTATTCCATATCTCTCAAAGATAAGTTTACTAATTTTTTTCTAATAGAAAATTCTAACCCCAATTGATACTACAGAAACTAATTAATGTTTTAATTTGTGTAAAATATCTATAT
Source organism: Macrotyloma uniflorum (assembly GCA_016859785.1). Lineage (NCBI taxonomy): Eukaryota > Viridiplantae > Streptophyta > Magnoliopsida > Fabales > Fabaceae > Macrotyloma > Macrotyloma uniflorum. Next base: position 639,937 of record BDMB01000084.1, on the reverse strand, counting down.
TTCATTTTCCTAGATTTATTTAAGTAATCATCAATGTTTATGTGATTAAAAATTTTATAATCATCAAATCAATTTAACGTACTTGTATTTCATTCTTAATAAGTTTCTCATGAAAGTTTTTTTTCTAATTATACCCAATTATATATAAAATTTGAGAGTAATGTAGGAACCATGTAAATTAACTTTTTGTTAATTATTAAGGAAAATATTTCATTATCAAACTATTATTCATTGTGATATCTCCACGTTTGATTTGATACCTAGCAATATGTTTGACAATTAATTCCCTTGTTTCCCCAACAAACTTAGTAAATTTTGGGATTTTATATCTTGGTATCTTTGTTTCAAGCATGAAGTTGGAGAATGGTGATATAAAATATGGTTGATTAAAATGTCCTAAATCCATTCATTTTATTCATCTACTGTCCAATCTTTTAATTAAATTGATTATAAAAAATTTGATTACCCCCATTGATCATTTAACATTTAGAATCATTCATTTATTATTGTAATACATGTAATAAATTGTTTGATATTCTGTTAGTAATATTTTATATATCTACATTGTTTCTTTCATAGGAATGAATGTAAGTAATTTGACTGAAATTACTATTTTCATTTTTAGAACATAATTCTATTTATAAATTTTTATCACTCTTTTCTTTACTTTTTATATATATATATATATATATATATATATTAATTTCATAATTGTTAGTAGTTATTTTATACAAATAAATCTACACTAACTTTAATTTTTTTCATATGTCATTATCTTTAAAAACACACGTGTTAACCATAATTGTAAGTACTACATACTTTATTTTTTACCCGTTGGAGATCCCACATTACTTAGTGATATGACCAAATTAATGTATATAAGTGGGGACAAACTTCACCTTATTAAACTGGTTTTATGAGATTAAGTTAGATTCAAAACTCACTTCTATTAATGACTTTCCACATCCATAATAATAACTCTTCATATTTGTCTTATATGAATGATATCTCTTTTAGTGTTGTCCTTTTTTTTCTTTAATATGTCCTTTTTTTTCTTTAATATGGCACAACTCGGTAAATTATTATCGAGTGATAAACTTTCATCAATGTAGAAAAATAATAAAACCTTCTATCATTCCTTTCTATCTATATTTTGTTATTTTTATTCTAAAATTATCTTTTCACTTCTTAATTTTCTACATATCATTTTTTGTATTCATCTCTAATGATTTTGAGAGTAGTATCATCATTTTATATGAATATAATAGAATTTATCTTTTCATCAATATGTATTTCTAACAATTATGATTAAATATTGCAGTTGGATCCAATAAAGATAATTCTTATATTGAAAATTCTTTTAAATTGAATAACAACAAAGATGATTTTGTTCAAAATGATTTAGATTTAACTCCCTTTATTTTAAGAGGTTTTAAAAAATTCAATATTAAAAAATATTAACTCTTATTCAAACTTAAAAATAGGAAGTGAAATATATATTTATTATCTGATAAAACAAATATATACAATCTATTAATAAGGTAAAAAAATAGCTGACTAATTAAAATATAAATAAATTAAAATACTTAATAATTATACAAATCTTAACTAAATATGATAAAAAAAATATATAATTTTATTTTTTTATAAAAAATAAAATGAATGAAAATCTTAATAATTTATTTAGATTGTGCTTTGCTATTATTTGTATACGTTTAAATTTATTTAATTGCCTGATCTTTAATTTATATTTAATTATTTATTTCTATTAATATACTTTGTATTTTAATATTTCTTCAGATTTTAATTGATATTAAGATTTTTCAATTCATTTATGTTTAGAATAATTTTATATTGATATGTTTTTTTCTAAATTAGTTAATAGAAAATTAAATTTTTTATGATGATAGTTGGGTGAAATGGAGCTCTCTCCACCCATTTTTTTTAGAGATAAGAAGGTTTTTTTGTTTTTGCAATAAAGACAGATATTGTTAACCATTTAATTAAAATTAAAGTGAGTGATATATTGAATCGGCTTTTAGGAAAATAAAATACGATGTTGGTTTTTATTTTAATGGCTTTTTTTTTTTCGAAGAATTGAAGCTTTAGGATAATAAAAAAAAAATCTACTACCAATAACTAATAACTAAATGATTAAAAATAGTATTTGTTTTTGTTAAGTTATTAGTCGGACATGTAAAAAAAAAATGCTTGATTTAGCCCACAAAATTTAGAGCGATTAGGATGGAATTTGTTTACTAAATTTTTTAATATAAAAAAATTGTATTAATTAAGATTTTTGGAACTATTAATAAAATAAAAACAATTAAAACTTGGTTATTTTAGTGGTTGGGCTTCCACTCATTGGAATATAATTAACAAATAAAATTATTTTTACCATCATTAAGTATATTTTTAGCAAAATGATTGATAATAGTTGAAATTCGTAATAGATACAGAATATTTAAGACAATTTCCCAATTTATAATATAAGTAAGAATGTAAGTAATAGAAAATAATTTATTAATTAATTATTTTTTAATTATAAATAACGGTGATGATTAGCAAATAAAAATTATTTTTACCAACATTAAATATATTTTTAGCACAATGATGGATGATAGTTATAATTTGTAATAGAATATTTAAGATAATTTTCCAATTTTATAATATAAATAATAGAAAATAGTTCATAAGTTAACTATTTTTTATGTATAAATACCTTTTAAAATAATAAGATAATTTTTTTAAAAAAGTTTAATTTTATTTGTTAACTTTCCTTTTTTTCAATAGGTTGCAGAACATATATTTTATATTAATAAGACAGATTCTTCAAATTCTTATGAATATATAATTCAAATAGGGATTATAGGAGATTTATTGTTTCAATAATAATTATCAGATATTCTTAACAGTTAGTTTATAAAAGATAATAAAATATATTTATGCATATTAACATCTCCCCTCAAATTGATGTTGGTAAGTAAACCAATAATAATTTACCAACAAGAAATCAATGGTGTTAGTGTTGTCTAGTCATAACTTTCATAAATATATTAGTAACTTGAACAAAGATAATATTGTTGGTCAAGGCTTCCCTGAACTAATGATAATCCACTTCAATATGTTTGGTACTTTCATGAACAGTCCAACCTCAGTATAAGATTTAGAAACACGATTTTGACAACAGGAACAAATGTGTCCTCATAATCAATGTCATATTCTAAAGAACCACCAAGAGAATCACTAAAGAGAACCATCAAAGAGAAACCAAAGAGTAGATTTTATTTGTAATATGGTTTGGTTTTCTTGTTAAAAAATAATTATTGTCAATAAGTAAATATGTAGATCATAGAATATACTTTATAAATTGTGAATAGAAGAATGATTTTTCTAATGAAGCACAAATAACTTTTAAAATTTTAATTTTTCTGTATTTGTAGTCTATTACAATCTTCAACAATAAAAAAAATAGTTTTGATATTATTAATTAGTTTAATTTATGAAAATGATATTTTATACTAATTATCATTGTTTTAAGAACCTCTATTTAATAATGTAAGTGGAAAAATTAAAAAAAAAAGATAAATCAATAACTTAAATTAAGATTAACTTACATGAAAAGTTATGATCATTTGTGGAGTTAAAAAAAATATAGATGGATAGAGTTTATTATAATGAAGGATAATTTTTTTCTAGTTAAATTTTTAAAATAATATATAAATAAAAAATTAAATATTTCATATTTTATTTATTTAAAATTTATTATTTTTTATAACTTTTTTTCTCTTTAAAAAATTTTATTTTCTCTTTAAGATATTTTATCTATCTTTTATTTTTTTCAAAATTAAAGGATACTACATAAATGTAAAAATAGAAGAAAGTTACTTAATTAGAATATTAAATGACGTAAGTTCTCATTTCTCCTAATTTTTAAAGTTCTTTTAGTTCTGGCTTGCATGGAGATTAATGTTATTTCATACTATATGTGAGATTTTTATTTTCAAGATGAATTTATGATACTCTAGGTGTATAATGATGTTATTGATTTTTGGATTGAGAAGTATTTTTAGAGAAAACTAGATTATCCTTGATTCTACTTCTTTAATTAAAAATAAAATTAAAAAAACAAATAATATAGATAAAGAAAGCTAGATGATGAGTAACATTATAGAACCCTATGATAAATTTGGATGTGAAAATGTGACTTATACTCACGTTGATATTTGCAAGAACTTATTTTGGATAAGATGTATGGAATTTGGTATGTATTGTGATTCCTATATGTAGAAAATTAGTTTTCATTAGTTTGTGACTTGTGATTAAGATGATGTGTGGTATGTGAAATGTTTTTAAATTTATTGTGAAGATTGGTTTCAATTGAGTGTGAATTGGATGATGAAATATTGAGTTTATACTTCTATTTTTGGATTTTGAAATAGAGTTACAAACTTTCAATCCATTTGAGTCCATTTATACTTCTATACTCGGCATCCGTCCTTGACTCGAGGGTCAATATTGGTGAAGGCCACCTCAGCTCTTTGCATTGGTTTCTCTTTTGCTGGGTCTCGCTATGGCGTCTCCCTTAAGCTAGCTACATAGCATTCTCTTGCTGCTTTCTGGTCACCGTAAAGTGTGATGACCGAGCTGTCAAGCGCTAGGAACTTCATGGCTAGGTGCGGGGTGGAGACTATTGCTCCAATCTGGTTCAATGAAGGCCTGCCAAGAATCATGTTATATGAAGAAGGGGCATCAACAACTAGATATCTTACTGTAACAATCCTGTATCCTCGGTCCCCTTCTCCGAACTTGGTGTATAAATCAATGTAACCTCTAGCTTCCACCCTTTCACCAGAAAACCCACAATCTAATCAGTGTAAGGGTGTAATGCCGATTCGGCAAGCATCATCTTTTTGAATGTGTGCCAATACAGTATGTCAACCGAACTTCCCTGGTCCATCAACGTCTTCCGAATGGCAAAGTTAGCCGCTTCAATAGTAATAACCATAGGATCATCCTGGTGAGGATCTATCCCATGGAAATCATCGTCAGAAAAAGTGATTGGGGGCATTCGAGGTCTTATCGGCTTCGGACGATCAGTCAGGTACACTTGCTGCAAATTTTGTAAATGACGTTTGCGGGCTGAGCTGGATGCACCTCCTCCTGCGAATCCCCCCGCTATGGTGTTAATTACTCCCAGAACAGGTTCTAGACGCCTTTCGGGCTCTCTCCTTCTTTTTTCTCCTGCATCCCGTCTGCCGGTATCATCCCGTCTCCCGGTATCATCTTCGGTTCGGGTGGAATATCTTTTCTCCTCCTTCCTCACCAATTTCCTGAGGTGTCCAACTTGGATGAGCTCTTCCAACCTGTCCCTCAGGCCCGTACATTCATCGGTTGTATGTCCATAGTTTCGGTGATAGCGGCAGTGCTTCTTTGGATCAGCATCTCTGGGGGAGGGCAGAGTGTTTGTGCGTAACAAATCAGCATGTAAGGCCTCATCTAGTGCTCGGCCCTGAGTGACTGTGAGGGGCGTGTAGTGGGTGTATTTTTCCTCTCGAGGTTTCGGATGACGAGGTCTATTCTTCTGGTTTCTTCTGCTCCTGTCATTATTTCCTTTGTTTACCGGATTAGTTGTCGGCCTGGCGGGATTAGTCAAGCCGATAACTTCTCGGTAATTGTTCATCTCCTCCATTTGCATATACTTGGTTGCTCTCTTTCGAGCCTCCTGCATGGTTGTTGGTGGATTCTTGGTGAGGTGATTTAGGAAAGGTCCGGTTTTGAGGGACAAAACCAGATGGTGTATAGCTACATCACCTCCTTGATTTGGGAGCTTAAGGCATATCTTTGAATATCTGTCCATAAAGCTCCTTAGGGATTCATCTTCCTGTTGCTTGACATCCACCAGTGCCATGGTGATGATGGGGAGAGGTGTGCTAACCTCGAACTGTGCCAAGAAAGCTTGACACAATGCTCCAAAGCAGTCTATCGTGTTGGGAGGGAGAGAGTAGAACCAACTCAATGCTGGTCCTTTCAGAGACATGGGGAACACTCGACACATGATCTCATCAAGCAACGAATACACGTTCATGACGGTCATGTATGCCTGAATGTGGCCTTTTGGGCAAGAAGACCCATCGTATGCTTCCATATCAAGGCCCTTCCATTCCTTAGGCAGGGAGGCTTCCATTATCCCTTCTACAAAGGGATGCTGGTGCGGAGGTGGTAACACCCGGGGGGTCTTCGGGATGGCTCCATCTCGACCAGTTGGACGACTGCTGACTGCTTCCGGCCTCGACTCCACTCTGCTATTGGTACGAGGCGGAGGCCGGGAAGCTAAAGTTTCTTCATCAGGAGGTGACTCCTCCTTCTCCTCCTTCTTCCGTCTCCTCCTCCGTCTCAGCTTGTTGTGAGACTCCTGCAACTGTCCCAGCTCCTGGGCTATTCTCTTTTGTCCTTGCTTAAGTTCTTGGAGCTCCTTCATCATGGCTTCTAACATCTGTGTGACATGGGGAGGGGGAGGAGCCTCCGCTACTCTACTTCCTTCTTGCTGACTTCTCGTAACAACCATCGTCTGAGATCTTCTCGGCCCCACGGTGGGCGCCAAATGTACTTACACGGGTCGAGCTCCTCTCGGACGTCGTCTGGTGCTCCTGGTCTCCTGGCCGACAATGGACCGAATGGGGGGGGTACCTGTGATTACACTCCGACGCTCAAGTCAGTAAGAGATCAACAGGGCGTTTTAGTAAGTATATAGAGTAATGAGAATGATGAAAAGGTGAGTTTACCTAGCTACCTGACCCTTAATTTATAATAAGAGAAAGTAGTAACAGAATACCTGAGTGGATAGTAACTGATTATCCACTACGCGAGATCCACGCTTAGTGGGCTTTGATTGGGCTGGGCCAATACTATATCGGCCTAAGACGACACCACTTCGGCCTAATAGGGTAAGCCGATACCTATCTGGTACAGTTTTCATTACTTAGTAAAGTCTTTTCATCTTTCTTTCTTATATTTTATTATTTTTAGATGTAATTATCTTTTTATATTCCTTTGTTTTTCTATTTGTTCTTATCATACTATAAGAAAAAAAAGAAGGAAAAAAAGGTATCCGGTTAAAAAAATAGAGCAAAAAAAAAAAAGAAAATAGAGAGTACCTATAAAAAAATTAATATTTATCTTATATTTTTAGTTCAAAAAGTTATATTTCTAATGTTATTTCTTGATCTTAATACATCGTCCTTTTATTTTCTCGTTTAAAAAAAATGTCTTGATTCCCTTATTTTACTCTAAAAATTTCTTTCAAGTGTTATTACTTAAGTTATCACAAAAGCAAATCTCAATACTTTCTAGTTGTGTAGAATCATCTTTAAAGGTTCTTAAAGATTCTTGCTTACAAGCTCATAAGGTGAAATTGAATGGTAAAAGGAAAGAGTGGTGAGGCAATTAAGAGGCCAATTGAATGAAAGAGTGGTTGAAATATTATTTAAGTGCAAACATAGAGAGTGATAGTGTGAGAATTACCTTTTAGTCTCTTTTTGCATGACTAACCATGGGTAGAGGAGAAGGAGTAAGAGAAGATAAACTCAAGTTATTCATGAGGTATGTTCAAGATCAATTCACGACTCTAGATGCAAGATTGGATGATTTGCAATCTAATCCCAAATCTAGGACCCTTCCTAGGAGAAGTCATAATGATGACAGAGAAGATAACTCATATGAGAGAAGAAGAGATTGTGAATATAGAGTTGACAATTACTTGGGCAATATTAAGATGAATATTTCTCCATTCCAAGAAAAGAATGATTTGGAATTTACTTGTAGTGAGAGAGAAAAGATGAACATGTGTTTGAATGTCATGATTATTCATAAGAGAGAAAGGTAAATCTAGCCGTTGTTGAATTTACTAATTATGATAGTATGGTGGGATCAAATTGTTTTTAGTAGGCTTAGAAATGGAGAAAGGCCTATCTTCTCATGGGAAGAAATGAAGCTTTTTATGATAATGAGCTTTGTGCCAAGTGACTATCATAGGAAGTTACACAAAAAATTGCAAAATTTAACTCAAGGTTCTGAGTCTAGAGTAAGGAGATGAAGATCGCCATAATTAGAGTTATGTTGAGGAAGATTGGGAGATAACTATGACAAGGTTTATTGGAGTAGCAATATTAAGCAGAGATGAATATTTTTTTTGTATAAATCAATTAAGGTGGAGAGACAATTGAAGTAAAAAAATTCATTGCAAATTTTGAGCCTTCTAACTCTTTGTGGAGATCGATTTAGAAGTATAGTAAGTTGATACAAATCCTAAAGATACAAAAGCCAAGTATACAGTTGTTGCTCCTAAAGGTAAAATTGAAACTTAAACTTCTTTTAGATCACGTGATATCAAGTGTTTCAGATGTCAAGGAGTTTGACATATTGCTTCTCAATGTCTAAATAAAATATCAATGACTATGATGGATAATAGAAACATAGAAAGTATGGGCTCAAATGATGATGAAATGTCACCATTGGAAGATTGTAGTAATGTTGATGTTTTTGAACTTGTACATGGAGATGTTTTTGTTATAATGCGTGCTCTTAGAATTCAACAGAAGGAAAATAGTGAAATGGAGTAACATGAGTACATCTTTCATAATAAGTGTCATAAATAAATGATAAGGTATGTAGCATGATTAATGATAGTAGAAGTTGCAACAATGTTGCTAACAACTTGTTGGTTGAGAAATTAAATTTACCAACGCAACGCAAAAGCATCCTAATTCACATAAAATTCAGTGGCTAAATGATTATGGAGATATAAGGGTGATTAAACAAGTTTTGGTGACTATACAAAGATTAAGTTCTTCATGATGTTGCACCCATGCATGATGAATATCTACTTCTTGGGTGTCTTTAGTAATTTGATAGAAAAGTCACACATGATGGGTATAAAAATAGGTATAGCCTTGTCATGAAAAATCGCACTATTGTAACATCTCAAACGTATTGATATGCTGATTAATTTCAAATTGCTAGAGAGTGTAAGTTGAGAGAGGAGCAATTAAGCATTCAAGAAAACGAGAGAAAAGTTAAAATGAGTGAAAATATAAAAATGGAAAGAGAAAAAAAATCTATGCAGTGAAAAAGAAAACAAGAAATGAGTGCATTTGTAAAGAAATAAGAAATTAAGAGTGCTTTGTTAGAAGGAAAGAAATTACATGTACTCATGTACAAGGATATTTACTCTATTATTGGTTTGAATTCTTCTTTGCCTTATGATGTTGTTTCTTTGTTATAGGAATTCACTAATACTTTTCTAGAAGAATTACCTTAAGGGTTACCTCCTTTTAGGGTATTGAGCACCAAATTGACCTCATTCTAGGTTACCCACTCCCAAATAGGTTAGCCTATTAAACTAATTTACCTAAAGTAAAGGATATTCAAATGTAAGTAAATGAATTGTTGCAAAAGGGATTTGTAAGGCAAAGTCTTAGTCCATGTTCAATTCCTATGATTTTGGTTCACAAGAAAGATGAAACGTGACACATGTGTATTGACTATTAAGCCATCAATAAAAATCACTATAAAGTATAGATATCCTATTCCTATATTGGATTATATGATTGATGAGTTGCATATTTCTAAAATTGATTTGAAAAGTGGATACAATCCATTTTGTATGAAAGAAGGTGATGAGTGGAAAATAACTTTTAAAACAAAATATGGTTTATATGAGTGGTTAGTAATGTTATTTGACTTAACTAATGTACCCAACACTTTCATGAGATTAATGAATCATATCTTGCATTCTTTCATCAAAATTTTTGTTTTATTCTTCTTTGATGACATTCTTATTTATAATAAGACCTTAGATGAGCATATTGACCATTCTCATGTTGTTCTTAATGTTTTGAGAGAAAATAAATTGTAGGCCAATCTCAAAAAGTGTTTAAATTGTCTTGAATCTATTGTTTTTTGAGGTTTGTGGTAAGCTCCAAAGGAATAAGTATAGATGGAGAGAAGGTAAGGGCAATTAGAGAATGACCTACACCTAAGAATGCAAATGAGGAAAGAAATTTTCATGGTTTAGCAAATTTTTATAGAAGGTTTGTGAAGAACTTTAATTTTATTACTACATCTTTGAATAAACTTATTAAAAATAATATTGTGTTCAAATGGGAAGGTGTGCATGAAAGAGTTTTTAATTTTTTAAAAGATGAATTGACAAATGCATCTTTGCTTTGTTTACGTAATTTTGATAAAGCTTTTGAAATTGAATGTGATACATTTAGGACTGGAATAAGGGTTGTGTTGATGCAAGACTCTAAACTAATTGCATATTTTAGTGAGAAACTTAGTGGAGTAGCATTGAATTATCCAACATATAACAAGGAGTTGTATGCTTAGGTGAGAACATTCCAAATTGGCAGCATTACTTATTGCCAAGGGAGTTCATAATCTAGTTTGATCACCAGACTTTGAAATTTTGAAGACTCAAGATAAGCTTCAAAAGAGAAATGTCAAGTGGTTGGAATACATTGAAATGTTTCCTTATGTAATCAAGGTACAAGAGTGGTAAGGAAAATATTGTGGCTAATGCAATGTCTAAAAGGTATGCATTACTTACTTTTTTTCAAACTATGTTACTTGGTTTTGAGATGATAAATGATTTGTATGTCAATGATTTTGATTTTGGAAAAATTTGAGATTCTTGTTCTAAATATGCTTTTGGGGATTATAGGCTTGATGAGTTCTTATTTAAGAATAGTAAGTTCTGTCTTCCTTGTTGTTCCTTATGAGAAATGCTAGTAAGCATAGCTCATTTTAGTGGATTGATGAGATATTTTGGAGTTTAAAAGACTTTAGATATATTGTATGAGCATTTTTACTAACCATGAAATATGATGTTCAATCTATTTGTAATAAGTGTGTTACATGTATTTCAATGGATTTTGTATTAGGGTTGGCTAGATCTCAAAGTGAAAAATATAGCATTTTTGTTGTAGTTGATAAGTTTAGTAAAATGACACATTTCATTACATGTTCAAAAACCAATGATGCAACATATATTACTATTTTTTTTTAAAAAAAAAAAATTGTGTGCTTGCATGAATTGCAAAAAACCATAATAAGTGATAGAGATGTAAAGTTTCTAAGTCATTTTTGGTGAATATTGTAGAATAAGTTAGGAACAAAATTATTTTTTTTTCTACATCCACAAATGGATGAGCAAACTAAAGTTGTCAATAGGACATTTACTACCTTTTTGCATGCTATAATTTAAAAGAATTTGAAGAAAAAAAAAATTGTGTGCTTGCATGAATTGCCAAAAACCATAATAAGTGATAGAGATGTAAAGTTCCTAAGTCATTTTTGGTGAATATTGTAGAATAAGTTAGGAACAAAACTATTTTTTTTTCTACATCCACAAATGGATGAGCAAACTAAAGCTGTGAATAGGACATTTACTACCTTTTTGCATGCTATAATTTAAAAGAATTTGAAGAAATGGGAGAAATGTTTGTCACGTGTTGAGTTTACTTATAATAGGCGTGCTCATTCTCTTCTTATTTTATTTTTGAAGTTGTATATGATTTTAATTCTTTCACCCCTTTAGATATATTACCTCTGCCAACAAATAAAATTGCTAATTTGCATGGAAAACAAAAGGAATAGTTTGTAAAGAAGGTACATGTAAAAGTTTGAGTCAACATTGAAAAAAAAAAAAACAATATGTAAAGCAAGCAAATAAAAGGTGTGTAGAAATAACTTTTGAACCTAGAAATTGGGTTTGGTTCTTATGAGAAAATAGAGGTTTCCTACTCAAAGGAAATCAAAGTTGAATAAGAGATGAACATTTTCAAGTGTTAGAAAAATAAATAAGACAATGCCTATAAATTACATTTTCAAAGTTAATATTGTAATATATGTCCTACCTTTAATATGACTAATTTATCTTTGTTTTATGTAGGTGATGAAATTGATTTGAGGATGAATCCTTTCATAAAAAAAGGGAATGATGGAGATCCCATACCTAAGGACATTTTTCATGACATTGAAGGTTTCATTACTAGGTCTAAGAGTATGAAAATGAAGAAAGCTTTACAAGCCTTAATTTTGAATATCAAGCAAGTTGAAGGTAGATTAGAAGTTATATCATAATAAAACACCATTTTACAAGTGGAGGAATATTTTGGATCCAATATAACAAAAATCCAAATTCAAAATAAAAGAAGCATTGGAGGACTGGAGTTTATTTAATTATTGGCTAAATAGTTATTTAAAACTCATTTCTATTTTCCATATAATTTTCTTTTTTATTTGGAGGAAATAATTTCAAATGTCTTACCATATTTCCTAGATTAGTTTCTTAAAATATTTAAACTTCCTAAATAATTAAATGACTAGTGAGACTTAATGAGACGATATGTGATTATTAGAAAGTAAATGCTTAGTGGAATTTTTTTTTTCTGTCTCATAGGTGTCTAACTTAACCTATAAATAAAATACTTTTTATAAATTTTAAAACACTTAAAAAATTAATTAAATTGAGAGTTTTCGTTATGAGAGTTTCTCTTTTATTTTTTAGTTAATAAGAACTTTATATTATTTATTCGACCAGTAAAATATTATTAGAATCACATTTTTTAAATAACTTTGACTGAATCAATATATCATTATTTAAGTTAAATTCTTTTTTATTAATTTTCTATTATACAAGAATGAAATATTATAAATAATTATATATTTTGGAAAATTTAATGGTGTACTATATATAATAATAATGATATGTTTTAATTGTAAATATAATATTATTTCAGGATAATTTAATGAATTTTATTAATTATATGTTAAAAATAGATTACAAAGCATTGTAATTTATTACCAAAGTAAAACAATAAAACAATAATTGTAATTCATAATTTAGTATAAACATTTATAATATGTTATTCTTAAAGGAAAAGCTAAATTCATTTTGGAGATGCTATAAATATCATTGTTATCAACTACAAAATCCTTTAAAGATTTTTAAACAATAGGCGAACCGATATAACCCATCAAGACATATTTATCAAGTGACATTAGCAACTTAAGAAAAGATGAATTGAATGCTGCTTAAAATAATCTTTCATGTTTAACGTTTGATCATCAAAAATTCAATTTAATAAATGATATTAAACTCAAACTCAAACTCAATTTAAACAAAAGTAGATGAGTATAGACATATTTTTTTAATATGACCAAGATATATTTAGGGTTTCTATTTAACACCCAACTAATTTCCCTTCCATCATTTTGTACTTTCTTTTGAATAAAGTGGCATCTCCGATTACAGTTTTATGCCCAAGTTATCATCAAACTCTTGAAATAATAATTTTTTTTATTGGTGATTGAAACTTACTTCAAGTGCTCAAATTGCATTATAGATTTTTCACTAAATCAAAGTCTTAGATAGTTTTCACCAAATGAAAGTGTTGCATAGAAAAGGAATATGTACCTTCAATTCATAATAATCACACTCTTTACTGAATGTAAGGTTAGAATTAGAAGCCAAACTCAGGATGAAAACTTATCTTATGTGAACATATTTACTTTCTTCCTCAATAGTTCATATTAATACCTAAGTTGCATCCTTATATCAAAATAAAAATTAAATATAATTAATAATAAACAAAAATAACTAATATTTTTTCTTGATTATAAAAATAGATTAATTTTGATGAAATGATCGAAAAATTTTCAAAACAAATCAAATCTGATAAAAAAATACATAAATTGAATTTGATTTTTTTCCATCTATTTAATTCGTATAAATGTATTTAGGTTAGATCAACCTAAATTTATTAAATGACGCATTTTATAAAATATTAATTATATATTTTAAAAATATAAATAAATGTCTATATATTTTATGGACAAAATTAGATTGTTTTTCTCTTTTTCATCAACCAAATAATATATTCATGATTCAAATTCTAATTCTCTAATTACTTACTTGAGATTTTATTAATTAATAATTAGCAGTTTTCTTAGACTCAATGTACTTTATTTTTATTAGGCTGATAATTATAAAAGTAAATATATAATTGAGAAAAAAAATCATATAATCTGATATCTGTTGGAATTTTCTTTATCATCAATAATATGCTTATTCAAATAAATCAAAAAATTACACTATAATCATGAAATAATTTTAGAAACCTATACTTCATTCATGATGAAACAAGGATGTAGAAACGTACTTGTATTGACAGAGTGAACCAATGATTGTGACTGTGGGTGTGTGGTCTTCCAAAAGAAGAGAGTCGTATGTTTTCCTTCTGTGTTTTTCTCGTCTGATAAGGATGACTTGAAAAATAGAAAATCCTACTTCTTATATAGAGTATTTTCTCTCTCCTTTGGGGACCATAACCCTACGTAATTTATTATTTGAGATTACGTACATTATTATGACTATTCTGAATTCAACCTCTCATCAAAAACAGAATATTCTCTTGTATCTACACAATTAATTTTTTATGACAATTATACCCTTAGCCATAAAGTTAATATTAAGTAAACCACTTTATAATTTTGGTAAATTAAATAATGACCCTAACACATTTAAATAATAAATATGTGACCCAAAAAATCTAACAGTATCATCATTATGTTATGTGTATGATATTATGATTACGTACATAATATCTTTAATAGATTTGTAAATAGGAAATAACGAAAATAATACACCTAATGTGCGAACATATATTTGTATATATATTGAGAATGATGAATAACATATAATAATATTTCATAATATTTTGCTATGATATTAGAGTGATGATAAAATAAACATTGAAAATTTGTTGTCTGTCACCATGGCAGAAGTAGGCAGCAAGTCATTGATATATTTTTTAAGATAGATTTTGATAGAATAAATAAATCATATAACCAAGTATATGATATTTATTTTTGTACAAAATATTTGAGAGAAAGTTTTCCTATTAGAGAAAATAAAATAATTGAAATTTTATAGTTAACTTACTATGACTTATGGAACCCTATAGAACTCAGAATTTTTGTAGTACTCGATATTTTTTAAATATTGTTGATGACTATTCAAGGAATATTTGGATTTATTCACTTATTGACAAGAAATAAGTTTTCATGTATTTGAGATAATTTATTGTCATAACTGAACGTCAATTCCACAAGCATGTAAAAATTATTCAAAAGTGATGATGGTACAAAATTTATCCATGGAAACATATTTTTGTGATTTTAGTATAGGGCACTAGACTTCTTGTACAGACTCCACAACAATACGAGCAAGTAGAGTGTAAATACAAATATATTCTGAATATTGCACCTACCTTGCGCTTTTAGGCTAACCTTCCCATTAATTTTTGGAAAAATTGTGTTTTTGCGATATGTTACTTCATAAATTGTACTCCCACAGTTGTGTTAAAAGGGAAATCTCCTTATGAAACCTTGTATGGTACACCTCTTACTCTTAATTATCTTCGAGTTCTTAGGTGATTGTGTTATGTTCACAATTAACATCACGAAGAAGACAAGTTTGTTAGGCTAAATAGATAATGTATTTTTGTGAGTTATCCCTATGTTGAAGACTATGTTGAATCAAAAATACTTTTTGTTGCACATGATATTGTGTTTTATGAAAAGTAGTTTCCATTTTATCAAATCTATCTCTTGAATAGGATTAATCTTTATTCAATTTTCCTTATTCTTCTCTTACTATAAATCTTTATATTGGTGATGATGTTTCTTTTATATTTCAATCACACTTAAATATTGAATATAAATATTTCACTAAATACAAAAATTATGAGAAAAGTTGTGTGATAATTAAAGTAGACTTTGAGAAGGCTTATGATTCAATTAATTGGGAATTTCTTAAGTACATGATGAGGAGAATGGGATTTAACGAAAAGTGGATTGGGTGGATTTCTAATCTTTTAGTGTCCTCTTCTGTCTCGGTCCTAGTTAATGACAGCCCAACTAAGGAATTTAATCCCACCAAGGGTCTTAAACAAGGAGATCCTCTTGCTCCTTTTCTGTTTCTTATTATGGCTGAAGGATTAGCTGGGATGGTTAGAAGCGCTTTGGCTACATCCTCATTGATTGGAGTAAGAGTGGGGAATCCTGGAGTGGAGGTTAGTTTGTTGCAATTTGCAGATGACACATTATTATTTTGTGAGGCATCTACACAAAATATTTTGATGGTCAAGAGCATATTACGGTGTTTTGAGGTTTCCTCTGGGTTAAAGGTCAATTTTCATAAAAGCGGGATTGGAGGGATAGGGGTGGATAGGAGAGGGATTGACGAGTATGCGACTATGTTAAACTATGATCTGATAAATGTACCTTTCTTACACTTAGGCTTGCAGATAGGGGGAAATCCAAGGAGGGTTGAATTTTGGGAACCAGTTCTGAGGAAAATTAAGAAAAAACTATCAGGATGGAAAGGGGGATACATTTCATTTGGTGGAAGGGTGTCTTTAGTCAAATCGGTAATAACATCTTTACCCCTATACTATCTATCTTTTTTTAAAGCACCAATAACAGTAGCTCATGAGATTTGAAATATTCAAAGACAATTTTTGTAGGGTGGGGGAGGTGAAGAGAGGAAAATTAGTTGGGTGAAATGGGAAATTGTTTGCAAACCCAAGAACCAAGGAGGGCTTGATGTTAAGGATGTGAGATCATTTAATGATGCATTACTTGCTAAGTGGAAATGGAGACTAGTAAAGGAGAATAAAGGGATCTGGAAGCAGGTATTAGAAGCTAAGTATGGAGGGTGGAGAGGGTTAGAGGCTAAAAAACAAGTTAAAGCTTGTTCAACATGGTGGAAGGATTTAAGAAAGATCTGTGGGGTTAATGAGCAAGGTGAAGGCTGGTTTGCAAAAAATATGAGTATGGTGGTAGATGACGGTAAAGCTACATTATTTTGGCAGGATAAGTGGGCTGGAGAAGAGGCATTAGGTGTGAAGTTTAGTAGGCTGTTTATGAATTCTCGTAATCAACATGGTCTTGTCAATCATATGGGCTCTTGGCAGGATGGTTGGTGGGTTTGGAATCTGGCGTGGAGAAGACCTTGGTTCAGGTGGGAAGAAGATTTGGTAAAAGAACTCATGGACTTCATTATATTGAAACAACCTGCTATTGAAGGAGAAGATAAATGGGTTTGGAAGGGGGATGACAAGGGAATGTTCAGTGTTAAATCAGCTTATTCCATTATCCAGAATGAATTACAAGGAGATTTTGAAAGTTTTTTTATTGAGCTCTGGAAGATTAAAGCTATCCCTAAGGCATTACATTTAGTGTGGAGAGCAGCATCAGAAGGTATTGCTTCGAGGGATAAGTTGAGGGGTAGGGGGTGCAGGTGGCTGTAACTAGTTGCGGGTTATGTGGTGAGGAGGAGGAATCCATCTCACATTTATTTTTGGAGTGCAAGATAGCTAATGTGATTTGGAACAAATGTTATAAGTGGTTTGGTACAAGTACTTGCAGAACTAAAACTCTCAAGCAACATTTGTTACAACACTACCTGCACTTTCAACACAAGAAGGTTAACATTTATTGGAAGGTGGTGTGGGTTGGGGTGGTGTGGAGTTTGTGGAAGCATAGGAATGATGCGTTGTTTTGCAATAAGAAGGTAGATGCAGAAGAAATTTTCTTTCTAACTCAACTGAACTCCTGGTTGTGGATCAAGTCTAAGGTTTCAATGGTTGTTGGATCTTTTGCAGAATGGTGTATGGATCCCTGGTCTTGTTCTTTATGTGTTGGATAATCCATTTGGTGAGTATCTGATAACTATTCAGTAGAGAGAGAGATTATTATCTAGTTAACTATTTAGTTTTCTGTACATTTTTACTCAATTATATCTTGTAATTGTTTTTGGTACTTCTAGTACTAATTTTTATTAATATATATGTCATTGCCGATTAAAAAAATAAAAATTTATTTCAATATTAAATAATCTCTTATTTATTTATATTTATATTTTAGAAAGAAATCAATCACACTGCTTGATATTAATTTAAGAAATAAATATATATAATTAGATGATATAATTTTTACTTAATCACGTATTTATTCAATAATTATTACCTAATAATTTTCACCATTACTAATTTTATTTATTACAACTTTTTTTTTTCTCTTAATTATATTTTTCTAGACCAATAGTTGTTATTTAAGTATTCTAACTTTGATATGTAAAAGATTGATTACTTAAAATCGTTATTATTAGTCATGTGAACTTTAGAAAAAGAAAAAAGAAAAACTGCTATTGGATAGAAAACTTTTTGTACGAAGAAAACAATAAAAGATGTATATTCAATGGATAGTGATGAAAATATTAGGTTGTTTTTCCGATTTGGTGTAAATATTTTCTCATTTATTATTATTATTGTTTAATGATTCAATTAAAATGTATGAATATTACAAATATTTTTATATTATCTAACTATGATATGTGATAAAAATATTAACTTTTGTAATAACTATTTTTAAAAGAAACTTCAAAATAATTTTTATTTATTTAACATTATAATATGATGAGATTATATTAAAACAAAATTAAAAAGAATATATTGGCAATAATTTTAATATAAAGAAGGTAGAAGAATTAGCCACATCTACATTTTCGCCTCATCAATGTGAGCTGAATTGATTTCTCATCGTTTTAATTGTTGCCCCGACAGAAACTTATAGAGGGACCTATCAATTCAAGCAACAAATGAACCACTAAATCTAACGAATCTTTTCGATTCACTGCAAATTTGTAACTTCATATATAGTTTAACAAAACTTTGTCATTACATCAACTAAAAATTAAATAAATAAATAAAAGTGTCCCACTGAAATAATGTTGAATGTAATGAATGCCCGAAATGAATGCTGAAATTGAGATGGGATTTGTGAATGGCTAAAGTTGATGTTGCGTGGTATGAGGGAAGAGAAACTGCCACATATTAAATAACTGGCTACAATCAGAACTTTGCATTCTAATTTACCTTTTCTTTTCAGACCTCAATTCTAATTTTCTAAGAATTTCGAAATGGGTCTGTGTTTTGGTTTAGTAGAAGGATGTTCCGAACGTTGTTTGGTCATTTATGTTAAATGTACGAGAAGGTACCTGTGCAGAATTCATACCATTTAAACGTGATCTTCTCAGTTTTAACATCTCAACCAAACACGCACCCTCCAATTATTGCAAACGTGCATGTTTCTGTATTAATTTTCCTTATGTCTCTCCAATATATCTATTCTCTAATATGTTATACTTCATAAAAACAATAATAAACTCTTAATTCCCCTTAATTTTGTTTGGGTCAGAAAGAAAAAAGGAAAGAAGAGAGGAGAAAAATTAATTTTGTTGGTTTGGTTCAGAGAGAAGAATAAAAAAATATATTATTTTATTAAAATAGATACATTATTATAATTTATATATGTAT
This sequence comes from Macrotyloma uniflorum, assembly GCA_016859785.1. NCBI lineage: Eukaryota > Viridiplantae > Streptophyta > Magnoliopsida > Fabales > Fabaceae > Macrotyloma > Macrotyloma uniflorum. The sequence goes on along the minus strand of BDMB01000084.1, from coordinate 620,489 downwards.
ATATCATGTTATAATGTTTATGAAAATAAAAGAAGAAGAAAGGAATAGTGTGAGAAAGGTTAAACTCCGGCGAGAGAACTCCGGTGACGTATCAGTGAAACCATCTTATGACTTTTTTGAAGGCCGTGGTACATACACTTTTCTGATGTTGCAGACATGCAGTACTCTTTTCAATAACGTCCACTTCACACTTATTTTTAACCCCACCTTCTCCACTCTCAATCCAAACCACTCATTCAAATAGTTATATATCAAACGGTTATAGTAACTTTCACCCAAATCACAATAAAATTTTCTAATCAAACTCAAGTTAGGTTGGGATGGTTATTTCAATTTACTCCTTATGTACTTACCCTAATGTCACTGGTCCAATGCATCAGAATCTGTGCAAAAGTCGAGTCTTGCATCATCAACAAAATTCGTTTCCAACACACCAAATTAATTAAAAACATTACTTTAGCACGCTTAAAACCTTATAATTCTAATGTAAGTAAACCCAATGGTTCCATGGTGTGGATGGTAAAGTTCTAATTCGACACATGATGTATCATATCCTGAAACATATATTGACTTAAAATCAACATTTTTATAGGAGAAAAAGGAACAACACACAGAAGAAACCTGGCTTGGCTTGTCAAAAAGACTACTAAAAATCTGCTACAAATATTCCTTACACTGTATCTTGAGGTGATGCTGAGCAACAATCAAATCAAACTCAAACTCAATTGATTATAAATTTACTCACAATAGTCACAGCTAACATAATTTTGAATAATCTTGTTACTACTACTACTACCCTTTGCTTTACATAACATATATAGTTATACTTTATGATTAAAATGAAAAGATCTTAAGTGTTTTATAATAAAGTTCAACAAGTATGACTGATATGGATATGTGGAATTTGGAGTGATGAAGCAGTGTTGTTGGTTGCAGAGAGAAAGAGAGAAAGAGTGAGTTACTGAGTATGAGAGAAACAGATCGGGCAATAGAAGCCAAAAGGGACAATAAAGCTGCGGAAAGTTTAGGTTCCCCGTAACTGCGTGATTTGAGCTAGTGACTGCTACTTCTGATTAATGAAAGAGAGGTTCTCCAATCCAAGGGACTAGCCACTGCACCCTGCAAATCTCTGAACTCCTCCCACGTTATCAACAGTATTTTGCAGATCCAACCACAATAATTGCATCGCTAAATTCAACTCCCTTTTTCTCTCAACTCATCAAAACAACACACCCTTTCTAAAAGCAAACAAACACAAGACGTGAGAACCTCACACAATACATATATATTATTACAAGCAAGCGTTACCGTATGCTACGTATTCTTCAATTCGCATGCATATGTCAAACAATGTGCATGCCCTCTCTCTCTCTCTCTCTCTCTCTCTCTCTCACTCATACACTGCTTTATTTCGTTTTCCTTGCTCTGCATGCTACCTGCTTCATTTCATTATTTTGTGTGTAGTAGTACAATGTATGTGCATATTGACTAGGCTTGTCAACAACTATAGTGCCCCACTACTATACGAAATTCTTTTGTCGTTATTCCTCGCTTCATAAATTTCACCAGAATATAATAATCGCCACGTAATTTCTCATCTGTTATGATATACATACATATATATGTAGGATTTTCACCATTCTTGAAGATGCAATACTACACATTCTTCCTGATAAATCCATGTGTGGTATCTTAATAGTACAGAGAAACCAAAAAAGGTTAATAAGTTTTCATATCAGAATATGTTAACGAGTATCATTTGGCATACTTTAAGGCATGCTCAAACCTACCCCATGAGGAAACCCGTACCTACAGACACATGTAACTGTTTCTCTTCACTAAATTAAGATATATCATTTTACACGATATTTTTTATCCATTTATTACATAGATCATCTTACTTATATTAGATATTTTATTCTTGTCTTTCTATTTACTTTTTCTATTAAATTTTCCTCTGTTTGAATTTTAAAATTTCAAATAAGTTTTAGATAATGATTTTTTTTTAATATTATTATTCGTAATTGTATTTTCCCTAATTTGTTTCCGTTACTAAATTAAAATTTTAAGTAAATTTAATTATATGTTACCTCTCTAATTACTCTACAAGTTTCACTACTTTTATATTTTTAATTTTTTTTTTCAAAGCGGTACTAATCAAGAATCTTACTTTTAATTTATTTTCAGTCTTAATTGAAAATCAATAAAAAAAAAGTCAATGAAATGTTAATTGGTATTTATTGGTATTTTTATTTTTTCAATTTCTGACTTAAATTTCTTTTCACCAGTTTTTCAAATAAAGAAAAATGTATGTAACATACTATTTCAAAAATTTTAAACACACATTTTACTATTAATTTTTATTGAAAATAAATTTAGTATATTTCACAAGTTATTAAAAAAAATTGCACTCATCTCCATGAAATCATGCTAAATAACACTCAAATTCCTTAAAATAGACATTTAACTCTTAGGTTTTTAATGAAATAGCATTCATACTTCTCTAATTTGTAAATAAATATTCATCCCCTATATTTTTTAAATGACATCTGATTTTCTTATATTTTGAATAAAATGACACTCACCTCCCTTATTTTATTTAAAAATAACATATTAAATAAATCTTAAATAGAAAAAAGAATATTTTTAAAAATATATTTAGATATATAAATTTTAAAATATAAAAAATAAATAATTTCTACAACCAAAAAATTGAATGATTTTATTATTGGAAAATTGTACTCGCTATAGAAGAACTGATCGGGTCTGAGATAGTGAAGGAAAAAACTATCATTGGAAAACAAATGACACCACACTCTAATTTTAAATTGGACATTTAATTCCTTTATGTTATTAATAAAGTGGCACTCATACTCTTCATTTTGTTTTATATTTATACTCGTATTAAAATTATAAGTAAACATAATAATGAAAGCTAATAAGTTTAATAATATATTTTATAGTTATTTACTTATTTTATATTAAAATAATATATTCTCAAAAATATAATTTTTTTTTATATTTTTTATATGACAATTTATAATTTTAAAGTAGATAATTTTTATCATATTTTAAAAATATAATAAATAGGGGAGTTGTTGCATCAAGGAGGGTAGAGAGGAAAAAAGTGATTGAGGAAGTTTGTGAAGAGAAGGAAGTAGAAAACAAGAAAGAAAAAGGAGAGGAGAATGTTCTAAAAGAAAAAGAAAAAGAGAATGAGTACAAGTGGAGAAGAGAGAGGGGTAAGGGAGTGAGTCAGAGTGTCCCATTTAAACATGTCCCCTACCCACATGTTCTTTCACGGAAAGACAAGGAAAGACAATTTAGTCGGTTCATGGATATATTTAAAAGGCTGCTGATCAACATACCATTTGTTAAAGCTATGGAGCAGATGCCTACCTATGCAAAGTTCATGAAGGAGTTACTCACAAAGAAGTGGAGGTTTACTAAAGAAGAAACCATAGAATTGCTAGCTGGTTGTAGTGCAATAATCCAGAAATCTTTACCTTCAAAATCCAAGGACCTTGGTAGCTTCACTATCCCAATTACTATTGGTCTGGTACAAGTTGGAAGAGCCCTATTAGATTTGGGGGCAAACATTAACTTGATGCCTTTATCCATGCTCAGAAGAATCAGAGATGTAGAGATCAAGCCAACACGAATGACTCTTCAGTTGACTGACCATTCTATGAAGTTTCCATATAAGATAGCTGAGGGCGTACTAGTGAAGGTTGACAAGTTTTTGTTCCCAGTGGATTTTGTCATAATGGACACGGAGGAGGACGTTGAAATTCCCTTAATTTTGGGAAGGTCATTTATGAAGAACGGAAAAGTAATTATTGATGTTGATAAGGGCCAACTCAAGGTGAGGGTCCACAATGATGAGGTTCACTTCAACCTGTTTGAGGCCATGCAGCAGCCCAAAGATAAGCAAGAGTGTTTGAGAGTTGACACTCTTGATGAGTTGGTGAGGACTCTTAAGAGGTCAGTGGGTGAAGATAGTATATTGGAAAAAGCTTTGCTCGTAACAAAGGAAGAATCAGAGGAAGACGATGATGAGCAGATCCAAAATTATGTTAGAATGTTGGATGCAGTCAAGGAGATCCCCTCTATTCATGCATCAAAGTAGGAGTTGCCCAAACAGATGACAGTTGAAGAGAAGAAAATGGAGTTGAAGATGCTATCGAAACATTTGAAATATGTATTTTTGGAGGAGAATGGACAAAAGCCGGTAATCATCAGCAACAAATTGTCCTCCATTGAAGAACAATAGTTGATATCAGTGCTTCAGAGCAATATGAAGGCTATAGGGTGGACATTAGCTTATTTGACTGGAATCAGCCCATCCTACTGCATGCATAAAATCCACATGGAGCACGACTTCAAACCTATTGCACAACATCAACGGAGATTAAATCCAACAATGAAAGAAGTCGTGAAGAAGGAGGTATTGAAGTTGTTGCAAGCTGGAACGATTTACCCTATATCGGATAGTACTTGGGTGAGTCTAGTCCATGTGGTCCCAAAGAAAAGGGACATGTATAGTGAACTTGACTGGTATGACTTTTGTTGTCACACAAGAATTATGGGAGCAGTAGCGTGGTGGCCAAATTTGTACGATCTTCCAATAATCAAATCCCTTTGTGGAACCAAAGAAAAAGAAAGACACGGTGATGGCAACAACGAGGTAATTCATTATGGAAGTTTATGGGTAATGGTGGTGCTAAATGTTCTCAATTTATAGTCCAATGTCATTTGTAAAAGCTTCTCAGGTTAGTACATGAGTTTTATTAATTTTTTTAATTTTTTAATTCTACAAGTTCAAATTTTCATTCTTCTCTGTTTCATAATTGAACGTTTTTTCTACAGAGCACATGAAAAGAAGTCCGGTAAGCTAAATATCTGGTCCAGATACTACGCTGATTCACTCTATATATGACAATGAGTAGACAATATAGGATTTTGCTTGTATATACAATTGGGAATTATACAAAATTAAAACTCCTCGAGGTCTAGGGTTGAAGATGCTAGTTGAAGAGAAGAAATGGAGTTGAAGATGCTGTCGGCACATTTGAAATACGTATTTTTTGAGGAGAATGGACAGAAGACGGTAATCATCAGCAACAAATTGTCCTCCATTGAAGAACAACAGTTGATATCAGTGCTTTAGAGTAATATGAAAGTTATAGGATGGACATTAGCTGATTTGAATGGAATCAACCCATCCTACTGCATGCGTAAAATCCACTTGGAGCATGACTTCAAACCTGTTGCACAACATCAACAGAGATTAAATCCGAAAATGAAAGAATTCTTGAAGAAGGGGTCCTGAAGTTGTTGGAAGCTGGAACGATTTACCCTATATCAGATAGTACTTGGGTGAGTCCAGTCCATAAGGTCCCAAAGAAAGGGGGCATGTATAGTGAACTTGACTGGTATGACTTTTGTTGTCACACAAGGATTATGGGAGCAGTAGCCTGGTGGCCAAATTTGTACGATCTTCCAATAATCAAATCCCTTTGTGGAACCAAAGAAAAAGAAAGACACGGTGATGGCAACAACGAGGTAATTCATTATGGAAGTGTATGGCTAGTGGTGGTGCTGAATGTTCTCAATTTATAGTCCAATGTCATTTGTAAAACCTTCTCATGTTAGCAAATGAGTTTTATTAATTTTTGTAATTTTTTAATTTTACAAGTTCAAAGTTTCATTCTTCTTTGTTTCATAATTGAAATTTATTTCTACAGAGCACATGAGAAGTCCGGTAAGCTAAATATCTAGTTCAGATTCTATGTTGCTTCAGTCTATATATGACAATGAGTAGACAATATAGGATTTTGCTTGTATATACAATTGGGAATCATACCAAATTAAAATTCCTCGAGGTCTAGGGTTGAAGATGGCAGTTGAAGAGAAGAAAATGGAGTTGAAGATGCTGTCGGCACATTTGAAATATGTATTTCTGGAGGAGAATGGAGAGAAGTCAGTAATCATCAACAACAAATTCTCCTCCATTGAGGAACAACCAGTTGATATTAGTGCTTCAGAGCAATATGAAGGCTATAGGGTGGACATTGACTGATTTGTATGGAATCAACCCATCCTACTGCATGCATAAAATCCAATTGGAGCATGATTCAAACCTGTTGCACAACATCAACGGTGATTAAATCCGACAATGAAAGAATTCGTGAAGAAGGGGTCCTGAAGTTGTTGGAAGCTGGAATGATTTATCTTATATCAGATAGTACTTGGGTGAGCCCAGTCCACGTGGTCCCAAAGAAAGGGGACATGTATAGTGAACTTTACTGGTATGACTTTTGTTGTCACACAAGGATTATGGGAGTAGTAGCCTGGTGGCCAAATTTGTAGGATCTTCCTATAATCAAATCCCTTTGTGGAACTAAAGAAAAAGAAGGACACGATGATGGAAACAACGAGCTAATTCATTATGGAAGTTTATGGGTAGTGGTGGTGCTGAATGCTCTCAATTTATAGTCCAATGTCATTTGTAAAAGCTTCTCAGGTTAGCAAATGAGTTTTATTAATTTTTGTAATTTTTTAATTCTACAAGTTCAAATTTTCATTGTTCTCTGTTTCATAATTGAACTTTTTTTCTACAGAGCACATTAAAAGAAGTCCAGTAAGCTAAATATCTGGTCCAGATTCTATACTGATTCACTCGATATATGACAATGAGTAAACAATATAGTATTTTGCTTGTATATACAATTGGGAATCATATCAAATTAAAATTCCTCGCGGTCTAGGATTGAAGATGGCAGTTGAAGAGAAAAAAATTGAGTTGAAGATGGTGTCGGCACATTTGAAATATATATTTTTGGATGACAAAGGACAGAAGCCGGTAATCATCAGCATCAAATTCTTCTCCATTGAAGAACAACAGTTGATATGAGTTCTTCAGAGCAATATGAAGACTATAGGGTGGACATTAGCTGATTTGAATGGAATCAACTCATCCTATTCCATGCCTAAAATCCACTTGGAGCACGACTTCAAACCTGTTCCACAACATCAATGGAGATTAAATTCGACAATGAAAGAATTTGTGAAGAAGGGATCCTAAAGTTGTTTGAAGCTGGAATGATTTACCCTATATCAGATAGTACTTGGGTGAGCCAAGTCCATGTGGTCCCAAAGAAAGGGGACACGTGCAGTGAAATTGAATGGTATGACATTTGTTGTCACACAAGGATTATGGGAGCAGTAGCCTGATGGCCAAATTTGTACGATCTTCCAATAATCAAATCCCTTTGTGGAACCAAAGAAAAAGAAAGACACGGTGATGGCAACAACGAGGTAATTCATTATGGAAGTTTATGGGTAGTGGTGGTGCTGAATGTTATCAATTTATAGTCCAATATCATTTGTAAAAGCTTCTCAGGTTAACAAATGAGTTTTATTAATTTTTGTAATTTTTTAATTCTACAAGTTCAAATTTTCATTCTTCTTTGTTTCATAATTGAACTTTTTTTCTACATAGCACATGAAAAGAAGTCCGGCAAGCTAAATATCTGGTCTAGATTCTATGCTGATTCACTCTATATATGATAATGAGTAGACAGTATAGGATTTTGCTTGTATATACAAATGGGAATCAAACCAAATAAAAAATTTCTCGAGGTCTAAGGTTGAAGATGGCAGTTGAAGAGAAGAGAATGGAGTTGAAGATGTTGTCGGCACATTTGAAATAAGTATTTTTGGAGGAGAATAGACAGAAGCAGGTAATCATCAGCAACAAATTGTCCTCCATTGAAGAATAACAGTTGATATCAGTGCTTCAGAATAATATGAAGGTTATAGGATGGACATTAGCTGATTTGACTAGAATCAGCCCATCTTATTGCATACGTAAAATCCACATGGAGCACGACTTCAAACCTGTTGCACAACATCAACGGAGATTAAATCTGACAATAAAAGAATTCGTGAAGAAGGGGTCCTAAAGTTGTTGGAAGCTGGAATGATTTACCCTATATCAGATAGTACTTGGGTGAGCCCAGTCCATGTTGTCCAAAAGAAAGGGGACATGTATAGTGAACTTGATTGGTATGACTTTTGCTGTCACACAAGGATTATGGGAGCAGTAGCCTGGTCGCCAAATTTGTACGAAATTTTAATAATCTAATCCCTTTGTGGAACCAAAGAAAAAGAAAGACATGGTGATGGTAACAACGAGGTAATTCATTATGGAAGTTTATGGGTAATGGTGGTGTTGAATGTTCTCAATTTATAGTCCAATGTCATTTGTAAAAGCTTCTAAGGTTAGCAAATAAGTTTTATTAATTTTTTTATTTTTTAATTCTACAAGTTCAAATTTTCATTCTTCTCTGTTTTATAATTGAACTTTTTTTCTACAGAGCACATGAAAAGAAGTCTGGTAAGCTAAATATTTGGTCCAGATTCTATGCAGATTCACTCTATATATGACAATGAGTAGACAATATAGGATTTTGCTTGTATATACAATTGGGAATCATACCAAACTAAAATTCCTCGAGGTCTAGGGTTGAAGATGGCAATTGAAGAGAAGAAAATGGAGTTGAAGATGCTGTCGGCACATTTCCAATATGTATTTTTGGAGGAGAATAGACAGAAGTTGGTAATTATCAGCAACAAATTGTCCTCCATTGAAGAACAATAGTTGATATCAGTGCTTTAGAGCAATATGAAGGTTATAGGATAGACATTAGCTGATTTGACTAGAATCAGCCCATCCTACTGCATGCGTAAAATCAACATGGAGCACGACTTCTAACCTGTTGCACAACATCAACGGAGATTAAATCTGACAATGAAAGAATTCGTGAAGAAGGGGGTCCTGAAGTTGTTGGAAGCTGCAATGATTTACCCTATATCAAATAGTACTTAGGTGATCCCAGTACATACCGTCCCAAACAAAAGCTATAGTGAACTTGACTGGTATGACTTTTGTTGTTACACAAAGATTATGGGAGCAGTAGCCTAGTGGCCAAATTTGTACGAACTTTTAATAATCAAATCCCTTTGTGGAACCAAAGAAAAAGAAAGACACAGTGATGGCAACAACGAGGTAATTCATTATGGAAGTTTATGGGTAGTGGTGGTGCTGAATGTTATCAATTTATAGTCCAATATCATTTGTAAAAGCTTCTCAGGTTAGCAAATGAGTTTTATTAATTTTTGTGATTTTTTAATTCTACAAGTTCAAATTTTCATTCTTCTTTGTTTTATAATTGAACTTTTTTTCTACATAGCACATGAAAAGAAGTCCGGTAAGCTAAATATCTTGTCCAGATTCTATTCTGATTCACTCGTTATATGACACTAAGTAGACAATATAGGATTTTGCTTGTATATACAATTGGAAATCATACCAAATTAAAATTCCTCGAGGTCTAGGGTTGAAGATTGCAATTGAAGAGAAGAAAATGGAGTTGAAGATGCTATCGGCACATTTGCAATATGTATTTCTGGAGGAGAATGGACAGAAGCCGGTAATTATCAGCAACAAATTCTCCTCCATTGAAGAACAACAATTGATATGAGTGTTTCAGAGCAATATGAAGGTTATAGGATGGACATTAGCTGATTTGAATGGAATCAACCCATCCTACTGCATGCGTAAAATCAACATGGAGCACGACTTCAAACCTGTTGCACAACATCAACGGAGATTAAATCTGACAATGAAAGAATTCGTGAAGAAGGGGTCCTGAAGTTGTTGGAAGCTGCAATGATTTACCCTATATCAAATAGTACTTGGGTGATCCCAGTACATACCGTCCCAAAGAAAAGGTATAGTGAACTTGACTGGTATGACTTTTGTTGTCACACAAAGATTATGGGAGCAGTAACCTAGTTGCCAAATTTGTACGAACTTTTAATAATCAAATCCCTTTGTGGAACCAAAGAAAAAGAAAGACACGGTGATGGCAACAACGAGGTAATTCATTATGGAAGTTTATGGGTAGTGGTGGTGTTGAATGTTCTCAATTTATAGTCCAATGTCATTTGTAAAAGCTTCTAATGTTAGCAAATGAGTTTTATTAATTTTTGTAATTTTTTAATTCTACAAGTTAAAATTTCATTCTTCTTTGTTTCATAATTGAACTTTTTTTCTACATAGCACATGAAAAGAAGTCCGGTAAGCTAAATATCTTGTCCAGATTCTATTCTGATTCACTCGTTATATGACACTAAGTAGACAATATAGGATTTTGCTTGTATATACAATTGGAAATCATACCAAATTAAAATTCCTCGAGGTCTAGGGTTGAAGATGGAAGTTGAAGAGAAGAAAATGGAGTTGAAGATGCTGTCGTCATATTTAAAATATGTATTTTTGGATGAGAATGGACAGAAGCCGGTAATCATCAGCAACAAATTCTCCTCCATTGAAGAACAACAGTTGATATGAGTGTTTCAGAGCAATATGAAGGCTATAAGGCGGATATTAGCTGATTTGAATGGAATCAACCCATCCTACTGCATGCGTAAAATCCACATGGAGCATGACTTCAAACCTGTTGCACAACATCAACGGAGATTAAATCCGACAATGAAAGAATTCGTGAAGAAGGGGTTTTGAAGTTGTTGGAAGCAGGAATGATTTATCCTATATTAGATAGTACTTGGGTGAGCCCAATCCATGTGGTCCCAAAGAAAGGGGACATTTATAGTGAAATTGACTGGTATGACTTTTGTTGTCACACAAGGATTATGGGAGCAATAGCCTGGTGGCCAAATTTGTACGATCTTCCAATAATCAAATCCCTTTGTGGAACCAAAGAAAAAAAAAGACACGGCTATGGCAACAACGAGGTAATTCATTATGGAAGTTTATGGGTAATGGTGGTGCTGAATTTTCTCATTTTATAGTCCAATGTCATTTGTAAAAGCTTCTCAGGTTAGCAAATGAGTTTTATTAATTTTTTAATTCTAGAAGTTCAAATTTTCATTCTTCTTTGTTTCATAATTGAACTTTTTTTATACAGAGCAGATGAAAACAAGTCCGGTAAGCTAAATAACTGGTCTAGATTCTATGTTGATTCACTCTATATATGACAATGAGTAGACAATATAGGATTTCCTTGTATATACAATTGGGAATCATACCAAATTAAAATTCCTCGAGGTCTAGGGTTGTAAAGAGTAGTAGGTTCCTTTTGCTAGGTTTTATCAATATATTTTTTTTTTCTTTTGTTTTGTTGATTTTGAACTAATTTATAATATTTTTTTAGTATTGAAAGGATTTTGAAATGTATTTTTTTTCTTTGAAAGGATACTGTAATGAGTTTACGATGTTTGATTTGGAATATTTTGATTTGATGAAATTGATATGTTGATTATGATTTAGAAAATTATGTTATGAGACTCTTTTGCATTATTTTTTACTTTTGTCGCTCAAGTCATGAGTTGGGTGCTTGGGGAAGAGGTGGTTAAAGCATTGATTGTCACTCAAGTAGTGATTTAGGGCTTGAACTACAAGGTTAAACGATAAAAGAGATGGTCAGAGGGGTGCTCGTTGTACACATGGTGATTTGGGTGCGGGTGTGTTTGAGGTTTGAGAGAGAGAGAGAGAGGGAGGGAGAGGGAGAGAGAGAGACGAAGTTGAATTTGAAGTTGTTATCTAAAATCAACAAAAAGATGAAAGGTTAATCAGCCTCAAACAATTGTTCCAAAATGACAAGAGAGGTGAGTCAACCTTGAATAGTTATTTCGAAATTACAAAGTGCAATACCAAAGAGGTACAAATATGCATGTAGTGTAGTGTCTATGTTTTAGCGTATTCAATGAGATATTAGGTTCTAATAATAGGCTAAGTTATATAAATTAAAATATTAATTGGTGAGGAATCAATGAGAGAATTGTTAGTAGCATACCTAAGACTATAAATAAGGAGATAGATTATGTAGAATGGTCAAGATGGTACTTTGATCCACATTATGATACAATACCAATAATACCAATTATAATGTGACACATAAATATTACTGTCTAAATTCAGACATAAAATTAACTTTCTAAAAAATATCTATTATGTGATATATGATGTGATGAATGAGTAATATAAAATATATAACTAAATGTTTAAATGTGAATTAAATTTGTATAAAAATTGTATTAGTAAGTTATTACTTTAAAATTATTAACTTACCCTAATTTTTTTTTTTGTCTATTTAACTTGAATGTTATAATCATATTTATTATAAAAAAACAAAGAAAAAGAATATCACACAATAACCATACTATTCCAAAATTTTATAAATTTTAATTATCACGTACCTATACTGTTATATTATATTAATATTATATTAATGTAAATTTCTGAAATCATTTTATATATTTAATAATAAATAAAATAAAAATTATAAATTGACTAAACCAAAACTCATCACAAAAAATTAAAAAAAAAAAAACTCAACTCAAATATCTAAATATATTAATAATAATAATAATAATAATAATAATAATAAAAATTATCCTAAATATAAACATATATAATATATAATATCAAATATTAAAAATCATGCTTATATTTAATTCTAAATTAAATAAATTATCAATATATAATAATAATAATAATAATAAAAAAAAAAAAAGAGACATCTTAAACTACAACATAGAAGAACATATCTTGAAGAACATATCTTTGAGACAATTCATCACATGTTCCTGATGTGCTAAGGTATCAAAGATGGATTATGAAAATTTTCAGTGATCAGCCTTGAATCATATTCCTAGTTCAATCATGGTTAAAATGACAGTCATAATATTTGTCTAAAGAGCACTAACATTGCCAATATAGGTCATAAAACCGCTCAAGAATTCCCTTCTACTTCCACAAAAAATCTCACCACTATAAACATACATCCTTGTTTATTCATCGCTGGTGCTAACCAAGTAACAAGGATCTAAGAAATGTTAATTAAATTCTAATAACAAGAAATAATTCCTACTTATACATGAAAAGTCTCAATAAACTATGAAGTATTACTAATTAAGAAAATAAAGAAAGTTTTATAGATTAAAAAAAATTATAGTTCATTTAAAAATTCAATAAATTATTGAATTCAATAAATTCAAAAGATTATAGTTCAGTTTCATAGGTGCTTGGATAGAACTATGATGCTTGCTAATCTTATCACCACCATTCTTCTTTTGACTGGGATTTCCCTCTAGCTACATTAAAGAAACTTAAAATCAACACTATCTTTATCCATTGGAAAAGTTAAATTTGCAAGCATTTCAAGTATTCGAAAAGCATTGAGCATTCTTGGTAGAACACCTTTGTATTGGGATTTTTTCTTTCCTCATGCACCTAAAACCACTCTCCAAGTTCAAAGGACAGCTTATGCCTTTTATTTGTTTACTTGCATATTGGTTTCCTCCTTTCAATCTTAACACTTACTTTTTTTCAAATTCAACGTTTTCATCTTCATCTGATTTGCCTATTCAAACAAAAGCGATTGGTGATAAATTCAAAAGAGGATGATGAAAACCATAGTTAGATTCAATGAGAACTTAATAACATAGTGAATAATATCATCAATTATAAACAAACTCAAAATGTAAAAAAAAAAAATTTCTAAATTTTTATATATGTAGAAAGTGATTATCAGTATCTAATTCATCCCTAAAACCGGCTCAAAAGATAAGGTTTATACCTCACTTATATATTATAATTTTATCTCATTTTTAATCAATGTGGAATTTTTCTAACATAATCTTCCAATTTAGGTCTAACAATCCTTCTAACAATCAAGTTTCTACATAGCGGCCTGTTAACAACTTTGTTAACAATTAGAACTCATTAAATCATGTAAAAGGGGATCATAATCTATTAACAGGTGGTCTTGTACCCAATAACCTACTATCCAGGGTTCAGTATATTAACAAGTGTCCAATCTATGCTCAACAATCTTATTAACATGTCTCTTATATCATGTAAAAAGTTATTACGGGCCTAACTCACCCCAAAAACAGCTTAAAAAGTAAGATTTACACATCATTTATATACTATAATTCGACCTCATTTTTAATTAATATGAGATATTTTCAATCATATACATTTTAATATTACTTCCATCAAAGTATACAAAATCCTATTAAGTACTTTGTTTGAGCATTAGTTTGCAATGATAGGTAATAGAAAATTATAGTTTAGTTGATAATGGTCACCCAGGAATCCAAGTTAGACATGTGAAATATTTGATGTTATGAGCTTACCCGTGAACTAAAAGTTATCAAAACTTTGACTTTAAGAGAAATTTTGCAGTCATGATTTCAAAGGAGGCAAAGTTATCAAGATATCTTATCACGAATCTTGATACTATTCAAATTTAATTCATCAACTCATAAAGAGAAAAGGATTCCCACCTAGGGAAGGAGAAGAAAATTTTGACAGAACTTTTATTCAAAACAATAATCAATACTGTCATAAATCAATTCATGTTTTCGTATCTTATAGAAGCATAAAATCGACCTCAAATTCAATGAAAATAATGAAAACAGCATAAAATTCCTAATTAAGTAATAAAGTAGTCATAATTTATTACAAGACTTAAAAAGGGTACGTAATATTAAATTATTACAATTATTATTATTATTATTATATATAAACCCTAGCTAAGTTCTCTAGCTAGTAAATTTGATGAAAAAGAGAATCCTATGAAATTGACTACCAGCTTTTATGGCACTAAGTTCTCCATTATATCCAGCTATTATGTCCGAACAAGAACAGTTCTAAATTTCTAATCATCATGCCATCATAGGCCTAGCTATAAGCAAGTAGAGATGAGTGTTTACTTAATATTGTTCTTTTGCTCTTTTTGTTATTAGCTCTTTTCTTCATAAATTTTCTTTTACTCCATTTAAACATACTCTGAATGTAAATAAGGTAATGTTCAGAACTCTTTATGTCAATTTTGATTGACCAGTGATTGGGATCATCACTGTCCAGGTGCATTTGAATCCTTTCTGGTGCTATTCCATGATCGCAACTTCTCAGACACTTTCCTCTCACTCTTCATTAATTTCGAACTCCAAATGTAGGAATTTTTGTTTCCCATCAAAATAAGAACATGAACTAGAAAAATGTAAAAAAAACATCCCATGCCAGAAGATCATAGACAGGATTTGGAGATTGTGCTCTTCGTAAATCGTATGTTTCCCTACAAAGATTATTATATAAAATTACTTATAAATATTAATCTTTTAATTATTAATATATTAATTTATTTTATAACTTTAAAATATTCTTTAGTAAACATTGTAGATTTTCGATATTATATAAACCAAAATATATGTTTGTGGAAAACAATACAAAACTACTCCTGATGATGCATATGCAGAATTTGTTTCATAAGTGATTCGCATATATTCTATGAGGATTAGATTACAACTTCCACTAAATGAAAAACCTTTAAAATAAATAAAGTGGATAAAGACAAAATTAAATAATTAATTTCAAAATATAGATCATAAAATATAGAATAACCGTGGTATATAAGATAACCCCTAGATAATATTTATCACTAAAAATATAATGTGGTATATAAAATAACTATTAAATAATATTTAACACTAAAAATATAATATGAAATTGTTGAATTTATTATATATATATAATATATTATTGGGCTGAGATATTATTTTTAATATTTTTTTTTTATAAATATGTTAAGAATATTATGTACTTGAGTTATGATGTTGGGTTGAGATATTATTTTGAAGAAAATATGTGATTGGACAAGAATTATGTAATCTAATTAAGTACATAATTAGATTACATAATTATTTCTAATCACAGATTTTCTTTAAAATAATATCTCAGGCTAATATATATTTTTCTTTTACAAGCTTAATATGGAGTTTTTGTTTTTTTATTTTTTTTAAACTGAACATGAAATATTTATTTAAAATGTCGACTTGCTTAATTTAAACTTAGGTACATGGTAGTTTATTTCACATTTTTTATAGCCAATAATTAAGAGTTATTCGTTTTTGAGATGCATAAAAAGATTGAATATATTCGTCTCTTTTAATATTTTTTCATACTGATATCTACAATTGTAATAGGTAATAACCTTCCACGTTTCACCATTAATTAAAGTATTTCCATGCATTTCAATAGGTTACGTCATTACAATATTGCCTTTCTATAAAATATCTTTAAAATACTTACTAATTATTATATTAAGGTGGAACCCATATCAAATCTCCATCATTTGAATAAAGAATTTTTTTCAATTTATAATATTTTGTAAAAAAATCAATTTAAGTTGAACATTTTAAGTATTTGTATATTATTTTAAATTAAAAGTAAAATTATACTTTAATTAGATTTATTGTGTTGGATTGTGGGTAAATAAATAGATAGATTTTTTTTTTTTCTACTTATTAACAGGTCATGAGTGGGTAGTAAAATAACCGCGTCGCTGGTACACCTAATTTAAAATTACATAAATATCTGTATTTATATATAAAAATAATTATCTAATTATCTGTGGTTTAATATAAATATTTTAAAAATCCTTATTTTTTTTATATATATTTTTAGAAACATTCATGAATAGCTGTTAATAGTTTCTTATAAAACCCTTAAATAGGCATTGGAGGTGATAAAAATTTTCTTGCCATCCCTGTTGTGTCTATGTGAAAACAAAATATAAAAGAAAAAGTAATAAAGAGAGTCCATTTTTTATGACTCTTCCACTAATATATATACCTTTTCTGGTGACCAAAGTGAGGCAGGTCCAGTGACGAAAAATATCTTGATTTGCCTATTAATGTCCACATTGAGGCCCACCACCATGTCAAATGAACTTCTTGAGGGAGGGGTCTTTCACTTACCACAGTGAACAAGTGTGTTAGGATAAAGTTAATTTAATTATATTACTCATATTTAGATTCTTATTTTTAATAAATTTATTTCTTATTTATATATCATAATTAAGTTTTATGTAGAATTTTATTTATCTTATTTTAAAAATAATTAAATTTTATTTTTAATTAACATATGAGATTTATCTAATAATAACATACAATATATTTAATAAAACCAAAATTATTAAAACAAAATTTTAAATTTAATTAGAAAATAATATAGTAACAATCTAAAATAAACTTATTAAAATAATAAAATAATTTTTAAAAATATAATTTAAATACATATATATTAATTAACTATATTTCATATATATATATATATATATATATATATATATATATATATATATATATCAACTTTCTACTTTTATAAGTGTTATTTTTCTATGGTATCAAATAGGATAGATTCTCATAGTGTAAATTCCTAACACTTATGTTATCAGCACATAATCTCCTATACTTCTCATCACTTTTATATGAGTCTAAATATTAATAGAATTTAAATATCACTGAATTCATCCTAAAACTCAATGCACATACAACATACTCACTTTTATATAATAAAATTCTTTATTAGTATCTATTATGCTCACAGAACCATTATAAATTTATATACATTCACAATTCACCACTACTCATTCTTAACATGTTCATCATGTAATATCATATAATTAAATATGATCACATCATAATTCATAAAATTCATAACAACTCACTCTCAATATATTTCTCCATTCAACCGAAATAAATCAAAATAACATGTAATTATATTCATACAAATACATTTCTATCAAATTATAATACAATAAAATAAAAGAAATTAGGTTCATTATCCAAACATTCTAACTTAGACGAGAAAACCTCACTCATATGAAAATGACATTAAGAACATCCAACTCAAATAAAACATTTTCACTAAAATAAGGAATGTCTCATTGGAGCAACATAATTCACGCTCAAACGAAAAACTATTGCTGAAACGTAAATGAAACAAAAAATAAGTAACCCTTTAATAGATATTTTAACTCAAGTGGTCACTTAACCCTTTAATAGATATTTTAGCTCAAGTGGTCACTTTTTTGTTTGAGAAAAAATATCATTGTAGCAAATCGAATTTCTCATTTTCTTCTCAAATTCAAAACACCTCTATCCACAATCAACATATTCTTTTCTTCAAAATATTAACACTTTTGGAAATTAGATAAATATAAACGAATTTTCAATTTCAATTCAATTACATCTCAATATTTTTAATATTAATTTCATTCAAAATACATTAACTTCATTTAAGTTGTGATTCATCTCACTTTATCATAATAACAATTTTAAACAATTCCCCCAATAATCACTTTTACTCATTTCTCATTTAAATTACACAACACACATTTTAATCCACATTCATCTTTGTCATAGTTCTGTAATTCTATATACATTATAATTCATATAATCATTTTTCTAAAAAGTAGAAAATATATTCTTTTAACATTTCATAACTAGTAATAAATCATAATTCCTTTAAGTTTTACCAAATCATTTTCTGAAATATTCATATTTTTTATCCTATGGTACTATTAAGATATTTAAAACAACTAGTTTTCCTTATTTTGAAACGATAAACCTCTAAATTTAAGATTTCCTACAACTTTTACTAACACAAAAATTTCAAATCTACTTATTGAAATCTTCAATTAATAAGACAAATATATCACTATGATTGTACACTAACATAGATTTATTTATTTTCAATAGCAACTACATGCATGCACTCTAAACCCCACATGCAACTTCCCACTTGCATACAAGAAAAGAGAGGAAAAAAAACTTATTTTAAAAAATATTGTAATTAGTTGAAAATACTCTATTATTTTTCAATTATACAAAAGTGGAGTGAAAATAAAAAATGAAGAGCTTAGACAGAAATTAAAGAAATTTTTAGAGAAAAAAAGAATTTTAGAAAGATAGTGATTTTATAATAATAAAAAATAAAAATTTAATTTTCTATTTATATGTTTTGAAAACATAACTAAATAAAATTATCATTTTTCATTAATTGAAACTCTACTACTCATTGAATTTAAATTTAGTAGATTTTATTTTTTTCAAATCTATCAATCTCTTTTCTCTTAAAAAATAATCTATAATTTTATTTTTAAACATGTTTACCGCTCAACTTAATTTTTTTAATATTTTAACTTCAAAATAAAATATTATAAAATATTAAAATAATTAACTCATTGATAGAAAATAAAAAAAATATTTGTATTTAAATTTCATATTTTTATATTATATTTGCTTATATGTTATAATAATAAAAAAAATAAATGAATTTTTTTTTACCTTTTTTATTGTAAGAAAAAAAAATTGTGAGATGTCCTATACTTTTAACTTCTTATATTTTAGTTTTTATTACTTTATGATCTTCTAATATAGATAAGATTATTATGATATGTTTTTTTTTTCAATAATTCTTTTTTAGAAAGACTTGATTTGATTATATTTGTTAAAAATATACAAAAGAAATATATTGTAAATATAAAAATATATCTTTAATAACAAATACTGTACCGGATGGACCCAACTATTGGGCTGAGAATCAACTAAGGCCTTAGTCAATAGACTGACAAGTACCTGGTGCCTGCACTAAGTGAATGGGCCGAGATCATCCCAACCCATTAATGAAATATCCTTTCATAATTACAAAAGATTCGTAACGGTTTCAGAAAGAAAACAAATGATCATAATGTTACCAATATTTGAAGACTGGACAACTCTGCACAAGAATTGAAGGGTTTTAATAATGATCAAGAAAATCAAGAATCAGGATAAGGACATCAAGAAAATCAAGATTAAGGACATCAAGAAAATTCAAGACTGAAAGCAAGCTCAAAGATATAAAGACTTAGTTTAGAGATAGGAGTGCATGTTATCAAAAGGTAATCATCACTCTGCTCAAAGTATTTTCTCAAGAAAATCATTTTTTGGAAAACTATTTTCGAAAATAATAAAACTGGGATAATCGATTATATAATTGATTATGTGATTTTGAAATATAATGCTTGCGCCAATAATCGATTAGATAATCGATTATGCCTTTTTGGAAAATAACAAGCATGCGGCAATAATCGATTATATAATCGATTATGTGTTTTTGAAAATAACAGGCTTGCGGCAATAATCGATTATGTAATCGATTATCTATTTTTAATATGAAGATATTTCTCTCGGTGATAATCGATTATGTTAATAAATAATCGATTATGTTCGTATATTTTTGAAAAATAAACGTTGCTAAAAATCCTCCTAAAATAAAGGAGAATCTTTGACTGAAACTTTTGAACGTTGTGAGGCTCTGAACAGAGTAAATATTTGTTTTCGAATTAAAATAAAAATAATATTTTTATTTGAAATATTTTGATTATTTAATAAGGGTATCATGTTTTTCAGGATACAACATTTTTATACGCTTTCTTTGACATATTCTCTTTTGAAAAGCTTTATACTTTTTCTCTGAGTATCCTGAGCCACATTATTTTAAATGTTTTGAAAGAGAAAATATTTTACTGTGCATTCATCTTTCTAAGAAAAATCTTGAGGATATTCTTGAGCAGAGCTGGTGCTACATTTTGGAAGCGTCACTCCAGGTGATATCTTTTTATTTTGATCTTCCTCTAAGACTGTTCAGAGGAGGTATTTTGTCTTTCCTTGTGTGATTCAAGGAAAGTGTTTCATTCCTTGTGTGATTCAAAGAAGGTGTTTCATTCCTTGTGTGACTCAAGGAATGGTTGGTAATCTCTTGTGGGTTTTCAAGAGATTGTGAGGTTTATCTTTAATTTTATATTTTTGCATGTTGCACTTGTGATTAGTGGTTGTAAAAATTGTAATCAATTAAAGATATAAGAGTGTGGGATCATCTCAAGTTGAGGTGATTGGGAACTGGACGTAAGGTTAAGTATTAACCCGAACCAGTATAAATTCTCTGTGTTCATCTCTCTTTCCCTTATCTTTTAATTTTCCGCTATGCATTATTAATCTGCTAGACTAATAAATTAAAGAAGGATAAAATTTGAATTAAATAAGAATTAAAGTTTTAATTTTTATAACATCAATTCACCCCCCTCTTCTTGATGCCACTTATTGCTAACAAGTGGTATCAGAGCTTGGTTTGATAAGGTATTTCTAATCGATCTTGTGAGATGTCTATGCAGAATCAGATTTACAAGGAAGGAGCGTCGATCAACAGACCTCCACTATTTGAAGGAGACAACTACCCGTTCTGGAAGGCAAGGATGGAGATTTTTCTTCAAACCCTAGATTATGGAGTTTGGGATGCAATGCAAAACGGTCAATTCATACCAACTGAAGGAACCACACCAAAGCAATTTCTACAGTGGACACCGGACGAAAACAAAAGGGCTCAATACGATGTAAGGGCAAGAAACACTAGTGTTTCTGCACTAACCCTGAATGAATTTTACAGGATTTCCAGGTGCAAGACTGCCAAAGAAATGTGGGACACACTAGAGGTCACACATGAAGGTACAGAAGAAGTCAAGCGTGCAAGGAAGAATACCTTGACACAAGAGTACGAACTTTTAACCATGGCACCGAACGAAAGTATCGGAGACTTTCAGACAAGGTTTACACATATTGTAAATCACCTAGAAGCCTTGGGAAGGAGTTTTGCTAAGGAAGAACTTAACACAAAGATATTGAAGTCCCTGGACAGAAACTGGCAACCAAAGGTCACAACAATTACAGAATCAAGAGACCTTACAAAGATGGACATGGCAACCTTGTTTGGAAAACTAAGAGAACATGAACTGGAACTTCAAAGACTAAAGAATGGAGAGGAAAACTACAAAAAGAGGACTCTCGCATTAAAAACAGATGAATCTGAAAAAGGTGAGATTATTAATGATGATTTTTCTTTGTTTGTGAAAAAGTTTTCCAGGTTTCTAAAGAAAAAGAAAAATCAAAATCAAAAGAAGGAGAAAAGCAATCCCTTTTCAAGTCCCTCTTCAAGCTACAAATGTCTATGTTACGGATGCAATAGAATGGGCCACATTAAATCCGAGTGCCCATATGCAAAGAAGGAAGGAAAAGAAAAGAAGAAAAGTAAGAAAATTTTTCAGAATAAAAAGAAGGCAAATATAACATGGGAAGATAAATCATTGAGCACCTCAGAAAGTAGCTCCAGTGAAAGCGAAGAAGAAATGGACGACTTGCTTTGCTTGATGACAAATGAGGATATCGAAACATCTTCACGGGTAAGTAATTCTGAATATTACGATGATTTACATGATGCTTTTCAAGAGCTTTTCCAAAACTTTGATGAATTATCCAAAAAACACTCTACCTTGAAAAATAACTTCAAAATTTTGGAAAATAAATTACAAGATACTAAAAAGGAAAAAGAAATTTTGAAATCAAATTTAGAAAAATTAGAAACAATTTCAAAAAGAAAAAGTTTTGAAAATTGTGAAATTTTAGAAAATAAAATTTCTAGTCTTGAAAAAGTAATTTCAAAGTTTTCTAAATCAAGTGTGAATCTTGATAAAATTTTAAATTCTCAAAAAGAAAGTTATAGTAAAACTGGACTTGGTTTCATCTCTAAAAAGGTTTAGAAAAAGAAAAGACGATTTTTGTAAAAGAATCTACACAAACAAGTTTTCAAAATTCTTTTGTGAACAGTTTTAATAAAACCTATAATCCTACTCTTTCAAGAACAAAATGTTTTTACTGCATGAAACATGGTCATACAGTAAATAAATGTTTAATAAAACATGTAGGTGTTCCCTTAGGAAAATTTGTTTTGGTTCGTGTTAATCATTATGATTAATTTTTTTTAATCAATAATAAATTGCTAAAATAACTGAGAATGTGTATACTAACCCCTAAGGACCCGAAATAGAAAAGGGGACCAAAATTTATATGTTTGTTATGCAGGAAGAATTTGAAATGTCAATGATGGGGGAGCTAACATTCTTTCTTGGACTACAAATCAAACAACAAGTGGTACAAGTGGTATCAAACAACTAAAGGAAGAAATCTACATCTCCCAATCCAAGTTTGCGTTTTTTTTTCTTTTGAGCTGTGTTCTTTATTGTCCTTTTTAATAATGATCTAGTAAAAAGGGGGAGAATTATTTATGTGTGTTGATTTCTGCTTATTTTGTGGAATGTTGGATTATAAAATAAGCAGGGGGAGTTTTTTTTATAATTATTTATACTAACTAATACTAATGTTGTTGAAAGTTTCTGGATTAGTCTCAACACACAGGTACAATTATGTTTTTCTTGATCATCATCAAAAAGGGGGAGATTGTTACCAATATTTGAAGACTGGACAACTCTACACAAGAATTGAAGGGTTTTAATAATGATCAAGAAAATCAAGAATCAAGATAAGGACATCAAGAAAATCAAGATTAAGGACATCAAGAAAATTCAAGACTGAAAGCAAGCTCAAAGATATAAAGACTTAGTTTAGAGATAGGAGTGCATGTTATCAAAAGGTAATCATCACTCTGCTCAGAATATTTTCTCAAGAAAATCATTTTTTGGAAAACTATTTTCGAAAATAATAAAACTGGGATAATCGATTATATAATCGATTATGTGATTTTGAAATATAATGCTTGCGCCAATAATCGATTATGCCTTTTTGGAAAATAACAAGCATGCGGCAATAATCGATTATATAATCGATTATGTGTTTTTGAAAATAACAGGCTTGCGGCAATAATCGATTATGAAATCGATTATCTATTTTTAATATGAAGATATTTCTCTCGGTGATAATCGATTATGTTAATAATATAATCGATTATGTTCGTATATTTTTGAAAAATAAACATTGCTAAAAATCCTCCTAAAATAAAGAAGAATCTTTGACTGAAACTTTTGAACGTTGTGAGGCTCTGAACAGAGTAAATATTTGTTTTCGAATTAAAATAAAAATAATATTTTTATTTGAAATATTTTGATTATTTAATAAGGGTATCAGGTTTTTCAGGATACAACATTTTTATACGCTTTCTTTGACATATTCTCTTCTGAAAAGCTTTATACTTTTTCTCTGAGTATCCTGAGCCACATTATTTTAAATGTTTTGAAAGAGAAAATATTTTACTGTGCATTCATCTTTCTAAGAAAAATCTTGAGGATACTCTTGAGCAGAGCTGGTGCTACATTTTGGAAGCGTCACTCCAGGTGATATCTTTTTATTTTGATCTTCCTCTGAGGCTGTTCAGAGGAAGATCAAAATAAAAAGATAT
>BDMB01000084.1:564475-596113 GCA_016859785.1 Macrotyloma uniflorum | reverse complement strand
TACGCTTGCATTTTTTGGAAAATAACAAGCATGCGGCAATAATCGATTATATAATCGATTATGTGTTTTTGAAAATAACAGGCTTGCGGCAATAATCGATTATGAAATCGATTATCTATTTTTAATATGAAGATATTTCTCTCGGTGATAATCGATTATGTTAATAATATAATCGATTATGTTCGTATATTTTTGAAAAATAAACATTGCTAAAAATCCTCCTAAAATAAAGAAGAATCTTTGACTGAAACTTTTGAACGTTGTGAGGCTCTGAACAGAGTAAATATTTGTTTTCGAATTAAAATAAAAATAATATTTTTATTTGAAATATTTTGATTATTTAATAAGGGTATCAGGTTTTTCAGGATACAACATTTTTATACGCTTTCTTTGACATATTCTCTTCTGAAAAGCTTTATACTTTTTCTCTGAGTATCCTGAGCCACATTATTTTAAATGTTTTGAAAGAGAAAATATTTTACTGTGCATTCATCTTTCTAAGAAAAATCTTGAGGATACTCTTGAGCAGAGCTGGTGCTACATTTTGGAAGCGTCACTCCAGGTGATATCTTTTTATTTTGATCTTCCTCTGAGGCTGTTCAGAGGTGTTTTGTCTTTCCTTGTGTGATTCAAGGAAAGTGTTTCATTCCTTGTGTGATTCAAGGAAGGTGTTTCATTCCTTGTGTGACTCAAGGAATGGTTGGTAATCTCTTGTGGGTTTTCAAGAGATTGTGAGGTTTATCTTTAATTTTATATTTTTGCATGTTTCACTTGTGATTAGTGGTTGTAAAAATTGTAATAAATTAAAGATATAAGAGTGTGGGATCATCTCAAGTTGAGGTGATTGGGAACTGGACGTAGGGTTAAGTATTAACCCGAACCAGTATAAATTCTCTGTGTTCATCTCTCTTTCCCTTATCTTTTAATTTTCCGCTGTGCATTATTAATATGCTAAACTAATAAATTAAAGAAGGATAAAATTTGAATTAAATAAGAATTAAAGTTTTAATTTTTATAACATCAATTCACCCCCCCCCCTCTTGATGCCACTTATTGCTAACACATAACGGATCCCAAAAGTAAAAGCTCATGAAAGGTAATTATGTATCATGGTATTATAAATAGACATGTCTATCAGGTACACTCACTCTTAACCTAATTCTAAACCCACCTACACTGTATACTGACTTGAGCGTCGGAGTATAAACGCGGGTACCCTCCTACGCGGTCATGAAGGAGTCAAGAGCGGACTAAGAAGGAGACTGGAACAGACCAAGAAGGAGAGGAAGAGAAGTAACAGAGAAGGTACTCGGCCCTTGTAAGTACATTTTGGCGCCCACCGTGGGATCGAGTGCATTCAGAGTTATGACGATCACCAAGAATATGAGTCAAGAAGAGTCCATGAGGCCGACTGAGGTCTTTCCTCCAAAAGAAAGGCTAATGATGGAGGTTATCCTAAAGGAGTTCAAGGATATCAAACGAATCCAGTAACAAGAATTGAGAAGTCACTGTTTTCTTCAGTGTCTCATGGGCAATTTGAAGCTTGGATTCATGGTTAGTGTTATTTTTCTATTATTAGTGAATTTTTTATGAAACTTTTTAAGTCAGAAAAGAACATTGAAATTGGAGATCAATGTTACAATCTACTATCAAAAAACAAAATGGCTAAAGTGGCGGAGCATATTGCCACATGGCACCCTCACACTAAGAGGAGATGAGCAGGCTGACCAGCATCGACGCTGTTGATTTGCCAAATGATATTGGCATTGATTAGGGTTTGGCCCCGCTCTAAAGAAGATGGAGTGGACACACTATGTGCCTTGTCATGTCAATACTGTTTTTTCATTCATCATCACCAAAAGAGACATGTTGTCATTCTTAAGTGGAAGAGTTAGGCTCGTGATTAAAGTTGTTGTAAGGTAATATAATCAATCTTGACACTATTTGCAATTCAACCCAAGAGTTTTATTTCGCTGTGCAATTTGGAACGATAATCAGGAAAATATTAAAAAAAAGGAAGATATTCTCTACTCCTTCATTAATCTTTATTGTCTTATTTGGTAAGGGTGAATTAAAAAAAAAAGAAGGATATTCTCTACTCCTTCATTAATCTTTATTGTCCCATTTGATAAGGGTGAATTTCAGGAAAATGTTAAAAATGAGGATATTTCTAGTAAAAGAATTTTCTCTACTCCTCCATTAATATTTATTGTCTCATTTGGTAAGAATGAATTTTAGGAAAATATTAAAAAGGAGGATATTCTATACTCCTTCATTAATCTTTATTGTCCCATTTGATAAGGGTGAATTTCAAGAAAAAAAGAGAGGATATTCTCTACTCTTCCATTAAACTTTGTTGTCTCATTTGATAAAGGTGAATTTCAGGAAAATATTGAAAAGGAGGATATCTCTGGTAAAGGAATTTTCTCTACTTCTTCATCAGTCTTTATTGTCTCATTTGATAAGGGTGAATTAAAAAAAAAAAGGATACTCAATACTCCTTCATTAATTTTTCTTGTCCTATTTGATAAGGGTGAATTTCAGGAAAATGTTAAAAAAGAGGATATTTCTAGTAAAGGAATTTTCTCTACTCCTCAATTAATATTTATTGTCTCATTTGATAAGGGTGAATTTCAGGAAAATATTAAACCAGAGGACATTCTCTACTCCTTCATTAATCTTTATTGTCCCATTTGATAAGGGTGAATTTCAGGAAAAAAAGGAGAATATTCTCTACTCCTCCATTAATCTTTATTGTCCCATTTGATAAGGGTGAATTTCAGGAAAATATTAAAAAGGAAGATATTCTCTACTCCTTCATTAATCTTTATTGTCCCATTTGATAAGGGTGAATTTTAGGGGAAAAAAAGGAGGATATTCTCTACTCCTCCATTAATCTTTATTGTCCCATTTGATAAAGGTGAATTTCAGGAAAATATTGTAAAGGAGAATATCTTTGGTAAAGGAATTTTCTCTACTCCTTCATCTGCCTTTATTGTCTTATTTGATAAGGGTGAATTTAAAAAAGAAAATGAGGATATTCTCTATTCCTTTATAAATCTTTATTATCCTATTTGATAAGGGTGAATTTTAGGAAATGTTAAAAAAGAGGATATTTTTGGTAAAGGAATTTTCTCCACTCCTCCATTAATATTTATTGTCTCATTTGATAAAGGTGAATTTTAGGAAAATATTAAAAATGAAGTTATTCTCTATTCCTTCATTAATCTTTATTGTCCCATTTAATAAGGGTGAATTTCAGGAAAATATTGAAAAGGAGGATATTTCTGATAAAGGAATTATGTCTACTCATCTTTATTACCTCATTTGATAATGATAAATTTAAAGGAAAGGTTAGTGGTGATGATGTAGTTATTATAAAGAAAAAGGTCATTGAAAAATATGTCCAAAATTATTAAAATTTCAACAAATACCTCTATGACGATCTTTTACTTCTCCAATTGAGCATTCATCCAATTCTAGTATCACTTCTCAAGTAGTTGATCTTGTAGAAAAATTTCAACAATTTCTTACTACTCAATCACATGTCATGCTTACCTCATCGTTAAAAATATACGCCCAAAGGCTATAGTTAATTGGGAGAAAGAAGTGGACACATGTTGATCCTTTTGAGGTGGTTCGAGGAATGATTGAGAAAACTATCCCTCTTCAAAAAAGTTGATGATACAATCATTTGGTCTTTTGTATTCGAGAAATAAAATCAATTTTACATCCTTCTTAAAAGTAGCCAGCATCTGCTGTTACCTTAAAGAGCAGCTCCAAAAGAGTGTTATCCTCATCACCACAAAGTGAGGCTTCATAATCTGACCCACCACAAATATTATACTTTGAAAAGTTTGAGAAAAGCACATCATTCATCAACATTAACAAATACAACAAGATCAACTGTCGTTTCTTCAACATCAAAAATAGAACCAATTTGCAGTTATAGCTATTTCAAACAAAATACTTTTATTACTTTCATATTACCATGACACTACAGGAAGAATGGTAGAATTTCGAAAGCTCAACATCCCAAGATGAAACACATCATCAACTTCACAAGAAGTATTTGGTTAACTCAAAATAGAAGAGTTAAGTCATTCAAGCTGGAGTTCATCTCTGAGTAAGCACTCGACCAACAATGACTTAAAAATGTCACCCGAGTAAGCACTCGGCCAACAATGACTGAAATATATCACCCGAGTAAGCACTCAACCAACAATGACTGAAATACGTCACCCGAGTAAGCACTCGGCCCAACAATGACTAAAATACATCACCCGAGTAAGCACTCGGCCAATAATGACTGAAATACATCATCCGAGTAAGCATTTGGCCAACAATGACTGAAATACATCACCCAAGTAAGCACTCGGCCAAATATGATTGAAAAATGTAACCACCCAAGTAAGCACTCGACCAATTTTGATTGAAAAATGTCATCCCCAAGTAAGACCTCGGCCCAATTTAAACAGACAAACTTGTTTTAGCTTTTTCGCTTCACGACTTGGGAGACTTGTGTACCGGATGAACCCAACCATTGGGCTAAGAATCAACTAAGGCCTTAGTCAATAGGTCGAGAAGTACCTGGTGCTTGCACTAAGCGAATGAGCCGAGATCATCCCAATCCATTAATGGAATATCCTGCCATAATTACAAAAAGATTCGTAACAATTCCGAAAAGAAAACAGATGATCATAACGGATGCCAAAAGTAAAAACTCATGAAAGGTAATTATGTATCATGGTATTATAAATAGACATGTATATCACGTATACACTCACTCTTAACCTAATTCTAAACCTTGCCTACATTGTACACTGACTTAAGTGTCGGAGTGTAAACGTAGGTACCCCCTACGCGGTCTTGAAGCAGTCAGGAACATACAAAGAAGGAGACTAGAATAGATCAAGAAAGAGAGGAAGAGAAGTAGCAAAGAAGGTACTCGGCTCTTGTAAGTACAAATACAATATTTTCTTTTATATACATATATTTGATTAATTTATATTATAAAAATTCAACTTATATTTAATCCACATATAATTTCTTATATAGTTTATATTATTTTATAAATTAATATATTTTATTATATTAATTAATCATTAAAAAAATAATTATAATGTTATATTAATTTACATTTATATTTAATTTTTTATATAATTTTATTATTAATTATATAAATTTTTTCAAATAATATTAATTTAGATATTATATTTTTTTATAAGAAAAATTGATTATAAATCATATCTAAATATTAAAAAATAAAGTTAAAAAAAATATTTGAACATATTTAATATTTAAAATTTTCTTATGTTTATAAATATATATTAATAATATTTTGTATAATATTAGTATTAATTATAAAATAATTATTTTAAAAAAAATTATTTAATTTTTTATAATTTTATTTATTTATTATTATTAAAATATAGTGTGAAAATAATAATTTTATCCAACAACAAATATAACAAATATAATGAGTAAAGAAAAATATTATCAAAAAATTTTTGAAATGTGAATTTATTTTTTTTTTTAATATTTTTTGAGAAAGTTGAATAAAAAATAGTATTATATATATTTATAGTGAGTATGTCATATATTCGAATTAATCTTAATTTATTTTTTACGCTTTTTTTTTTTATGACATGTTATTAATACCGATTATTTATTATTAGAAATAATTATTAATATTGTCAAAAATTTTGAATATCCAATATATTTATTGTTATTATTTTAATATAATTTATTTCATAATCAATATAATATCATCTGAATTCGAATTATGAATCACTATATTATACGAACCAATATTAATAAATTAGAACTCGAACAGAACGAAGAGGGTACTAATAATTTGCTTTTATGATTACATTATTTTGAGATTTCTTGTTCTTAAATTCAAAATTTAAACATGTATTACTGTTTCAATTTCAAATAAAAGAATGTTTTGCTTGCCGTAAATTCTAGGTGTTCGTAAGGTGGTTTGGTTTGTTCGTAGGGTGGTTTGGTTTGATTTTTTTATTAAAAATATATTTAAATTAAATATAAATTTTTTTTCGGTTCGGTTTGGTTCGATTTTGAAAAAAAAAAATTTTGAATCAATCCAAATCAATTTTAGCAGTTTGATTTAGATTGGTTTTATAATTTTTAAATTTTATTTTTATTTTTTTATTAAAAATTAACTTATTTTTATTTTTAGAATTAAAATATAATTATAATAAATATGTTACTTAAAATTTGAAAAATATATTAAATATAATCCTTATTAGATGTCATGTAGGTATAATATTAGTTTATCAATTATTCTAATAAAAAAAAAATAATAAAAAATTACAAATTAAAAATAATAATATTACATGAGAATAAATGTAAAAACTTTAGTAGTTATTATTCCATTACTTAAATTTTTAATGTTATTAAAAGTTGAAATCATATATTATTTTTAAGTTAGAATACTTAAACTTTTATCTCTCACTATTACGAATAGTTCATTAACAAAATTTAATTTTGCATTTAGAGACTTAGATGGATACTAATAATATAAAGAAAAATCTCAATTATATAAAAATATAAAAAATAAAATAAAAATAATCTTGTTAAAAATAAAGTTAATTGAATAGAAAAATAAAAGAACATTCATCCAATGAATATTGAAATACATAATAAGACAATAAATACGAAATTAAAATTAAAATATGAAAGATAAAAGAGGAATAAATAAAGAGTAATCAAATTAAGAAAAACTTACTACTTGAAATGAAAAGAATGATTTAAATAGAAGGTGTGCATGTGTGGTAAAGATGGATTGGAATAAGGGTTGATGATGTAATAGCAAAATTATAGTGATGAGGTTTCTCAAGAAAATTGACCTTAAAATGTGTTTGACAAAATGAAAGTTGTAGTAGGAAATGTTAGATTTTTTCTTCAAAGTAAAATTAAAAATATAATTATATTTTAATAAAATATTGCGGTTTGGTTTGGTTTGAATTGGTTCTGGAATGTCAAATTGTAATCCGAACAAAACTACTCGGTTTTAGAAAAAACAAATCCAAAGTGATTAAAAAATGTATGGTTTTAATCAGTTATCGGTTTTTTAAATTGGTTCGATTATAAACACTCCTAACAAATTCTATGATGGAAAAAAAAGATTGTCCAGGTAAAAATATTAGCGAAAGAATATTATTGGAAGGTTTAGAATTTATATTGTTTGATAATTATGCTATAAGAAATATTTAATATAATTAATATTTTTCTTCCTTATTCACAAAAGAAATATACCAAAACTTGTAATAATAAAAAATGTCTTCATTTCATCCCTTAAATTAACTACAGATAAATTTAATTTACTTCATTGAGATTAATCATTCTCATCATCTTGAAATTCTGAAAGGTCTCTACTTTAAAAAATTTAGTCATCAAATTTGCAATCTGGTCTTAGGTTTAACAATGCACTAACTTGACTTCTACATCTTTTACAAGATCTCTTAAAAATTAAAACCCTACTATGATATGTTTGCTTCTTCTATATATTAGTATATTTTTTGAAAGTTTAATGATTGAGTTATTATTGCATATTATGATAGTATTATCTTCTTAAACATGATTTAAGTTTCTCAAAATTCTTCTTATCCACATAGATTGACATGCACAACAGTAGCAACAATAAATTTTGTTTCAGTACTTGAGAGAGCAATAATGAATTGTTTTGTTGTTTCTTAGACATCCATGACAGTGTTCTTGAATTTAATAAGAAAACATAACCAGGTGTGCTTTTAGAATTTTCTCCATATATTACATAATCAGAATCTATGAAAACAAGCAAGTCTTCTTCCCCTCCTTTTTTGAAAAAAAAAAAATCCCAGAACCAATAGTTCTATTTATCTTAATATTCTTTTTGTAGCTTGTAAGTTCAACTAAGTTGGTTTTGATGAATACCTACTAAGTAAGCTCACATTAAACATTATATCAAGTCTTGTAATTGTAAGATACATCAAACTTCTAACAATTTGTTCATAATAAGTGTCATCCATAACTGCACCATCAACATCTTTGTTAATCATAAAAACCTAGAACAATTGGACATTTTACATGTTTGTTCTCAAACATTCCAAACTTCTTCAAAAGAT
This sequence comes from Macrotyloma uniflorum, assembly GCA_016859785.1. NCBI lineage: Eukaryota > Viridiplantae > Streptophyta > Magnoliopsida > Fabales > Fabaceae > Macrotyloma > Macrotyloma uniflorum. Next base: position 587,984 of record BDMB01000084.1, on the reverse strand, counting down.
CAATGACATATTTTCTTTGACATATGAAAATCCCTTCTAGTTATGCAGAACTTCAATGCCAAGGAAGAATATCATTTTTCCTAATTTAATCATGTCAAAAGCTTGCATGATTGTTTTTTTTTTTAACACAACCATCATACCCTTATTATCACAAATATAAATCAAATCATCAACATAAATGTTAATAATTAATGTTATCTTCGGTATTTGTTTTGATGAACAAGGTTTTCTTATTTGAACATTTTCTAAATCCTTCATTCAAGAAGTGAGACTCTAGTTAAATCATACTCTTGGTGTTTTCTTTAACCCATACAAAGCTCTATGTAGCTTGTATACCTTAACGTCTAGTCGAAAAATCTCTCATCCTCTGCATGCTATAAGTGTCACAATCATTCTTACTGTATCCATGCATGAACAGGGGCAAAAACTTTAAAATAATTAATTCAATGTTGTTGAGATTACCCTTTCGCCACTAATCATGCTTTATACTTATCAACTTTAATAAACTCATTCAATTTTGTTTTGAAAATCTATTTCACTCAATTTTTTTTTCTCCAATTGACAGGTCCATGAACTCCCAAATTTGGTTCTTTTCTGTTTAGCTTATTTCATTATTCATAACCTTCCTCCATTTCTCTTGCTTTAGAGTTTCATTAAACGAAGTTGGATCATTACTTATAATGTCTTTTACCATTCAGGCCTCTACTTCTTTTTCATTCAACCCGTCACCACTCAAAATCTTTCATCTACGTCAGTGTCCTCCTCCTCCCTTTAGTTGCATGTGACATCTCCACTTCATTCTAAACATCACTACCCCTCAAATTATTATGAAACTCACCCATGTCTTCTAAAACATTAACATTAATTTCATCTTCACGCTCTTCCTCACTCTTATCAATATTGAAACCTTCATCACTCCCAAATCAATTCTACTTCTATTTGTTCTTTATAATTTTTTTCCCAATCCCAATTTTTTTCTTCCTCAAACACTACATCCTTACTAACTATAATCTTCTTTGTCTTAGGATCGAATAGTCAATAATCCTTTAACTCATCACTCACACCCAACATGATACATGAAAAGCTTTTATCATCAATTTTATCTTGTTTTGCCTCTAATATATGTACATGTGCTATGTAACCCTAAAATCAAAGGAGTTCTACTAAAGGTTTGAATCCACTCCAAGTTTCTTAAAGAGTGATGTTGTTCAAAGCATGTGTTGAGTATCGATTTAACAAATATAATTTTAAATTTACAGCTTCAACCCAAAAGAATTTGAGAACCGTTTTAGTAAAGAACATGCAACACACCACAATATTCATCATTATTTTGTTTTTGCATTTTATTACCCATTTCAGTGTGTTGTATATATTGTAATAAGTTATCTCTTTATTTTCTCTTTTTCACAAAATGATTTGAAATTAAAATTTAAACTTAACTTTTTAAAAATTAAGTTACAGTGTCTTTATTCTATTCTTTTAATATGGTGTATATATTATAGTAAATTGTCTCTTTATTCTATTTTTGCATTCTATCAATCCACAAACAATTGATAGATGTCTTTGAGTCATTCTCCATCAATTTCTTGTAAATCTTGAAACACTCTAAGACTTCTAATTTTTTAAAAAGAAAATAAACCCAACATTTATGACTACAATCATTAAAAAATGAAAAAAAGATATCTCTACAAAAAAAAAATTATTACCCATGGTATATTTCTCATGGAATATTTTTGTAGAAAAAAAATTAATTACCCATTAAATATTTCCCACAGATTTATTTTTATGAAAATTTTTCATAAATTTATTTGTGGAAAATTTTTTCTAAATTTGTTTATGAAAAAGTTTCCCATGAATTTGTTTGTGGAAAATTTTCCATGGATTTTTTGTGGAAAATTTCTTACTAGCTTTTTACCCACAAATTTTTCACAAATTTCCCACCACCACAAATTTGTAGGTCAAAGGCTAGTAGGAGATTTTCTACAAAAAATCCATGGAAAATTTCTCACAAACAAATCCATGGAAAATTTCCCACAAACAAATCCATGGGAAATATTTTCATAAACAAATTTATAAAAAATTTTCCACAAATAAATTTATAAAAAATTTCCATAAAAATAAATCTGTGGGAAATATTCAATGGATAATTAATTTTTTTTCTACAAAAAAAATTTCGTGGGAAATATTCCATGGGTAATAAAATTTTTTTTTTATAGTTATATGTTCTATTATTCCATAAATATCTTCATGTATGAGTTCCAAAACCTTATTAGCATGCAATTCACTCTTCTTAGGAATAAAGTTACAATGTTGCTTCTTGGCAAAACAATATTCACAAGAAATATTAGAGACTCCCAATTGTGGTAGTCCACGCAACATTTTTTTTGTTTGTAGTGCAATCTCTTAGTGCTTAAGTGCCCATACCTTTGATACCAAAGGTAAGTTACTAAGGAAGCATGCAAACATTCTTCAACAAGAGAATTGATTTTGGAGCTTTTATTGAAAAGAGTAAACATATTATTGGTACTCATCTTCTTATATGTAATCAATCCTTTTTTTGTTTGGATGATAGATATTACAAATCCCTTTTTTATGAGAATGGCAAGTCCTTTTTCTTTATAAATATCCCATACTCAACAAGTTACTTCGAAACTTAGGCACATAATATAAACCAATAGTGCATTAATTACCAATCTTACACTACCTTTTCCAGCTACAGACATTCAAGAGTTATTTCAGCACTTAACAAAATGTTTATGTTCTTCTACCATGTTAAAGAACATTTCTCTATCTCCATACATATGCTTAGAACATCCTAAATCCAAGAACCATGCATCATTCTTTTTAGCGTCATTTTCTTCTACAAAGGCCATTAAAATAAGCTTTTCTTCTTTATCCAATTTTGTGTTGTTGGACTCTTTGTTCCATTTGGAACATTCATATTGAAAATTCCTCAAATTATGGTACTTAAAACACTCCATTGTGGCTTTTAAGAAAGATTATCTTCCTCGCCCACGTCCTCGACCTCGACATGTTTCTCTTCCTCATCTTCTACTACTTTCCACCTTGAGTGCTTGTTCATCATCTTTACTACTTCTTTTAAACTTTTGTTCATGAACCACTAGAGAACTTTGAAGTTCATCAATGGACATTACTTATGTTTCCTTTGAATCATCAAACGAAATCACAACATAAGTGAATCTCACTATTAATGTTCGAAAAATTTTCTCCACCACCTTCGAGTCAAGCATATCTTCTCCATTGCTCCTCATTTTATTGGTCACTATAATTATTATAGTAAAATATGTAGTACAAATTCTTGCATTACAAGAACCTTGAACTCTCTTCTCAAAGAGTTAAGAAATGACTTCTTCGCATGATCATTGCCCCAAAATTTTCTTTTTAAGGAAATCCAAAAAATCTTGGATGTGCACCTATCCAAGATTTGTTCAAAAATTGATCTATTAATGACCTTAAAGATAATGCTTAACTTTATGATCCTTTGTTCTAGTGTTTCTCCAATTGTTACAATTCTACTTCAGTTAACACAACCCCTTTATTGGGTTCACGAAACTAGTTTCAACCAAGTTCCATATACCTTTGACACGAAAATATTTTCTATCAACTTTCTCCAATGATCATAATGTACATTATAGAAGTGAAGAATTTTGGTTGAAATATTTTCATCACTCATCTTTATGTTATTCTCTCTTCTCATAACTAAATTGTGACTTAGTTATATGTATCAAATCTAGTTGGAACTCTCATCAACTAAAAGAAATATATAACTTAAAAAACTTATTCCTTTACTTTATTAAATCAAAATAATTATTATATAAATTTTACACATAAACTAGAATGTTGAAAAATAATTCATGTTACACTTTTAAAAATCCTAATTTATAAGAATAATAATAATAATAAATTATACATATAACAGTAAATAACTTTTTCAATTTTTATTTTTGCTATTTTTCTTATTGGTATCAATAAAAGATAAAAGCACTAAACACATTTAATGGAAATATATTGGTTTAAGCTCATGATAAAATGAATAAACCTGTATTATACTTGGAGCAATGTATTATTAATACGAGGCTACTTTGTTTTGCAAGCAAAAACACGATATTTGTAATGAACCAAAAATATACCTATTCTTCTTCTATAATGAAATAAAAATCTACCAATACATTATTAATAATTTCTAAATCATCATAAAACATAAAACGTCTGAATACATAAAATATTCACTTTATCTAAATATGGTTTATCACTTCAAATAAAAAGTCTTTACAAAAACTCATAATAAATTGAAAGTCGTAGAAAGATTCATCAGTACAAAACTAGATCTCCTTTAAGCAAAGCTTGAAGCTACTATTTAGCTTTCACCTGCAGTATTATCTACTCTCGTGTAACAACACAATCATCGCAGTATCAACAAAACCATAAACACAAACAGAAAGGGTAAGCTAATGTAAACAAAACCAATCAAAATATATATAATTCATAAATTCATATTCACAATCATTTATCTAAATATATTTAGATATTCAAACCATCATAGTCGTTCTCAATCACACGCATTCATCAATTTCACTCATTCACAACACCTAATATTTTAGATAGACTCTTCCAGAAAATTATATGGAGTCCTTAATCTCAGAGGCTAACACCTAACATACAGTTATCGGGTCATAAACACAACCCCTTCAGAGTCATTTTCACCTTAGGATTGCAATCCCTTCTGAGTCTTTTTCACCTCAGGATTGGTAATCCCTTCAGAGTCTTTTTCACCACGCCTATCACCATTCTGGTAACCGCATGTCAAGGTGATTCACACACACACCTATCAAAGAATTGATGGCTCCTCCCACCCAGTGATAAGTGCAGTTGAAACCTCCATCGACTTCCACCACATGGTACCCATGTCTATGTGACTAGAATACAATTGAAGTTTGGATACCTCCTTCAAAGACATATAGAATTCCATATGTACATTAAAGTTACACTAAATAGTACCACATGGTAACAATTTGGCTCACACACAACAACACATAATCTAATTCACAGTTCATCACAATCTCATAAACACACTTCCATCTCATCTCATTGGCACCACTGCCATCACAAATCCTTGTGACCTCAATCACAATTCACAAAAAAAAATTCACATCATTATCACCAATCCAATTCCAATCACAAAATATCACCAAATCACACATCATATAACTCAATAGTTTAATTATACAACAAATATCTTATAAAATTTTATCATATTTCACATATATACTATTTTAATACAAATTACAAAATGAATAATTATCCCAAAATAATAAACTTTCGCTCCAGCAAAAATTGTTTCAAAAACATTTCGCTCATCCTCATAGTATGACCTTTAATCACTCAAAAATTCATATTATATGTTTTACACAATATTTTTATGTGAAATAAAAACCATTGATTAACTAACATCTAGGGATAAAACTTTTATGAAGAAAACTTCCCAAATTCGTAAACAAAACATCCCAAAAGGGATTCGTAATTTCAAAGCGAATAATTTCCCTGACCTCTTGACCTTTAATTACGAAAAAAATTGTATCTAGAGTTATACATATCCCTTTTAAGTGAAATAAAAGCCAGAACTTAGATAACATCTAGGCCTACAACTTTCATGAAAAACACTTTTCGAAATTCGAAATAAAATCAAGGCGAAATAGGATCGCAATCTCAGAGCGAAACCCAAATCACACTTTTACATATAATAATAAATATAATTCTCATCAATCTCACATAATAACACATCAATACATATAATCATTCAATCAATCATAATTAATTTTGCTTAATTAATTTCCCTTACCTTTAAATGATCTCAAAACGAAATTCTATTCGGATAGAATTAATCTACTCTACTCTTCACGCTCTTTCCCCTAGTGTTCTCAAATTTTCAATAAAACAAGAATTAAAGGAGAATTCTTGAAAAGAATTGAGAGAAATTTGAGATAAGGAAATTAGGGTTTTCTAAAAATAAAAGTGAAAAATGAGAGGATTAAGGTTAATAGACTATTTATAATCTCTCTTAAGCCTAAGCAAGTGGGCTTAGGATTTACCTAAAACCGAGCCCTCACAGTATTGCATATGATTAAAAAACAAAAAGGTTTTTACCTAGACAAATAAATATTGTTTTATTAGATCAAATAATATTATATTTTAATAGTTATAAATTAATATTGATATTTTGGTAATATATATTGTAACATACCAAGAAATATGGAAATATAACTACATAAGTATAAGGTCTTCCTTACATACAAAGGATAGAAACTATTTCTATTATCGTCCTCCAAAATAATTTACAATTCAAAATAACTAAGAGTCCTACTACTAGCTCCCAAAGCATCTAGGTGTGGGTACTCCTAGTCCTACTCTACCTCACAGATGGCTCCACCAAAGACCTGCTATTTGTTCTCGTGCAAGGCATGATCATAGTAGCTTGAAAGACAATGCACACAAAAGGGTTTGCTAGTGAAAATAAAATGGGATCATAAAATTTATTTAAACCATTAATCTAGAAGCATACATAATATCACACAAGTGTAAGGGCCTACCAAAGGCTTTACACCTTTAAATCACAATCACAATCAAGACCGACGCCTTCCGGAAGACTGTATGGATTTTGGATATTTAGGGCTAACACTTGATGTGTACTCCAGGACCACGGGTCTAACCAGTTGACCACTGAGTCTTTTTCACCTCAAGGCCATCCACAAAACATCTCCACACCTATCTCACGTCAGGGTAGTCTCACCAACTATCATAAAGACAATTGGTAAGACCTCCATCGACTTCATCACATGACAATCTTAGTCTATTTGACCTAGAGAATCATTAAGGTCTGGATACCTTATAACATATCCCTAAATCCATACACACTACATTACCAACATCATTCTCATATTAAAAATCAAACTCCCCTCAATAGGAGCACTAAGGCCTCATGCCAACATATAACTCATCATTTCAACATACCCCAAAGCCTCATGCCAACATATAATTCATCAAGTTTATATCTCACCCCTCAAATCACTTTAAATTCATTATTTTTGAAATCATCAAACTTTCATATTCAGGGTATTTTCGCTCAAGCGAGATCTTTTCGCTCAAGTTAAAGTACAATTATCGCTCAAGCGAGGTAATTTCGTTCAAGCGAAAATATTCCTGAGAGGAATACTCAAGTCTGGAGCATCTCTTAACTCAATCAAAATCGACTCATACAATTTCATTAAACCAGAACACATTCCATTTCCGGCACCATCCAAAATTCAAACTCCAGCATACATAACATACAACATATCATTAAACCAGAGTTTTAATCATCTAACCAAAGCAATCTCACACATTTTCAAGTTCATCATCTCAAACAATGCAGTTCTTAATGAAATCATAGCAACACCTATAAAAGGAATAATCCAGTACACAGAATCTCCCAATTTGCAATTCAGTTTTACTCAATAGATTCCAATACCCTAACAGTTGAGCAATATCAGAATAACAATTAAACCTTTCTACCAAAAATCTAACCCCAATTTGAGAATCCATACCAATTTAAAAAAAAGGGCACCTAGTTTCCCTTACTTATTTTGATTATAAAACACCTCTTTCTCAACTCCAAAGGACAAAGTTCCTGGTGCTCTAACTATCTATCCAAGTATCTGTTTCACAATCCAAACACACCTCTAAGAACCTAAGGTAGCACAGAGTCATATTGATGAGAAAAGGTCCACATGCAAGTGGAGCAAGACCCACATGCAAGGCAAAACAATTTGGGCAAAAAGAGGAGTAGAGCAAGGAAAATTTACCCAAATCAAGATTCCAATCAGTTGGATGTGTTCTACTCTTCACAAGTTTCGATTAGGTACCTTCGGATCTTGAAAAGGATGAGAGAGGAGGAAAATAGGTTAGAGAGAAGATAGAGAGATTTAAGAGAAATGAGTTTTAGAGAGATGATAGATTTGAAATCATGAAGGTTGAAAGGTTTAGTTCTTTTATCTATAATTCTTTTAAACTTTACTAAACACCTTCACCATTTCATCACTTAAACTTACGGTCTCACTTAGTCTAACTATTATTGGGTCCTTACATATATTAGAAACATGAAACAAAATAAAATGATGATATTAATATTTTTTTATTAAAATTTATAACATCTTTACAATATGCCTATCTATAATACTAAATTAATTATTTTATTTCTTAATTTTTTTTTCTCAAACAAATTAGTGGATACAATTTTTTATTTTTGTTTCTTTTTTATTTTCTTTTAGACTTCTATCATATTCTACTATTTTTATATTTATCCATTCGTGTTTTTCTTCAAATAAAATAAAGTATAATTTCCCTTTTTATTGCGAAATAAAATTTAATTTTAATAAAAAATTATTAAAATTAATTTGATACTGTAACTTTTTTTTTCTAATTGGGAAGATAAAATTCCTTAACTCACATTCCATTTTTATTTTTAAGAATATGTTTAGTCCAGTAATCAAATTGATATATTCACCTTTTCATACTCTTTTTTTATAAGGATCTTCAGAATCGAACCGATTTAAAAATATAATTGAAAATCGATCTAAAAATTCGACAATCGATTAAAACCATAAACTTTTGAATCACTTTATATTTTTTTTCTAAAATCGAGTAGTTTGGTTTAAATTCCAGTTTGATATTTCAGAACTGATCCAAACCAAACCGAACCACAATACTTTATTGAAATATAATTATATTTTTAATTTTGCTTTAAATAAAAAATCTAACATTTCCTACTACATTTTTTATTTTATCAAATACATGTTAAAGGATAAATTTCATCACTATGATTTTGTTATCACATCATCAACCCTTATTTCAATCCATCTTCACTACATATTCTCACATTCTATTTAAATCATTCTTCTTTTTGTTTTAAGTGATAAATTTTTCTTAATTTAATTTACTCTTTAATTGTTCTTCTTTTATCTTTAAAATTTTATTTTAATTTCGTACTTATTGTCTTATTATGTATTTCAATATTTATTAGATAAATGTTTATTATTTTTCTATTTTGATTTGAGATTCAGGATTTTATTTTAATTAATTTTATTTTTATTAATGTTATTTTTATTTTATTTTTTATATTTTTACAGAGTTGATAATTTTATGATAATATCCATCTATGTCTCTAAATATAAAATCAAATTTGGTTGATAAACATAATAGTGAGAGAGATAAAAATTTTAATACTCTAACTTAAAATAATATATGATTTCAACTTTTGATAATACTGAAAATTTAACTAATAGAGTAACAACATATTAATATTTTTAAACTACTATTATTTTCGGTTTATAATCTTTTATTATTTTTTTATTATTTTTTTTACTATTATTCATAAACTAATATTATATTTTATATAACATGTAATAATAATTATGTTTTTATTAATTTATTATGTAATATATTTTTTCACTTTTAAATAACATATTTATTATAATTATATTTTAATTTTAAAAATAAAAATAAATTTATTTTTAATAAAATAAAATTAAATAAAAAATTATAAATTATAAAAATTAATTTAAATTAAACCATTAAAATTAGTTATTGGTTTGATATTTTTCTATTTTAAATAGAAAATTTTTATATTTAATTTAATATATTTTTAATTAAAAATTAAATTAAATCAGACAGTTGATACCCTGTCAATAATGTTACAAAACTAACAATCAAATATTAAGAAATTTCTTCTCACATAAGCATAACATCATAAATATTTTTTTAAATAAAAAATCTGAAAATAAAAAAATGACCAACATTTCTTTTCACGTGAACGATGGCAATGCATTTATTCAACATTGATAATAGGACCAGAGAGGTCTTGTCACTCAAGACCAAGACATTGCCCATAACTCTGCACTTCCTTCTTCTTCTTTTTTTCCTTTTTTTTCTATTATTTTTCTGTGTACCATATTAACATACATTAAATGTTAAATTTTTATACCGTCAGGTAAACATTTTATGTATTTTTTTTTCTTCATCAAAAGTTTAGTTCTTGCTTGTGAATGTCAATAGAAATGTGTTTAAACGAATTTTATGTACTTTAAACGAGTTTTATGTAATTAATTAAATATAATAAAACATTATTTTGTTTTATTCATCTTTCTTAAATAAATATATTCTTAAATATATTATTATATGTTAGATGTATTTTTTTATAATTTATTATTTTTATTATTTTTTTCTTATAGATTATTTAAAAATATTATAAATAATAATAATAATATTACACATATAATTACATTATATAACTTTTTGTTTAAGTTTTTCTCAAAATAAAAACTCTCAAAACTTGTCTAAACTAAACGAATTTTTTAATAACATTGAGTTTTTTTTTACAAGGAAGATAATAAATAGAATCCATAATATTTAACTTCATGAAATTGAAGTAGGAACTAAAATTTTAATTCTAATATACACATCTAACAAAGTAGCAACTCAAGTATTTAGTTGTGATTTCTTTTGTGTTGATTTGAAATGTTCATATTTCAAGGAAAATTTTGATGAAACATCCTTTAAATAAGAAATTTATAAATTAATATTTGATTGTATTTAAGCTCTTGAATAATATTTAAGTATAATGTAACATGTACCACGAATCATGCAGTAGTGGGCCATGGCCTGAAGCGTAAATGGATCTGTATTGGTTTCTAGTAGTTGCTTTCTGCACCTCCTCAAATTGCCCCTTCCACACCTTTAGACTTTTAAAAGAATCGAAAAGGCAAAAATGCCTTTAGCTACTACCTCTTATATCCACTAGGCATTAGATGTTGCTAGTTTTTATTAAATAATTATTTGTATTAATTAAAAATTAAATATAATTTAGTTTGATTGGATGTTAATTTAATATAACGTTTGATTAAAATTAAATAAGATTTCGTCTAAATATTTTTTTTTATTATAAAATTTTAATTACTTTTTAAATTATTCAATATTTTATAATAAAAAATTATAAAGTAAAAATATATGATGTCATTTTTATTATTATTATATCCATAATTTTAATTAATTTTTATATTTATAAATAAATTAGATAATTTTATAGTTAAAAAAATTAAGAAGAATTTATTATTATATTTAATAAATAAAATACCATCAAATCATAAAATAACATTTAAGATACATAGTTAACTTTAAATATATAATATTATGTGTAACAACATGAAAATATATAATAAATTTTTTTTTTAATTTTATAAATAAATGATCTATTTTATTTTTATATAAGTTTTATTTTTCTAAATTATATTTTTCCTAAAAATATATTAAGGAAATTATGCTAAATTTAAAATTTAGAAAAATTAGGGAGAAGATAAAAAAAAAAAAATACTAAAGTAGTTTTGCGAACAAGTAAGTAGTTTAATTTTTTTTTAATTTAAAATTTTGAAAAATTTAGAAATAAATTGCATATTGAGATGTTCACTAAAGATTTTGTATCATAGTTTTAGAAGGAGGATATCTAGAAAGAAATTAGTCTTATAGTTATTTAACTAAGAGGAATTATTATTTAAAATAATATCTTGTTTAAATAATAAAATTGGATAAATATAAAGTGATGGTGTGATTGATCTTTATGTTATATACTAAAAATTGTTATTAGAATATATTATTGAATTTATAAATAATTGGGGAAGATCTATTTATTTGGTTACGAAGTATGTTGAGTATAAAATTTTGTTGTCCTTATTTTACTTTTTATATAAGAGAAAATAATATGTTTTTTATTGTTATTAATTTAAATTTGTTATCAAAATAAATATATATATAAATATAAAGATAAAATTTAGTATATTATACATTTATCATTTTAATCACAATTTTTAGAATTATTATATTATATTTATATAATAAGTAATTTAGTTAGGTTGATTTAGTTTTCAATTTTCAATAAAAAAAATAGTAACTAAATTATTTAGTAAATATTTAAAAAAAAAAAATTCAATTTTTAATTTATTAATATTTAAACATAAAAATAAAATTAAGAATATTTTATTATTCAAATTGGATAATTCTTATATACTTTATATCCCTTAATTTATTTTTCTATAATCATGGTTAGAGTTAGATTGGATATATATATATATAAATTAAAAATTTTAAAAATTAAATTATCTAAAAAAATCTATAGTTTTTTTTATGTAAAAAATTTACTTTACAAATGAGAGTTAAAAAAACATTTATTTAAAAAAATTATATATATGAAAAAAAATAAAAAAATATATATTTCAACAAAAATAAAAAATATAAATATAAATTAAAACATTGAGTTCATATTTTCTTCACTTCTTCTTGTAAATTAACCATAAACTCGTGAATGAAAATCAATATTTATATATAATCAATAAAAATGAAGCTTCTATATGAATTGACTTTTCCATTTTGAATTTGGAAAATCTGTTTCCATTTGTCACTTGTTCTTGTTGGAACCGGATATTTTAAGATACGGTGTAATGAAACCGACTAGTCCTCGGTCTCAGGTGACACTATAATCTGGGTTGACTTCTGGGTCGTTGACCTCTAATTCGTACCTTCTTCAGGGTTGACTTGTGCTCCGCGCACTCTTCGGGGTTGACTTTCACTCTATGTATTCTTCGGTCAGACTGGGGGTACTGCAAAGGTGCTCCGACGCCCAAGTCTTATCAGTTATAAGCCGTTAATGCACTGTAGAATGTTAGTTACCTTTCATTTATTACCCATATTTATATTGTTGCTTGGATTGACTTGCTTGTTGGGCTGTTCTTTGTTATTGGGTTTTCTTACTTCTGTTGGGCTGTTTGACTGGTGGTGCATATTAGTATTTGGCCGAGGTATCCTCGGCCCATACTATACACCATTGACAATCAAAATTAACAAGAGTATATGGCTAAGTCATGACACTTTTCAATTCCAGAACAACAATTTCGGAAACAATTTTTTTTTTTTAAATTATTTTAAAAAGTTTATTCTATAATAATAAATTTTATCATAGAATTTTATAATTACATTTCATATAAGAGTATTAAATTTCTAAAAACATAAATTTCTTTTTGGAGTGCAACAAAGTTTGAAAAAATCATAAGCATATATTATATAAGATGGTAGTTCTGCAACAAAAATTTCACCCAAAACTGATATTCATTTTGTCTGCATTAACTATCCATATCTATTGTTCTTTTAAAATGTACATATTTTTGGATGTTCATGCGGTTTTCAAAAAATGGTATCTTATTTGCAGAAAAGAAAATATGAATTATGGTGATTCCACTTTCCAAATTCAGTATGACATGTTATTTCAGGTCCAGCCCCTCTCTATTCATATTATTTAACATATAAAAACAGGGAGGCAAGGCCTATGATCTTCACCACAATACACAATGCATACCAAATATCAGAAGAAGAACATTTCATGCATAAATTTCTAACATTCATTATATTCATACTTAAATTTTTATCTCTTTATCCTCATTTTTATTAATATGCAGGGGATATCAAATTATCTTTTCTATTTTCCCAAATTTAAATTTAAAAATTTTTAAAAAATGTAATCGAGGTTTAAGTTAAAAAAAATGTTTATCTTAAACCCTAAACACTAAAAGAAATCATAATATCTATAAAATTAATTGTTATGGTGTAATCTACGAAGTACCAATACTTCAATTTGTCTCATATATATGCGTTTGACACTATCCGCGTCTGATATTTATTGATAAAATATTCAAACTTATGAAATACAATAATTTTATTTGTTTCATGTATTTGATATTTAATATTTTTGGATATTTCATATATCACTACTACAAAATTGCAAATTTATATCGTCAAATTTACATCGGTTCTTAGAAGAACTGATGTAAATATGCACACATTTACATCGGTTTTCATACAACCGATGTAAATGGGAGCATATTTACATCGGTTCTTCAAAGAACCGATGTAAATGTGTTTTATATCCTTAACTCAAAACCCGCACTGAGCTCTCTCATTTCACATTCGTCCTCTCTGTTGTCTCTCAGGCCGCGGCGAACAAAGTGAGTCTCTTCCTCCTCCGCCTCCATTAAACCCTATCTTCCACCTTTAATTCTCTTACTTTGCCTCAAAATTGAAGGTAAATAACATTATGAATTATTTCTGTTGTTTTAGGTTAATATGGGTCGATGAATTATTTCTGTTGTTTTAGGTTAATATGGGTCGAGGAATAGGCCTTGGCAACAGCAAACCTTTCTCCTTTCTTTTCGTTTGTTTCTTCCACATGACTACTCGAGGGTTCCAAAAAGAGTAGTGTGAGGCTAGCAAATGTCGTCTTGCAATATTATGCTGTTTGTGGTAGAGGAGTATATTTCAGGAAAATGGTTAACAGGTATGAGTGAGTACATATTTAAGCATTTGTTTGATTTTGTACCTTAAGCAAATTTATTGTAAGTTGCAGAGAATGTGGACTCGGGGAAAGCTTTTTGTTCGTTTAAGATACTGAGTTACAATATTTAGTTCCGGGAAAATTTGGAGTTGCACAAGAGGATGAAGGCTATTGGTGATCTTGTTCAGTTGCATTCCCCTGATTTTGTCTGCTTCCAGGTTTCAGTATTTGTGTTCATAGCTTTTTTTCTTATTTGATAGAATTTTGAATTTTGATCGTTTTGTGTAATTTGAATTTCAAATTTACATCGGTTATTTAAACAACCGATGTAAATTTGCTCCCACATTTACATCGGTTACTTTAGAACCGATGTAAATTTGCTACCCACATTTACATCGGTTTTATTTACATCGAATCCAGAACCGATATAAATAACCTATTTTAACCGATGTAAATTTGTATTTTTCTAGTAGTGTATATATATTGGTCAACTGTTCAAGTTTTTAAAATATTTATATTTAATAAAACAACATAAAACATATATTTATGAGTAATAAAGAAACATATAAACATTATTTTCATAAACCAAAGGAAACTGTTTTTCATGAATTATTTAAAAAAAATTATGAGATTGATAGTATTATTCCTTCACGTAAGTAATTTATGATGACAATAATTTATAATTTTATATTTCAATAATATCTAAAAAATGTAATTTGAATTTGACTATGTATAATTACATTTATATATTTATTATATTTTATAAATTTTTATACAAGTTTAAATATTAGTTGTACATGTATTGTTCTTATTACTTTTAAAATAAATGTATTGTTATATCGGATATTGGATATGTATTGTATCCTTGTATCATAGGGTGTAATATATGGAGGGTTGTTGGAACTTTTATATTGGAATTTTAATTTATTTTATACTAATATAAAGAATAGATTATGAATTGAAGTGGTTAATCCAAATGAAGAAAAAATATTTAAAATTAATCCTACTTACATTGAATATTTTTATGTGATTAACAGTCAAAGTGGGTTAATTTTTTTTATATTATATTGAAAGTTAAAGATGAAGATGTTTTTAAAAAATTTAGAAAAAAAAAATATTTATTTAGTAAATTTTGTTTGAATTGAAATATATATCAATTTTTTTTAGAATAGATTTGTTTAAGATGATTAATTTCTTAAAGTTTATGCAAAGTGATTTTTGAATTGTATGAAAATGTCGAAGATAAATTTAATTAAATATCACTATCTTGTACATAATTTAATTAAATACTTTGAGTTTCAATTTTAAAATCAATTATAAAATTTATCTCAAGCCTTAATTCCTTAGATGAAAAGAACTTTTGGTAAGTCCTAATCCCTTGATAACTCAACAAAAAAATTTATTTTAAGTTCAATGACTAAAAGATTATTAATAAACATAATTCATTATTAGATACATAATTCATTTTGGCTGTTTTACCGTGTTTTACCGCACTTTAAGATAAAGATAAAAATTTCCAATTATATCATTATTATTGAAAAAGTTATGGCTAATATCCACACCAAACATGAAGCAGAGAATAAAACACTAATATTGAATAATAAAGAAAATGATATATATAACAATAAAATACAAGAGAGTCACATCTAACCCAAATAAGACAGGGTTAGTTATTCATGGATAAAAGAAGAAGAAAATACAAAAATGAATTGAGGAGTCATATGTGCACAAGGGAAACTTTCCAATTATCTACTTATTATGTGAGAAACTGAAACTTATTTTCTCCCAAAAGTGCAAGTTTGACATCAAATGTACTGTAATGTATTGTTCTTTTAATTATTATTAGTAATTTAATTAAATTAGATAGAGGATATTGGGTGGCCTTAAGCCTATTAGATTAGAGAAGGGAAAGGTTATTTTAAATTAGATTTTTCACTTAACCTCTCATTTGTAATTTTTTTCAGATTTTCATCTCCCTCACCCTCTCCAAAATCCTCTCTACTCCCTCCAACCATCCATAGTAGAGTTTAGAAATTCTTCTCAATTATGCATCCAATTGAGAATCCAACTGCACCAAAGTGATTTTCTCTACTAAAGAAAGGAATCCTAGTATGTAATTCTGCAAATAGGTGAGTTCTCTTAATCTCAATTCTTAGGTTCTTAAATTAGGGTTTNAGGTAAGGGAAGCTAACTATGCTTTGAGTAATTTTGGATTAAGGAATGAATTAGATTGTGAGTTGATTTTTTTTAGGAATTAATAGTGTAATTGTGTTGTTGTTGATTTGATTGCTGAATTATCTTGTATTTGTGTATGACTGAATGGAATGATTGAATAATTTGTGATTGATTTCAAGTTGTTGATTAAGTTTAATGGTTAATCATTGTTTTGGACGTCGAGTTTATCGCTTAAGCGAAGGATTTTTGCTCGAGCGAGTGACCCTGGGAGTGCTCTCGGGCTGATTTTCGGTTGAGCGAGAATTTTGGGATATAGATGTTAGCTAACTAATGGCTTTTATTTCATATAAAATGGACATGTATAGCTCAAGGTATGAATTTTTTTGTAATTAAAGGTCAAACTGTCTAGAATTACATTCGTTTTTAACTTAGGGACCACTTTTGTTATATTTTTATTTTGAATTTGGAAAAGTGTCCTTCATGAAAGTTTTAGGTCTGGATGTTATCTAACTAATGGATTTTATTTCGCATGAAAATAATATGTAGAACTCAAGTTATGAATTTTTGAGTGAATAAAGGTCATGCTGTCAAATTTTGAAGTTTGCTCGCGGCAGTAATTTCGCTTGAATGAGACTTGTTTCGCTTGAGCGAAAATACCCTGTTTTCAAATTGAATTTCTTATGTAAGGATGAACTTAAAAATATTGGAGTGAGATATAAACATACTTTAATTCTTAAATAAATTCTGTATTAATGATTGAATAGAGTATGGTGTTGTAAATGTGCTATGATTGTATGAAATCTTGTGGATTGATATTATTACAAGGGATTGAATGAGAAGGAAAACGTGTATGAAATGTTATAATGTAATGAGAGTGTTGATTGTCAAGTTGTGTTTGAAAATATAAGGAATATCTTTGGGACTGTGATTAATAGAGATGTTGAGATTTGATGTTGTCTTAGATGTGGAGTGTTATTGATGTGTTGAATGAGTCAAGTCAAGTAGTCACCAAGGGGTGTTATTTGACATAGATTTAGTGTGTATGAGATTATCGAGACCTACTTTTAAGGAGGTATCCAGACTTCTAATGATATTCCTAGTCATATAGATCGGGGTATCATGTGGTGAGAGGTCAATGGAGGTTCTGCTTGCACTATTCTGTGGTGGCTTGCTATCAGATATGTGCTTGGGAACTACCCTGTATGTGGTGCCTGAATGGGGATAAACGGATGTGATGTCCTGAGGTGAAAAAGACTCTGTAAGGGATAACGTTTATTGCCCGGTTACCGTTAAGCATAACAGGTGTTAGCCTCTGAGGTCAAGAATCTCATACGTTTATCCGGATGAGTCTGTCTAGTTTTCTTTAGGTGTTTGATATGTTTGAATTTTGGTGAAGTGTATAATTGTAATATGAATTATGTACCTTTCGAGAAGTAATAATGAAAGAGTTACTTTACTTTACTGATATGTAATGAATTAAATATAGAGAGATTATTCTTGGTTTATATTAGCTTACCCTTGCTTTTCTTTGTCTTGTGATTTTGTTGGACTGCGATGATCGTGTTTCTACATGTGAGTAGATATTTTTACAGGTATTTCTCCAAGAAGATGTGATTCCGATGATTTTGGATAACTGTTTTTAATGTAAATTTTATATTGAAATATAAATAGTTTGATTTGCGAAAAAGAATATTATAAAATTTTTGAGAGCGTTTAATTGTTGTGTATACGAATTATGGTGTTCAAAGTAAAATTTTTTATATACTTCTATAAATCCTACGTTGTTAAATTCATTGTATTTTATGAGCGTAATAGTATTAATTTTTGGGTTCGTTACAATTATGGTATCAGAGCCAGGTTGAGTTCCTTAGAGTGACCTAGGGTATTGGGTTTGCCTTGTAGCAAAGTTCTATAGGATGTTTCTTAAGTTGACTTAAGAGAAGTTGATTTGATATGTTTTGTGGGGTAACCAGTGCTAAATGAATTTTTGTTATGATGTAATGAATCTAAGTATATTCTAATTTAGTTCTTCCTAAATCTTTTTATGATAAGTCTTCGACTTGTTTGGGTAATTCTGTTTTGTATTATTTTATATCAAATAAGATAAGTGTTTTAAGAAAGAAAGTAAAGTTGATAGAGTATTGAGGGTGCACACTCAAGACTCGGTCAAAGTTTTATCTTCTCTCTTAAAATGTTAGAGTTATTCTAGTTTGGTGAAAGTTTTGTATTCCTTCATGGTAGAAAGTTTAAAGTGTTGTTTGATTTGGAGCGGCACACTCCTTTGTGTCAAATGCTTGTTGGATGTGTTGGGTTTGCTTGTGTAAGAGTTATCTTATGATCTTTTGTTTTCTGCATTAACTGTTTATGTAGTGAAAATATCTTGGATTTGTGCCCGATGTCCAATAAGATTGAAGGGACACAAATTTAAGGTGAATTTGATTCGTTTACCTCTTTGGGATCTAGATGTAATTTTAGGAATAGGTTAGTCATCTACAAACCATATCCTTATAGATTGTAGTTTGAAGAAGTTCATCTTTCCAAATCCCTTGGAGAGTGAGTTGCTATCTGCTGATCAAATTCTGAAGGAACTGAATGAGGTACGACATGCTACATGATTCTTATACAAGGGGAGGGCAATCCAATTAAGATGATGAATTTTATCTCAGTGGTATAGGTGTTCATGGAGGTATTTCTTAAAGAGGTCCCAGACTACCTTCTAAGCGAGAGGTATAGTTCTCTATTGATTGGATTACAGGAGCGAGATCAGTATCCATAGCACCGTCCTATATGGCACCGGTAAAGTTGGTGGAGTTAATGAAGCAAATTGAAGATCTTCTAGATAAGAAGTTCATCCGGCCTAGCATGTTACCATGGGATGCTCTAGTACTGTTGGTAAGGAAGAAGGATGGGGGATCGAGACTCTTCATTGAATCGATTATCGACAGTTGAATAAATTTGTGATAAAGAATAAGTATATGTTATCTCAGATCAATGACTTGTTAAACTAGTTGCATGAAGCAGTGGTGTTTTCAAATATCGACCTTTGATCGTGCTACCATCCGATTTTGGTTAAGGTTGAGGATATGCAGAAGACAATATTTTGTTTCAGATATGAACATTTTGAGTTCGTAGTGATGTTGTTTGGAGTGACGAATGCACCTACTATATTCATGGATTACATGACCACGATCTTCTGTCCATTCTTGGATAAATTTGTCATTGTATTCATCAATGACATTCTTATCTACTCCCATACTTTGGAAGAACATGAGAGTCTTTTGAGATCTGTGCTGAGCATCTTGAGGGAGAATCAACTATATGTGAAGATGAGTAAATGTGAATTGTGGATGACTGAAGTCAAATTCTCGGGGGCAAGTCATTTCTGCTCAAGGCATCACAGTGGGAGCGTCTGACTACTGTATTTGAGGTCAGGAGTTTTATGGGTTTAACAAGGTATTACCACCGATTCATCGAGGGATTTTCTAGAATTATTTCTCCGTTGACTCAATTAACTTGTAAAGACCGACCATTCGCGTGGATAGAAAAGTGTGAACAAGCTTTTCGGGAAATGAAACAGAAGTTGACTAGTTCGCCAGTGTTGCCGAACCAGACGTGGGTAAACCTTTCAAGGTATTCTGTGATGCGTCTTACCAGGAACTAGGGTGCGTCCTCATGCAAGAGAAAAGAGTAGTGGCATATGCATCCCGACAATTGAAGACTTACGAGAAAAATTACCCAATGCACGACCTAGAGTTGGCAGCTGTAGTCTTTGCTCTCAAGATGTGGAGACACTGTATTTACGGAGCGAGGTTTGATGTATTCAGCGATCACAAGAACTTGAAGTATCTATTTGACCAGAAAGAGTTGAATATGAGGCAAAGGCGATGAATGAAGTTCTTAAAGGATTACGATTTCCAATTGATATACCATCCTGGGAAGGCTAATGTGGTAGCAGATGCATTGAGCAGGAAGACAATCTCTGTATCGGCCTTAATGATAAAAGAATTAGGATTAGTTGAGCAGTTCAAAGATATGAATTTAAATGTGAAGATCTTTCCTGGAGTGATAAGTTGTAGTAGACTTGTGGTGACTAATGATTTCCTTGGGATGGTAAAAGAGAAACAATCTATGGATGGATTTAAAAGAAGATTATAAAGTCATTGGAAACTGAGGAAGTAGCAGATTTCAAGATGGATCCAAATGGAGTTCTGAGATTCTGAGATAGGGTGTGTGTACCTGCTGATGAGAATTTGAAGAGAATGGTTCTGGATGAGGGTCACAAGAGTAAATTCAGTATCCACCCAGGAATGCACAAGATGTACCAGGATTTGAGAGAATCTTTTTGGTGGCCTAATATGAGGAGGGAGATTGCACATTATGTTGTTGCTTGTTTAACTTGTCAAAAGGTGAAGATTGAACACCAGAGGCCTAGAGGAATGTTACAACAAATGGAGATCCCAGAATGGAAATGGGATAGCATTGCTATGGATTTTGTTACCCATTTACCACGAACTGTTAGAGGTTATGACTCGGTTTGGGTTATAGTTGACAGACTAACGAAGAGTGCTCATTTCTTACCTGTCAATTTGAGAATTTCTATGGCAAAGTTAGCACAATTGTATGTAAAGGAAATTGTGAGGTTACATGGAGTGCCTTCTAGTATTATATCTGATAGAGATCCTACATTCACCTCCCGTTTTTGGCAGACGTTATAGGAAGCTCTAGGGACCAGATTAAGATTGAGCTCAGCATACCACCCTCAAACGGACGGACAGTCTGAGAGAACCATACAGACCTTGGAGGATTTATTACGAGCTTGTGTTCTTGACAATCTGGGCAGTTGGGATGAAGTATTATCGTTGGTGGAGTTTACATACCATAATAGTTTTCACTCTAGTATTGGTATGGCACCATTTGAAGCACTGTATGGGAGGAAATGTAGAACCCCGCTATGTTGGTATCAAGAAGGAGAAAGAATATGGATTGGGCTGGAATTAATACAACAAACGACAGATAAAGTTAAGATGATTCAAGAGAGGATGAAAATTTCACAGAGTCGGCAGAAATCTTATGCAGACTAGAGGAGAAGACCCTTGGAGTTTAGTGATGGTGATCATGTGTTTGTAAAGGTCTCACCGACAACTGGAATTGGTAGGGCAATCCGATCTAGGAAGCTAACTCCCAAGTTCATTGGACCATACCAGATTCTTCGACGTATAGGCCCAGTGGCATATGAAATCGCTTTACCTCCCAATTTGGCCCGACTACATAATGTTTTTTCACGTATCAAAGTTGCGGAAGTATGTAACGACTCTAGTCATGTTCTAGAATCTGATAATCTCCAAATTAGAGAAGATCTAACTTTTGAAGTTATGCCGGTATGAATAATTGAGGAATATGAGAAACAGCTTAGAGGGAGATCCATCAGAATGGTGAAAGTGTTGTGGAGTACTCAGATTGGCGACTTTACTTGGAAGTTGGAAGAAGAAATGAAAGTATCATATCCTTTCTTTGTTTTGTTGGTAAGTGTAATTTTTGAGGACGAAAATTCTTGTTGTTGGGGAGATTGTAATGTACTGTTTTTTTTAATTATTATTAGTAATTTAATTAAATTAGATAGAGGGTATTGGGTGGGCCTTAAGCCCATTAGATTAGAGAAGGGAAAGGTTATTTAAAATTAGATTTTTCACTTAACCTCTCATTTGTAATTTTTTTCAGATTCTCATCTCCCTCACCCTCTCCAAAATCCTCTCTACTCCCTCCAACCATCCATAGTAGATTTTAGAAATTCTTCTCAATTATGCATCCAATTGAGAATCCAACTGCACCAAAGTGATTTTCTCTACTAAAGGAAGGAATCCTAGTATGTAATTCTGCAAATAGGTGAGTTCTCTTAATCTCAATTCTTAGGTTCTTAAATTAGGGTTTTAATTTCGGGGAAATGGGTGATTAAGCTAGATTCTTACAATTTATGATAATTAGTGGAATAATTAAGATGTTTTGATGCAAGTAGATAGTTGGTGTGCCTTTGGAACCTGGAAAATTTGTGGATAATCAAGTTTTGCTGGAATTGAGGTAAGGGAAGCTAACTATGCTTTGAGTAATTTTGGATTAAGGAATGAATTCGATTGTGAGTTGATTTTTTTTAGGAATTAATAGTGTAATTGTGTTGTTGTTGATTTGATTGCTGAATTATCTTGTATTTGTGTATGACTGAATGGAATGATTGAATAATTTGTGATTGATTTCAAGTTGTTGATTAAGTTTAATGGTTAATCACTGTTTTGGACGTCGAGTTTATCGCTTGAGCGAAGGATTTTTGCTCGAGCGAGTGACCCTGGGAGTGCTCTCGGGCTGATTTTCAGTTGAGCGAGAATTTTGGGATATTTTTAATTGGAATTTCGGAAAATTGTCTTCATGAAAGTTGTAGATATAGATGTTAGCTAACTAATGGCTTTTATTTCATATAAAATGGACATGTATAGCTCAAGGTATGAATTTTTTTGTAATTAAAGGTCAAACTGTCTAGAATTACATTCGTTTTTAACTTAGGGACCACTTTTGTTATATTTTTATTTTGAATTTGGAAAAGTGTCCTGCATTACTTAGGGACCACTTTTGTTATATTTTTATTTTGAATTTGGAAAAGTGTCCTTCATGAAAGTTTTAGGTCTGGATGTTGTCTAACTAATGGATTTTATTTCGCGTGAAAATAATATGTAGAACTCAAGTTATGAATTTTTGAGTGAATAAAGGTCATGCTATCAAATTTTGAAGTTTGCTCGCGGCAGTAATTTCGCTTGAGCGAGACTTGTTTCGCTTGAGCGAAAATGCCCTGTTTTCAAATTGATTTTCTTATGTAAGGATGAACTTAAAAATATTGGAGTGAGATATAAACATACTTTAATT
>BDMB01000084.1:538923-564404 GCA_016859785.1 Macrotyloma uniflorum | reverse complement strand
TTCTGTATTAATGATTGAATAGAGTATGGTGTTGTAAATGTGCTATGATTGTATGAAATCTTGTGGATTGATATTATTACAAGGGATTGAATGAGAAGGAAAACGTGTATGAAATGTTATAATGTAATGAGAGTGTTGATTGTCAAGTTGTGTTTGAAAATATAAGGAATATCTTTGGGACTGTGATTAATAGAGATGTTGAGATTTGATGTTGTCTTAGATGTGGAGTGTTATTGATGTGTTGAATGAGTCAAGTCAAGTAGTCACCAAGGGGTGTTATTTGACATAGATTTAGTGTGTATGAGATTATCGAGACCTACTTTTAAGGAGGTATCCAGACTTCTAATGATATTCCTAGTCATATAGACCGGGGTATCATGTGGTGAGAGGTCGATGGAGGTTCCGCTTGCACTATTCTGTGGTGGCTTGGCTATCAGATATGTGCTTGGGAACTACCCTGTATGTGGTGCCTGAATGGGGATAAACGGATGTGATGTCCTGAGGTGAAAAAGACTCTGTAAGGAATAACGTTTATTGCTCGGTTACCGTTAAGCATAACAGGTGTTAGCCTCTGAGGTCAAGGATCTCATACGTTTATCCGGATGAGTCTGTCTATTTTTCTTTAGGTGTTTGATATGTTTGAATTTTGGTGAAGTGTATAATTGTAATATGAATTATGTACCTTTCGAGAAGTAATAATGAAAGAGTTACTTTACTTTACTGATATGTAATAAATTAAATATAGAGAGATTATTCTTGGTTTATATTAGCTTACCCTTGCTTTTCTTTGTCTTGTGATTTTGTTGGACTGCGTTGATCGTGTTTCGACACGTGAGTAGATATTTTTACAGGTATTTCTCCAAGAGGATGTGATTCCGATGATTTTGGATAACTGTTTTTAATGTAAATTTTATATTGAAATATAAATAGTTTGATTTGCAAAAAAGAATATTATAAAATTTTTGAGAGTGTTTAATTATTGTGTATACGAATTATGGTGTGCAAAGTAAAATTTTTTATATACTTCTATAAATCCTACGTTGTTAAATTCATTGTATTTTATGAGCGTAATAGTATTGATTTTTGGGTTCGTTACATGTACAAACCACCATATCAATTGATTTAAGAATCCTTTTTATATGAACTCATTTAAGTTACATCATACTTCACACACTCAATTCTATCTTTTTCCATACCAAATAAAAATTGAATTTTGGGTTGCAATCTGAAGTTTTCAAGCTTAATCTGAGAATTTCCACATTTAATGTAACGAAACAAAAATATACACATTTTGCATCTATAACAGAATAATAATCTATTTATGCATTATTAATAATTTCAAAACATCATAAATTATGAAAAGTCCAAATACATAGAATATTCATTTTATCCAAATAAGATTTATCACTTAAAAATAAAATGTCTTTACAAAACTCATAATAAATTGAAAGTTGTTGAATTATTCATAAACATAAAATTAATTCTCTTCTAAGCAAAATTTGAAGCCATTGTTTAGTTTTTACTTGCATTGTTATTTGTTCTCGTATCAAGACACAATCATCGTAGTATCAATAAAATCATAAACATAAATAGAAAGGTTAAACTAATGTAAACGAAACTAATCAAAATAATAATAATAATAATTTATATAATTCACATTCTCATAATCTCAATCATATATTTAAGTCAAGTCAAGTATTTAAATAATATAATAAAGTAATTCAGTCACATACACTCATCGCACGCATTCTTTCATATGCACCTAAAGTACTAAATAGAATTTTCTAGAAAATTATATGAAATTCTTGACCTTTGAGGCTAGAACCTGAACATGTTTCCTTGATTACCAAGACATAGACGAACCCTAAGAGTCTTTTTCACCTCCGAATTTTCCTACTTATTTCCTTTTTTTTTCATACCGACACATTAGGATAATCCTCATATACACATATCAAAGAACTAATAGATCAATTCACCCAGTGATAAGTGTAATAGGAATCTTCATTGACTCTCACCACATCGTATCCCTATCTATGTGACTATAATATTATTGAAGTCTGGATACCCCATCTGATATCTCTAGATTTCCATATGTACACTAAAGTTATATCAAATAATACCCATGATAACTATCTAGCTTACACACATAAAAAAACACACAACCATTCCAAAAATGATACAACATATCAAACCAATCTCTTAATATCAATCAATGTCATTTTCATTTTCATTGGCTACATACCATCACAATTTCCTTGACACCATTGTAATCATCACAATTCCTTTGTACCATTGTTATCATCACAATTCATTAACACCATTGCCATCAATTTCCACAATTCTTGTGACCCCAGTCACAATTCACCAACATAATTCACATCATTATCACCAATCTTATTTTATAATCTATCACAAATCATGATACATAAATCTCAACAGTTTAGTACAACACAGTTTCTCATTATATTCCACAAATTTTACAATTATATAGAATCCACAATTCAACACTCAATAAATTTCACATCATCATCGTACTGTTAAATTATTTTAATGTTAATGATGGCTAATGTAATTTACAGAATAACTTTAATGTAAAGGTATCTAATGTGATGATTATTAGATTATAATTAGATTAAAGTTATGGGGATTATTTTAGAGATATTAAAATTAATTCCCTCTCTTCTCACTTCTAAGGATAGGATGGTCTTTTAATAAATAATTTAATTTATTTATTAAATTAAAAGAAGTTACCGTTGTTGATCGATATATCTACATGTTGAATTTGTAGAGAACATTGTTGATCGATGTATCTACATGAAGGTCAGTGGGAATAAGTTTGTAATTTTAATCCTGTATGTTGATGATATTCTGCTTGCTACTAAGGATCTTGCCATGTTACATGATGTAAAGAAGTTTCTCTCTAATAACTTTGAAATGAAAGATATGGGTGAGGCATCCTATGTGATAGGAATAGAAATATTCTGTGATAGATCACATGGACTATTGGGATTGTCTCAGAAATCATATATAAACAAGATATTAGAGAGATTCAAAATGGATAAGTGCTCTGCAAGGATCGTTCCAATACAGAAAGGTGACAAATTTAGCCAAATGCAATGTCCTAGAAATGACTTGAAACGAAGTGAAATGGAGTCCATTCCTTATGTATCAGTAGTTGGGAGCTTGATATATGCTCAAACATGTAATCGAGCAGACATTAGCTTTGATGTAGGTATGTTGAGTCAATATCAAAGCAATCCTGAAATAGAGCATTGGAAAGCTGCAAAGAAAGTCCTAAGGTATTTACAAGGCACAAAGGATTACATGCTCACATATAGAAGATCTGATTATCTTGAAATGATTAGTTATTCAAATTCTAATTATGTTGGGTGTGTGGACTCAAGAAAATCCATATTTGGATATATATTCCAACATGGAAAAGTGCAAAAAAAATTGTAACTACCACTTCTACCATGGAGGTTGAATTTGTGCCATGTTTTGAGGTTACAATTCATGCATTATGGTTGCAGAATTATACTTCAAGATTTGACATTATTGATAGAATAGCCAGACCATTGAGGATCTATTGTGATAATTCTACAGCTGTTTTCTTTTCTAAGAATGGCAAATACTCGAAAGGAGCAAAACATATGGATTTAAAGTATTTGTTAGTTAAAGAGGAAGTAAAGAAACAAAAGGTGTCAATTGAGCATATTGGTACAAGTCTAATGGTAGCGGATCCATCAAGTAAAGATTTATCATCCAAAGCATTTATTGACCATGTTGAAAAAATGGGTACTATGGATAAGTCCTTGTTAACGATGTAGTTTGGTCTATATATATACATTATGGTTATAATGTCCGTACTGTTTGACACTTGTGAATTCAATTATAGTTATAAATTTGTTTCTTTTGTCATTCACATTTCATGGTATATATATTATAGTTCTTGTGAAATGACAGGATGTATCTTTGTAAGGAAATTAAATATATATATTACAGTGTTAATTAAAGTTAAATTAAATTTGATGGTTGTGATACATGAAAGAAAACATGTTGAATGACTTGCAACCACCATGATTCAATCGTTTAATTTAACTAAAGTGGCTTGATGATTTCAATGTATTGTGTGCACTCAAAGTCTAGTATTGAATCTTCAAGTCATAACATGAGTCAAGTGGGAGAATGTTAAATTATTTTAATGTTAATGATGACTCATGTAATTTACAAAATAATTTTAATGTAAAGGTATCTAATGTGATAATTATTAGATTATAATTGGATTAAAGTTATGGGGATTATTTTAGAGATATTAAAATTAATTCCCCCTCTTCTTATTTCTAAGGATAACATAATCTTTTAATAAATAATTTAATTTATTTATTAAATTAAAAGAAATTACCGTTGGAGGTTGCATAAGTTTTTTATTTATTTATAAAATTAAAAAGAAGTTAACGTTAGTTAGTTTTTCTTTTTCTTTTAAAAACTTCTCTCTCCAACGAACATATGCATCGTTGTCTCATTTTCTTGTGAATGAAAAAAGAAACGCAAAACAAAAGAAAAACTTTACAAAGAACGAGAAAGGTGACATGCATTTTCTATTTCATCAGGATAGTCATTAAAGAGAAGAGAAGTACTTCTTCATTAAAGGGACATTATGGATTCACGTAAGTGCTCTAATTTTCTAACACGTACAAGTATTTAAGCTTAATAATTTACCACAATCTCATTTCCATAACATGAAATACCAAATCTCACAACACTTAATCAACAATTCAACTATATAAAAATATATAAACTCTTTTAATTCAATTTAGAATATAAATAATTTTCCAAAAATAGTATATTTTCACTCAAGCAAAAACAATTCCGAAAGCGTTTTGCTCATCTTCATATCATGACCTTTAATCACACAAAAAAATCCATATATTAAGTTATACATATTATTTTTGTGTGAAATAAAAACTATTAGTATAAAATTTTGATGAAGGATACTTTTTCAAATTCATAATAAAAATATACAAAAAGGGGTTTGTAGTTTTAAAGAAAATAAATTTTTTGACAACTTGACTTTTAATTATAAAAAAAATTCATATCTTGAGTTATATATATCCTTTTTACTTAAAACGAAACTCATTAGTTAGATAACATGTAGGCCTACAACTTTTATAAGATCACTTGTTGAAATTATAAATAAAATCATGTCAAAATTGGATTGCAATCTTGGAGGGAAATAATTTCTAACTCCATCTAATACAATTCTCATAATTAATCCATTAGTTCACTCAATTCATACTTTCACATATAAAAATCATTTAATCAAATATAAGAAAAACACGTAATCAACTTCCCTTACCTTTAAATTAAGTTTTTCCTAAATTGAGATGGATGAAAGATGCTCTATTTTATTTTAAAGGATTCAAAATGAAATTCTATTTAGATAGGATTAATCTACTTTTCACGCTCCTTTTCTCGATATTCTTAGATTGAATGAAAATTCTTGAAAAGAATTAAGAGAAATCTGAGAGAAGTTTAGAGAGATTAGAGAGAAAGAGAGGTATGATTTTATAAAAATACTATAAAAATGAGAAGATTAAAAAAAATTAGACTATTTATAATCTCTCTTCTTCCTAAACAAGTAGATTAGAGTTTACTTAATATCTTACCCTTATACTCAACCTCTCAAGCACTCAATTTTAGAAGAGCTCATGTTGAACTCTAAATTTGTATGCTAAGATTAAAAAATTCTTAGGCTCAACCTCATACTTTTAGATACTTTTCTTCTAATTTTTTTTACTTCTTTGTCTTTTTCTTAAAAAAGAATGTAAACCTATATAATATATTCTGAAAGATAAGTATTAACCTTGCTCCAAATTAATATAATTAAAATAAAATTTTAAGTAGGATAAATATAAGATAAATGTTATAATATATATAAATAAGTATATAAAATTATTGAAAATATCCTTCCCCTAATTAATAGTTAAATTAACATAATATGTGATTAAAATAACTTCTTAAATATAAAAAATACAAAACTAAATGTTATAATATATAAATATATAAAAATATTTATTAATTCTCTATTTTTTCATAATTATTTAGTAAAAATTGTTAAAAATAATCACTCTCCCTAATTCATGAATAAGTTATCTTCACTTCCCAAGTTCTTTTCTACATTATATGATGATCACACCAGCATAATTTTTTTTCAAATATTTTAGTATCAATATTTCAAAGACATGGCGTTATGTTGTATTCAAAATTTAATTGTTATCTGTAATATTTATTTATCTTTGTCTTCACAGCCTTTGGGATTTTTTTTTCAACTTGTTATGCCCAAGAATCGCAAAGAGAAAAAAATTGTATATGTTTCCAAGAATTATCAAAAATGCATATGGTTGGGTGCGAGAAGCACTTAATGAAACATTTTTATGTTGAGGGGTTGAAGATGAGAATGATTTTTTTGTTTTAAAAAATTTGATCAGTTATATGTTCATTCGAAAAAATAAAGATGAATGTATTGAGAATTTGTTTAATTTAAATAATGAGAATGAGATTTCAAATATAAGATGCCTTTAGTTAAAATTTCAAATATATCTTATGATTTAACATATTCTGATGTAAGAAATAAAATATTGAGTTTGGAATTATGTTTAAGTAAGATAAGATTATTAATGAGTACTTTTTTAGTTTATCTTAAATAAAGGAAGAAATATTGAGTTCAACAAACGAAAATATAAACTTCATGGCAAATGGCAAAGGAAATAATGATTATACCTTATTTAATCAGGTAAAATGTTTTAAATATGAAAATCTTAAAATAATGGTGAATAAATTTTATTACATTTCATTATTATAGCCTAATATAAATTTTATTATTAAATTTTGTTTATAAAGATGAGAATTATATTGATTTATAATTAAAAAAATATTATCTCTAATTATTTATAAATTGATACTTAATATAATACTCAAATTCTTAAAAATAAATTTATATTATGATAAATAATGTATATATATTTTAATGAAATATATTGTAGAAAAATAATTTATCTATATATATATATAATTCTAATATAAAAGATATAAATATATTTATATATGAATATAAAATATTATATAAAAAAAGACTTATGTTAATTAATAATGTGCTATCTTTATTTATTTATTTATATATATATATATATATTTATTTTATGTAACGTAAAGTCAAATAAATAAGAAAATAATATAAATTAATAAAAATTAATAATTCACTTGTATAACATTTATACATATCTATTATACTACTCATTTACTATACATATATTTAAGAATATTAACACTATGTTTAAATTCAAATATAACATATGTATTACATTATAACAAATCATTTGGTAACTTTATAAACAAGATAAAATATTAATAATCTTATTCATCCTGACCTACCTCTCTATAGAAAAATAATTCAATACAGTAGTTAGACGGTTTATATATAAAGTGTCTAATCGTTACAAATTTTTTAAAGAAGTTGAGATCAAATAATTTGAGTACATATGTAATAGACAAATGAACACTTGATTTGGTACATGTCTACTCCAATTAAGTTATGTCACATTTTCCCTTAAGAACTTTTGAGAAATTTCACTAATCAACAAATCAATTATAACATAAAAAATTAGTACATCAAACCACTCTTGACAAAATACTTAATTCCTCTAATTTAAGAAATGAGTACACAAAATTCCTCCTAACTTAGAAAAAAATATTTAGCACAAGAACATAGTCTTCTATCATATCTTGTGAACTTAAGAGTTCTAAAAGCTTAAGTATAACAAATAACAAAAAATTTGAATGCATTAAAGAGGACTTCAATTGATTTTCTTCGTCTTCATGCAAGATGAGATATGTCTCTTTTATAAAGGTCTCAAATTGTTAATCCTTACTAACAAGACAATAGTTTTGTTTTATCTTATGTAATCAAGTACTTTCTAGTACTTTTCGATTTATAGGTATTGGAGTTTGGTCACTTTTTTGGCAAAATTATTTCTTTCCTTTTTTAAAAATAAAGATTCTGTCATATATGAAACATGTTTTCTATCAATTGAGGTGCATAGAAAAGGAAATACAAAAAATAGAATCATCCTCAAGTACCATGAAGGACATTAAAGGAACATATCAAACAAGCATTTTTGGAGAGTTGTAAGATATTTTTTGTTGACTATGAGTTCTTTAGAAATAAAAAATGTAAAAATTGCATAAAACTTAAAGGGTATAATATCTTGTGCATTGAATATAAGTTGTAGTCATTAAATATTAATAAATTTAAAACTTAAATTATTTACATCAAAACTTATATCTATGATTTAAATTTTTTAATAAGATCATTAGATGATCTTAGACTTAACAAAAGAAATTTGGGATCTCATTCAATCCGTCAATAATATAATCACCACATTATAATATATCTATACCTCTTTAGTATTGCACATTTATTACACTCAATTAATTTTTGTAACAACCTCGGGGTTTAAATTGGTCTACTACATATCATATACATTCTCATTAGGTTCCAACTTATAAGTCAATCATAATCATTTATCCATCATTATATATACATATGAGAAGAGATTCACTTACCCTAACTGTAAGAGTTAGAAACTTACTTTTAATCCTTATCATTCATTTTTTGTATAATACAATATATAAGATAAGTTAAAAATTTAGATTAGATTATTAAAAAATAAATTATAAAGATGAAAAATAAATCTATAACTCTTATTCTTAAAATAAATAAATCCTAAGTTATATCAAATGTATGTAAAATGTGAATTTTATTTATTGTTCTGATTAGATGTCATATTGATAATGTTGAAATCCATAATTAAATGTGTCATCTAATCTGTCTCACGTAATTTACTTATTTGAATTTAATTTAATTTTTTTAATTCCCACTAACATAATAATTCGATGTAACAATTTTTATTATTTGAAAAATTTTATTCAAAATTAATAAATATTTTTTCTTATATAATGAAAATTTATTGAAAACCATATTTTTAATAAGTATTTATTCTCATAATGAGTATCTTTTAAATAAATTTAAATCAATAATAAAATAATTTTCTAAGAGTATATTTGTTAATACTCGTGTTTTAAACTTTTTCTTCTATTTGTCTTTTATCTCATTCCTTTGCATTTCTTACTATCTTGTCTAAAATTTTCAAAGTTTCTTGATTTGATCATACTAATGACTGTTTGTTTTATCATTTTTAGGTAAAAATTAATAAATATATTAAATAGAAAATTATTAAATATTGAATAATATATAATTAGTTATTAAAGAAAAAAGAATACTTTTATCCTCAATTAATATAAATAAATAAAAATTTTAGAAAAAAACAATAACTGGATATAAAAACTTAAAAAATATAAATTTAAAACCACTTTAACTAAAATTGGAATGGTTTAGTTCAAATCTGCCTACAAATTTCAAAACTCAAATCAAATCAATCTAATTAAATAAGATTGAAGAACTTGATTTTCTTGTAAAGCCAAACCAAACCAACCCATGAATAATGTCCAAGCTATTGCCCCAATTGCACCGTGTCGGTGATTTTGTCCATTCTACCGTAGTCTGCAATATTAAAGAGAAAGAGTTGCAATTGCACAACATTTTTGCAGCAAAGGATCAAAATAAAAGCGTAGATCACAAAGTTGACACGGTTGAATATTTAAAAAGAAAAGCTCAAAGAACATGTAAGGTACAATGATTTATAGTACATCATAAAAATCTATATAGTGTATGTACAAATATATACAACACTGACTTGGGACCACATCAGTTATGATCTAGTAGAATATCATTGTGGTTTACATGTTGCCAAGCTAAAGCTTCAGAAAGTAGCCTATCTCCTCCCAAGAACAGCTACCAAAGTAAGAAACAAAATTAGAAGTCCATACAAAACAAAACTTGGAAAATACTAATACCCCAGACAAGAGGGGAAGAAATGAGGCAGCCAGGAAATGGTGTCCCAATCCTATTTTTTGAACTTGAGAAAAAGCAATGACAAGCCACTGCAATAAGATAATAAGACAGCTTTGGAGATGGTACATGTAAAAATCAAAAGAATGCAATGAAACAGAAGTCCTATAGGCCTAGACAGCAGCTATCACATGTTACTTAAAGAGAGAAAAAGGGGCAATAAAATAACCAAAATTGCCCATTTTCATGATTTTCCCTTCCCAGAAGCACCTATTTCCCGCTGATTGCGAAAATGGCTAAGAAGCTGTTGTGCCTGCATCAACATGTACATGTCAGCATTTTTTTCTCACAATTTTCAGACTATGCTCATTACAAAGAGACACTGCATGCAATTATGACCACCAAAGTTTCTCATAATAGCTATAGTAGTTGCTAGTACTGAAATTTTTTATGTTCAAATAGAAGGGAAAATATTATTTAGGAAGGCAGGGGGTTAGAATGGAGAATTCACTATTAAGAATTTAATTAAAATGCACAAAATACACTATTATCCAATTACACTATTATGTGTATAAGTTTGCTAACTAGTGTAAATTGGTTAACCATGTAAAAATCTTTAGACTAATAGTGCATGATAATTAAACTAGTGAGAAAAATATTAGAAAACAAGATCGGAGCCCTTAGTTTCAACTTTCTTCAAAATGAGTGCAAAATTATGATTGACCCCAAGGCTTCAACACTATTCTACCATGAGAGGAACAAGAATTCAGTTAAATGCAGCAAACTTGCTGACAGATATACACAACAATAAAAATGTTAACCACCAATAAGGATAATAAGCTCCACACCTTTTCCTTTGCTCTTGGTGTACCAGATATTGACAATGCAACTAGGGGAGGGACAGCTCCTTCTTGCAAAACCAGATTACAGAACTTAGAACTATGAAGGCATAATTGCAAGAGAATGGAGGCAGCATTTTCCTTTCCCCTTTGCGAACCTGACTCAACAACTTCAACAAGTAAGGGGATACCCCTTTCCCTTGCAATTTCTAATCGGCCCTCTGGAATTGTTGACAGGTTTGAGAGAAGAGCAACAGCCTTGTCAACCATTCCACCGGCATGGTCCATTAACCGAACCAGAAATTTCACTGCTCCAGCCTGAACTATACGAGCTTTATTCTCATGAAATATTGACAGATTAAATAAAGCAGTAGCAGCATCCTTCTTTCCTCTAAGAGTTCCTGAGGCAAGAAGATCAACCAAAGCTTTAACTGCTCCAGACCGGCCAATTCTTGCCTTATTGTTCTCAATTACTGAGAGGCTGAATAGTGCTGCCGCAGAATTCTCCTTGGCACTATCATTTCCAGTCTTCAAAACATGGATAAGAGGTTCTATGGCTCCTGCTTCCATGATCAAGGCCTTGTTCTCTTCATTAATTGATAAGTTCAGTAGAGCTGTCACAGCATGCTCTTGTGTTACCTTCATGTCTGAATATAGCAATGAAAGCAAAGGCATGGCAGCCCCACACTGCCCTACAATGATACGGTTTTCCTGGTTATGCTTTGTAAGGAGCCTCAATTCTTCTGCAGCAGTAGTTTGCGTTTCAATTGATTGGCTGTGAAGGTCTTCAATCAATCTAATGACATGAGATGAGGTGGTCAATTCATCTGACCCGGAGTTCAAAACAGAATGGGAATCAAATCTTGAAGGACTATTATTATTATTATTTCCATTCTCCAACAATCCCACATTTGATCCAGGGTTTTGAAATAGCTTTCCAGATATTCGAGGAGATAACCCTGATTGTTTGTTACCAGGAGAAGGACACATGTCTGTGATTTCTCCAGACAGCACCTTCACATTTTGATGCCTATTGGATATCCCTGACACATCTTTTGAAACTGCAAGGGCACAATCGGTACTAGAAATAGAACTTGAAAATGATTCACTTCTGCTGTGAGTATATGGGGACTGTTGCTCACACTTTTCAGCTGCTCCACTCTGGCATCCATTGTATTCTCCATACAATCTGAAAGAATTATCACCCTTTTGCTTATCAAATGCATTTTCAGTTTGAAAAGATGATCTCGAAATGGAATTACTAAGAGATAAAGACCCAACACAGCAATCATGAGTTAAATCTTGAGGCAATAAATTATCCGAGGGGGGTGTGATACAGGCAGATTTGTTGTGCTCAGAGTTACCAGAAAGTTTTACATTATTTTCCTCACACCAAGTTGCTATCATAGCTTTGACAGTATAATTGGGAATGAGATTTGTATGTGTAAGTCTCTGACGAGTTTTGGGACAAACTGTCAGCCCATGATCAAGCCACTTTTGGATGGATTGCCTCTCATATGTTTGACCTGAAGCCACAATAACAGGATCCAACATGAGTTCCAACGATAAAGGACAGAGGAAGTATGTAGGTATTGAGAGACCACTCTTGATTACAGGGCACTCAGTTTTCATCACATAATCACGCAAACTACGAACAAGATTCACAATTTCATTAATTTCTTCTATGTCCGCTATCATTTTATTCGCTTCAGTGTTCAACCTTTCCTTTTCCACAGCAATACTTTCTTTTAAGAGCTCCTGATTTGATGTTAATTTAAGCAATTCAATAATTTCCTTGAGATGCTCCTTGCATGGTTCAATATTATCTCTTTGGTTTCTCAGTGCTTCTTCTATATAGACCATTGCAACTTCCTTCTTTAGACATTGAAGTTCCTGGATATAGTGCTGAAAAGTTGCTAGAAATTAATCTCATGCTTAAACAGATTAACAATACACCAGAAAACTGACAATGATTTTTCCCTCTAAATACAGAATTTTTTATTTTCTTTTCCTCTTTTTTCATTTTTGGGAGGGCGTGGTGTATCATAATTTTGATCAGGAAAAAGAGAGGTAACTTCCAACATTGCACATACCTGGAGATTAGCCAAAACTGATGCAGATGGAGGTGACTGTAAGGATCTAACTATCATGTGGCAGATATCTAGTGAAGTGCTCTGTAACTTGATCAACAATGTACCACCTTGTAGAACCTGGAAATAGAATAATCCCAGCAAAAAAGTTAAGCATTTGCAATTAACCTCATCCAATGAAGACAAATGGTTGAGATATTGGTTCATTGTCTCTTTCAACTTTCAAATGGAAACAAAGATGCCACTGATCAACAGGGTGGAAATACAGTTGTTGGATAATGGTATTAATTTGACTACGAGAATACAAGAGATTCTTACACTGTGAATCTTGCTCATCTTTGAGCTCCATTTTTCAATGAAATCTCTAGCTTCATTAACCCGTGTATCCAATTCCTCACACTCTTTACATAGATTTACATCTGACGGGAATTGGTGGTCCATAACGTCATCAAGCACTGGCTTCAAACGCTTTAACACCCCAATCATATTATTACAGATTTTCTGAAAGGGCATAGGTTTCATTGTTTGGCATGAAACCAGATGAATGAATCGAGAAATGCTGTTGATCAGACATTTCACAGAAGTTGTATCTGTCTGACCTGCTCAAGTGAAACCATATAACAAACTAACATTACACAAACAAGAATTCTAAACAAAAGTTATAAAATATACTGGGAATACACTTAAAGAAATAAGAAAGTCCCCTATTTAGTCCTATTTATCTTAAAACGATTAAATAGGACTCAAGTGCATGGTAGACTCCAATATTGATAAATAATTTAACTGTAACACCACAAGCTTCTCTTCAAGCAAAAACACATCATGAATAATGATTGTAGTACATATGAGTATGTATTTGAATATCACACTAAAGGAGGCACTAGCTATAGACTTTGATGAATCTAACAGCAACAAAAAACCATAGGTAGATGGAATTCAATTGCAGCAAGAAGGGTCTAGTACAAAATTGCAAAGAGGTTTTTATTGATCAACCAAAGGGTTCATGCCCCCTTACCTTAGCGGAAATAGTAACATAGACCTATCGCCAATGAAAATGGTGCATGTCAGACAAGTCAAAGTCCACTAACGGAGAAAGAATTTTTGGTTCAAAATCCCAGTAAAATAATCATGGAAAGACAACAACGTCCACTTAAAAGACCCTAATTCAACTATAAAGCTCAAAGAGAACTCTTCCTCTCCCGGGAACCACACAAATAAAATAAATCCAAATCGCCCTCTCTTTTTGACAACTTCTCCACAGATTTTCCCCCAACACCCAAATGGAGGCATGTACCTTTCCATTAACCAACCCAATAAATCACTAACAAAAAACTCTAACCACAACATAGCGAAAGTTACGAATATGTTAAGGAGATTTCATCAAACATTTCTAAATTCAAAGCACCCCCATTAATCCACAGAAACCCAGAAGCCAGTCAAAGCTCAGATTTTCAGTACAAGTGACGGAAGAACTAATTCGATCCACCAATAAATCAAAAACAAAAAAAGGGCACAGTAGAAACCCACATAAAAAATTATAAATTAAAAAAAAATTGTGAGGACAAAAAACAGAAGCTTTGGATCATTGCATATGCATACATACCTATATGCATGATTCTGAAACTCAAACGGAACAGGTAAAACAGATCCTGATCAGCCTCAAACCATAAGGAATGGGATGGAAGGTTCCAAAACCAAAAGCATGTGGTGATTTAAGAAATTCAATGGTTGTCTCTGAGGAGCATCAACATCCTCCATTCATTCATTCATACATTGAATCATTCCTCCCTGCATTTTTCTCCCAACAAAGCTGTCTGAAAAGCCTGGTAGAAAGGAGAGGGTCCAACACCACCAACAACAAGGGAAATTTTTTTAGGAAAATAATTTAATTTAAGAAAAATAAAAATGGGTTATTGTGGTGGGTCCATAATGTCATGCGGATACGGTTGCAAATGTATTGTGTTTCGTGGCAAAATTTATTTAACAAAATATTAATGAACAGTTACAGTGGTGAGATAATTACAGGTTTATTGCACCACGAAACATTTTTTTCTCCTAAAATTTGAGGACATCATAACACAAAAATAAAGAATTTTTTTCAGTACGCGAAAAAATATCTTCACTTTCAATGAAAAAAAAAAAGTTTTAATTTGTGAATATGTCAGCTCAAATATGCACCACAGCTTGAAGGATATCCACATATTTAATTCATATTTGAATAAATCCATCCTCAAACTCAAAAAAAAAATTAGATTAAACTGAATTAAATTTTAATTTTTTTAATCCAATCAAATTTGGTTTGTTTATGATAAATTTAGATTGAATTTTAATGTTTTTTATCCAATCAAACTTAATTTATTTTTTATAAGATTGGAATAAGTTTGATAAATTGATTCACAGGTTTCAAGAATTTTTTTTTTCATTAAAAATTATAATTTAAAAAAATTATTAGAATTTTTTAAATAAAATATATTATTTAATATTTAAATAATATGATATTTTAAGAATATATGTTTTATTAATAGATTAATTAAATAATAATTATATTATTATTATTATTATTAATATAATGTTATTCAATAATTTTGTTCATATTGAATTAGAAATTAGATTGAGTCATAAAAACGATTTTAACTCAACTTATTTTTCTTGAATTTGATTAACCAATAATGAGTGAGCACTTCTAAAGAATTTAGCAGATAATTTTAGCTGATAATAATAAACATGACACCTGATTAATCCCAAGACTAACATAACAAAAGTTTATTATTTTTCGATATTTTCTTTTTAGGATATTATTATTTTTCATGACTTATTAATAATTGTATTGAATATTCTTTAATCGAAATTCTGGTAGAATATTTGAATAAATATGTTTTTAATCTAAGTCTAAAAGTTAACTGAGTTACATTTCTGAGTTAATAATATCAAACTTAAATTTATTACTTTTTATTATGAAAATATGTGAAAGATTATTAAAGATAAAAGATTCATCTAAATTTCATTTAGAGAATACGGTAATTTTAGTGGATTTTATGATTAAAATTTACTAAAATAAATATTACGAGATTGAGATTGATTAAAGTATGATAATATAATAATGAATTCTATATAAGAGCGTTAAAAGTATGATAATATAATAATAAATTCTATATAAGAGCGTTAAAGTGTAAATTTTAAAAAAATTAACGAACGATAATAGAAGAAAGGAAAAAAATCTTAAGATACTTGATGTTTATAAATGCAATAATAATAAATTATTATATTTTGTTTATTCTTTATTTTTATTTTTCTGGCTTGACAATGCTACAATATTCCATATGAGAATATATTTTCTACCTGGAAACTGGTATGAAAATACGGAATCTGGAATTATTATTTTCTTGTGTTTGTGAAGAAGAAGGATAAGTGGACTAGAAAATTCGATTTTTGCATTTTCTGCCCAAACAAAATACCTCTTTTTGGCATACATTTTTTGTATTTAACAAAAGTAGAAATTTTGGGAAATCTTTAAGTACTTGCAATATATGATACGCTGTCTCACATCTTTGGACAGTTGCATCGGAAAGGTAAGAGAAATAATTGTTTGAGGAGAAAAAAATATGTACTTGTTTGTTCAATTAACTTATAAAAATACTTCCATTACTTCAATTTATATATCTCACTTTCATCAAAGAAAAACAATAACTACATTCTACATGCTATTTTGCATCTACTGCATTTAAAAATATTTATAATTAAAAATGTGTCCAATTAATTTAAATATATTAATAAAAAAATTTAAATATGCAAATTAATTTTTTTAAAACTAATTTAGTCACACAAGTAACTGATGTACCTATATAACTTTTTTATATAATAAAATATATTTAGTTACAGAAATAAATTATTTTATTTCTATAAAAATTTCTATTTCACAAAAACTTAAATATTTGAAGTTCTTTTTAACAAGTATGAAAATTTTGTTAAATTTTATATTAGAAAATTATAAAAGAAAGCTAAAGGGATAAAGAAGAAACTAATTGAATAAAATTTAAAATCGGTAAATAATTGAAATTTTGAAGGTTTTGGTAAGATTATGAGTTAATGAAATATAATAAATAATTTTTATGTTGGAATATTGACAAAATATTAAAGTTTTGAATTAAAATTGGGTAATAGGTTAATTTAAAAAATGTTATTGAAAGGATAAGGAAAATAAGGGAAGATAATTTTAAAAAAATAACAAGTTATTGAGTTATATGTGTTTAAATGTTTATTTGAGTTTTAAGAAAATTTGAAATTATAGTTTATAATATTTGGAGTTGTAATGAAAATTGATGTATGATATGTTATTCTTTAATTTGATTAGATTGGTGTATTTATTTATTATGTTGAAGTATATTAAAGTTTAGCTTGTTGTTCATTATTCCAAATCTTATTGTTCAAGTGAGAATTTGGTGTGTGAGCTAAGGTGGTGGTTGCTTAAGTGGCGATTTGACATGTAGAAAAAGTGGTCAAAGTGATATTAGTTGCTCAAGTAGCAAGTAGGGCACTTGAGTTGTGCTCAATCCGTAATAGAATGCATTTGTCATTCAAGCGATATTATTATTAGATGAGAGAATTAATATGGTAAGGCTCAAGTGACACTATGACGCTCAAGCAAGATATTTTACACGGAAGAGAGAATTGAAAACAAATAGAATTAATATTGTCTTAGAGACACTTTGCTCAAGCATTGAGATGAGTGCTCAAGTGAAGTGAAGGTTGTCATTCAAGAAATAGAATGTGTACCTACTAGGCTCATTGATATTGGGCCGAGGAGTAATGGATTGCTATAAAGCCGAGATATAATCGGCCAAAGACGAATAGGTCAAGACCCAAAAGGCTAATAATGTAGTATTAAAGAGTTTTAATAAGAAATTCGTAACGGTGGATTTATATTAAAAAGCCTTAAAGGTTATTCATAAGTATTGAAGGTAATTTAAAGACAATGATGGAGAATCCGTAACAGTATTTTGAATAAAAGCCCATTATGACAGTGAGGTATGGTGAGAATATAAATAGATGTTCTCTGATGAGTAAGTCAATTAATTCTATCTTTCACATATATTTTACACTGCATACACTATTTTACTGACTTGAACGTCGAAGTGTAAACGCAGGTACTCCCTCCATTCAATTCAAAGAAGTTCTTAAACCGACCGAGGTGTGTAAAGCGATCAATCCGAGGAGTGTGCAGTTCAGAGCAAGAAGGAAGGTACTCGGTACTCGGCCTTGTAAGTACAGAATGTCATTTAAATAAGAAGATACATAGCTACTAATTACTAGGTGTATATCACTTAAGAAATTAGTGGCTGCTTAAGCAATGTATCTTTGATTCGAAGGAAGGAAAGGAATGGGTAATTAAATATGAGTTAATACCTAAATTATATACATGTATGTGATATCGGTAACCCAAGTCACATAAACTAAGGTATTAGGTGGTAAAGTTGATCGGAGAATTGTTGGTAGCATGCCTAAAGCTACAAAAAGGTAGACCAAGATGAGTATGATTATTAATAGTTATACCATGTGTGTAGGTAGTCAAGATGATATTTTGATTTGTGTTATGATACAACACCAACTATAATGTGATACACAAGTGAATTTAGACATAATATTAGTCTTTTAGAAGATGTTTATTATGTGATATATGATGTGATGAATATATAATATGAAGTATGTATCAAAAATATTAAAATGTGAATTATATATACATGACAATTGTGTTGGTGAGTTATTATTTTTGAATGATTAATTTATCATGTTTCTTATTTGTTTGACTTGATTATTATAATTGGGTATTTGTTATAAAAAATATATGTATATGTATAAAGAAAGAAAATCCATAAATAAATATAAATATATTACATATATATGAAAAATGAAAAATACTACTTAAAATCAAGATTAGTCCAATATTTTATGAATTTTAATTATTTATATACATATATTATTATATTTTATATTTTTATATTACAATTTCTTATTAATAATTTTTTTTATAACAAATACATATTAGAATATATATATATATATATATATATATATATATATTCAGTCAATATAAATTATATTTATGTACTTCTCGGGACCGGATATCTTGAAATGATCCTCCCACAAGTTTTCTACATTTATTGAAGTACTCCAAAGCCTTGTTGGTCCATGATGGAGGGTGCACCTACGGTTGCACTCCAATGATCAAGTCACTAATGCAATTTAAGTAGTATTGTTTAATATGTAATTAGAGATAGATAAAAATACTTGGTTAATGCCATCTATTTATAATATTATTTAATCATAGATTAATTAGTGGATCTGAACTAATCAAATTTAGTGAATGTAGTGTATCTAAACTAATAGATTTAGTAGGTTTAATGGATCTAAACTAACAAATTTAATGGGTGTAGTGGATCTGAATTAATAGATTTGGTTTATTGGACTTAACTTGTTAGACCTGATTTATTGGGTCTGGTCCCATTAGACTTTGTTCTAGATGTCTTCATTCGGTTTTATGATGAGGCCAAGTCCATTCAAATATTGCCAAGATGTTCTTAGTCATATGAGTCTCGACTATATATATTTTAACTTAGTTTCCAGTACACAAGTC
The DNA here is from genome assembly GCA_016859785.1 of Macrotyloma uniflorum. Lineage (NCBI taxonomy): Eukaryota > Viridiplantae > Streptophyta > Magnoliopsida > Fabales > Fabaceae > Macrotyloma > Macrotyloma uniflorum. The sequence continues at coordinate 544,877 of BDMB01000084.1, read as the reverse complement.
CCCTTAGTCGCAAGGTGTGCATAAGGTTGAAGTGACTAATGTTAACTATTTCTCAACAATGTGGATCTCGACTATATCCTTTAACTCAATCTCAAGTACACAAGACCCCCTAGGCTGAAGTAGTCACCCAAGGTGCCAAAGAGGCTAGTGTTATATAATTTTTGTGGTATTGAAGGCTGATATGTATTTAATTGTGTTCTGATAACCGACCTATACTTAGTAGTATAATTACTTGATTTGGAATGATTATTGGAAGTAACTGAAGTGAGAAATAAGTTGTTACCTCTTTCGATTCCCGCACAAATGTATTTCGTTGAGGTAGGAAAATCTTTCTTGAGAAATGGAAAGGTTTTTTCTGTGTGATGTTTTCATGGCTCAAGGTAAATGATGGTTACAATTTCCCGCGTGATGGAAAGTTGAAATGACTACAATGCATTAAATTGAAAAATATCAAATGAGTATGAGTGATGTTTCGGTAACCACCACTTTCAGCTCTATAAGTAGAGAACTCAAGTTATGAACTTCTCGTGCTTACTTCATTATCTAAGTTCACAACTTTGCTTCCTTTCTTTCAACTTTGCTTTTTTTCTTCGTCCAAAGATCTGGTATGTCATCTCCTACTTCCTCTAGTACTAAGAAGTTGTTAGAGAATGGTTATTGGTTGCGAGTGACTGTCTAGGTCATGATGAGGCAGTGAGCACGTCGAGAGAAGGGACCCAAGAATGTCCTGATAAAGCCATTAGTGTGTTAGGTGGGGGTGTCTCGAGGATGTCTTGGAAATTGGGTTATAGATCCGGAAGATTACAAGGCATCTTCGGACGAGAAGGAGAGAGAGGAATGATCTTGTCATGATCTCCCCCCCACGAGGGGTATGAGTGGGTGGCTCCCTCGGTCCTTCTCTACTTTTGCAGGTTTGGCTGGTCAAAAGAAGTAGGTTCCTTCATTAAAAACCACAACCTACTAGGCAAGGGTGTCATGGATAACATGATTACGGCAAGGAGATGCACACTTAGGGACCATGTTTGTCATGGTTGTAAAGACTCCGAAGAGGAGTTTTTCTATGTATATGCGTGTATGTTCTCAAACTTACACGTTCAACTCCCTTTTAACGACTTCACGATGGGTGTGCTTCGTGTATTGAACATTGCCATGACCTAGCTACACCCTAACAAATGGGCATCACTTTAGGCCTTCCGCACCTTGTGCGAGGCTCTATCAATAATTCCTACACCTCCGGTGTTCCTCCACCACTATTGCATCCAGGGAGGTAATTGCATAAATTGGTTATCATTGGTCGATCAATCCTCGAGTATCCTGTTTCGGCCTTTTACCGCAAGCTACAAGAATTTCAAGACAAGGTTTTCCAAAATTGTGATTAAGGAAGCCTGGAGGCCCCTATTCTTTGAGAGTGATAAGCCCAAGTTTCCTTTATATTGGACGAGAGTCCCTCAAGATATCAATATTAGCCAAGAAGTGAGATGTCGACCTAGGACATGCTGGTGCTCAACATCCTCGATAAGCTCCCTCGTCGACTGCCCATCCTACCATTCCTTGACAACGTCATATCTCCAACTCGTCCTGCAGATGTGGATGATATGCATTGTTTTGAGATTCTAAAATTATTTCTATTTTTTGACTTTGTTGAATTTTGTATTTTTTGTAGAAATTTTAGCAATGGAACTAAAGATGCTGAAAAATCTCTTTAAGCAATTCCATAAGGAGATGATCGCTACTACCGATAATGCTTGGGTGAAGGCAGCTAATATTCCATCCGTAGAGTAGGAGAACACTTTTCAACCCCTCGAATGAAAATGCAGGAGACAGAGTTGGAAGCGCCAAGACGAGCATCATTCTCCTAAGAGAACTCGCCCGTACTCAGGGTTACACTACTACAAAAATGGGATTCAACGTCACCAAACAACGTCGGTTATACATAAAACCGACGTTATTTTAAACGCGGTGACATAATTGTAAATATCACAACATTTTTTACGTTGGTTACAAATACAACCGACGTAGAAAATATAACAACGTCGGTTATGTATTTAACCGACGTTGATACTTGTAAATCAACGTCGGTTTTATAAATAACCGACGTAAAATATTGATTTAACGTCGTTTAAATTTATAACCGACGTTGAAAGTCATTATTTGAACACTTCCAACCAGTCACTCTGCTATTTTCCCAGTTCACCAGCACTCTTCCTTTCTCCCTCTCTCGCGAGTCCCAGTGCCATGTCTGCTATTTCACCACCACCACCGCCATCACCGCCGTTAGGGGTTGTTTCGGTCTTCTCTGGTTGTTGCTGCTTAGTTGATTCGTCGTTCGCCACGAACAGGTAAGGGTTCCTATCTCCCTCTATTTCCCTTTGCACTGTTTAACATATTCAAACTTGTTAGCATTGTGATAATGATTCGTGCTGTTGTGTTCAACCTTGTGCATACTGGTTCTACTTGCATTGTGATTTTTGTGTATATCCGACCCCTGTACGTGTGAATATATCATAACTAGATACTAAAAAGTGGTAAAGAAAAAAGGTTTGAATATAGTTTGACTGCATTGTGTATGTACTGTGCAAACTGGTCCCGAATCATTGCAATGAGCAAGTCCATTGTGGTATCTGTTGCATTACTTACTGAGATTCAGTGAAAAAGGGTAAAACATTCATTCACATTTTCTTTTGCCAAAGCCCGAAGCTAAAAAATTCATTCACATTTAAAGATAACATAACTTATCTGAGATAGTTGTGGTGATATGGTCAAAATTTATGAAAGCATTTCTTGATATTTTTTTCTTTTCACCTTATAACAGCAAAACAATTTCTCTCGAATTCCAAAGAGAATAATCTTTATTCATTAGATTTTGACAGTTGCTGCTACATCTTATTAGGTGGACCAAATGGTCCAATTCACCCCTTAATCAACATATGAACTTTATATATTTTGTCTTTATTTATGACAGAAAATAGAAAGAAAATTGCATGTGCTTACCCTGCACAACATTAAGGTGGTTATTTACTCTAATTAGAGGTACATATAGAAGAGTTAATTATTTTTCTTTGTTTTATTTTATGGCAAAGAAACTCATGAGTTATACAAAAGGGAAGGCAACCCTAGCCATAAACTTTCCACATACACTATTATGATGCTTTGTTACTATGATTTATAAAATTTAAATAATAAAATGAGTATCTTTAACTAATGAATATTCTGGAACCTCTTGATGTGGATTTTGTGATCATATATTTGAATATTGTTGAGTTTAAGGTTGTGGAGTATTGAAGAGGAAAACAAATTGGGCTTCACATTACACTTGATCCAAGGTAATATCCCTTTTGAGCCTCTTAGGCTTCAAGTGGACTGAGTTTCCCATAATGGTCAATAATAGTTAAGGTTCACTAAGAAAGGAAAAGAAGGTTTCTGTTAATGCTACGAACATTACATTATTTAAGGGAGAGACATGGATAATTCACATTCCAAGATAAGATAACAGAGAAATGTGAGGCCAGAAGATAAATAGGAATGGCAATAAGAAAACTCACTCACTTGGCTTGTTTTGTTTGTGATATTCTCTCTATTCTGTGGAGATAGGCTTTGATCTCTTATAATTTGTTCAACCTGAATTTAAGATTGGATGTCAATAATAGGCAATTGGACATGCTATGTGAAGCTTAGGTGAAGCTTAGAATGGAAACTATGCACAAGCATAATTAAATGAAGACATGATAATGTTTTGCTATTTAGAACATTTGGTTTTTTTTTGTTGTATTACATGATAGCTAGATTTAAGATTGACTAAAATCATTATCTTGTTTAAGTAAACCTATTCATGTTATTTATTTTAATTCTATTTTATAGGTTAACTGGACACAGGGTGCTAACTGGACACAGGACTTGAAGCTGTCTTAGGAGCAATTTCAAAGTACACTCACACTTCAAACTTGAGGTTAGTTAAGTTGTTTATTGCCTTTTTCGCCTTTAACATAGGATTTGATGCATCATTTAATGTAGAACCAAGAATATGGTATGTATATGACTAAAGTTTAGCATCATTTAATGGTCTGGTAGAGTAGTGGGGGTAGGGGCAGATGACACTGATACTAAGATTCAAATTAGAATCTTAGTATTTATCCAATTATGGTGGTAAGAGGGAGGGCATATCATTGGTGTGTGCAAAGTACTACTTTGACTATTGATGAAAGTTGGTGGGGTTAAAGTCTCACGACTGTCATGTTTTAATGCAGCAACTCTTACCTGTTGCTATACGTGACATATTACCCAAGGATGTCAGACATGCCATTATGCGCCTATGTTTCTTCTTTAATCAAATATGTGCCAAGGTGATTGATGAAAAGTTGTTGGATGAATTGGAAAATGAGGGTGCAGTCATATTATGTTTGTTGGAGATGTATTTTCCCCCCTCTTTTTTTGATATTATGGTCCACTTAATTGTTCATCTAGTTAGAGAGATTCGCTTATGTGGGCCAGTTTGTTTGAGGTGGATGTACCCAATTGAGAGATACATGAAGATCTTTAAAGGGTATTCTAAAAATCCATACAGACCTGAAGCTTCTATTGTTGAAAGGTATATTGCAGAAGAAGCCATAGAATTTTGTTCAGAGTACTTAGCACATACAGAACCCATTGGTGTTCCTACTAGTCGTCACGAGGATAGAATAAATGGTAAGGGTACTCGTGGGATAAAAGTTGAAACCAAAGATCTTCATTTGTTGAGTATGGCACACTTGTATATTCTGAATAATACAAATGAAGTTCTTCCCTACATAGATGCTCATAAACAGATGTTGAAGGAACTTAACCCTAAAATGAGTGAAAGGTTGTTGGTTAAGGAGCATAACAACCAGTTTGTTAGTTGGTTTAAAAATAAAGTCTTTTCATATCATAATGTCTCCGATACATTGAAATGGCTAGCACATGGTCCTAGACATAATGTCATCACTTGGACTGGCTATGACATTAACAAATACTCTTTCTACACAAAGCTGCAAGATGAAAAGAGCACGGTCCAAAATAGTGGAGTATCAATTGAAGCCACCTCAATGCATTTTTCTAGTTCAAAGGACAAAAATCCTATCATGGCATCCATAAGTTATTTTGGGTACATTGACGAAATTTGGGAGGTCGATTACACTAAATTCAAAGTACCTTTATTTAAATGTCAATGGATTGATAGCAATACTGGTGTTCAAATTGATCAGATGGGCTTTACTTTGATTGATCTAAAGAAGTTTGGTCATAAAGAAGAGCCATTTATACTAGCACAACAAGCAAAACAAGTTTTTTACATCACAGACCCATGTAATGGTAGGTGGTCTATAGTCCTAAAAGGAAAAGTCAATGATATCACATTTGGGTACGATGACGATGATGATGAGACCCTTGACATCCCTATTTCACCACGAATGCCTACTACTATAGACTATATGGAAGATGACTTGATCCATGCAACTCGGCATGACCATGATGAAGGCATATGGGAAAATTTAACTATCTAAGTTATGTAAATTTTAGGGTTTCTGTTATTATTTTTATTATGTAAATTTGTTCATTTCCATGTTTATCTCTGCTATAATTAAGTTATGTGTTCTTATAAAGCTTTTATTTTTTTTTAATACAGGCACATGGCATCTCCTTCAGCATCTCCTCCGGCATCTCCTCCACCATCTCCTCCACCACCAACTTCGAAGAAGAGTCAGCAAGCCACACGACTCAAAGGCTTGACTGTTAGACACACGTCTGGAGGAAAGCTGACTGTGTCAGTTGATCCTAAGACTGGAAAGGTCTCAGGTCCACATAGTACCCAGTTTAATAGCTATTTGGGTACACTGGCTAGAGAAAAGGTACTTATTGTAATGAAATATTTCTTTAAATTATCATCTACTTTGAATGTTTAGTTTATCTTTATTTGATAAATTTGTATGTATGCAAGCGTA
>BDMB01000084.1:485468-536613 GCA_016859785.1 Macrotyloma uniflorum | reverse complement strand
CACTTACAATTTTTGAATCAATCTGCCTAGCTTCCTCAGATGACATCTGAGGAAGCTAGGCAGATTGATTCAAAAATTGTAAGTGAAACGATTCTACCATAATACTTTCATTTTAGTTATGCTTGTCCGAATTTTGATCTTTTAATATTTTATTGTAGGATGACCTAGAGGAGCAATTGAGTCAGGGATCTTTCATCCCTCGTGGTCGTGACGATATCTTGACAAGGGCTATTGGAAGACTTGAGCATCCTGGCCGTGTTCGTGCTGCTGGTAAAGAGGTGGGAGTCCAACAATATTTTGGACCACCATCAAAGGATGCTCACTCCTCCACATCATTCAGCCAAGAAGATATTGCTGAACTAGAGAGGACCCTCAAAGCAAGACTGGAGGAGCAATTGACTTCATCCATCACTGAACGAGTCAGGGAGGAGTTCATGCAGGCCTTTGGTCCGACTCTAGCATCGATTTCACAGACCATTCAACTCGTTGAGCCTCTAAACCCTACATCAGGTAAATATTTATATCTTATGATTTATTTAATTGCTTGCTAACTTAATTTACAAGTTTATATTTTTTTCATATTTGTAGGTGCACGAGTTAGCACTAAGGGTAGTTGTGCTGAGCCGATTACTGCTGAAGGGACTAGTGAAGGGCCTGTTGTTGATCCCAAGACATCCACAGGGTTGAATAAATGTGGATTGTGGATTGAGGATGATAAGGGTCAACAAAAATTGGTGGCCAATGCATCAGTTGACTTCGAGGCAAAAACCATCCACACTGTTGCTTTGACACATAACTTAGTCAAAGTGGTGGTTGAAGAGGTTATAGATGCTGCTGCTGTGGTCCCTGTCCCCACTGATGAGGTGCAAACAGTGGAACAGGCCCTTCAAACCTTCATTGCATGGCCTAGGCATCTGGTAAAACCGCTTCTTGCAAAGGTTTATCTCTCATTTCTAACTTTAACATTAATTTAATTATTTACTTGATTGTTACTAATTATTATGTAAAAACTGGTACAATCATGCATTTAAGGAATAGGAGAAAGAGAAGGAGAAGAAGGAGAAGAAGGAGAAGAAGGAGAACAAGGAGCCATCACCGGATGTGGAGGAATCATCAAGACCCATATAAGATTTGCTGGCAATTTCTCCACAGTTGTTTATAAAGGAATTTGAACTTCAATGGGATGCTCGGTTGTTTGGGGTGCAGAATGAAGAATTCCCTATATACATTGCCTACACAGATGCCTTGGAGATTGCTCAAGGAAATCAATGTCTAAACATAGCTGTTCTACAAGTTTGGACACTGTAAGTAATAGCTTTTACATACACTGCTTTATTTAGGGTTATATGACATGTATGCATGTTAACCACATTGGTATATTATAGGATGCTGCATCAGATGGCAGAGGAGCAAGGCTGTGTAGATACTTATGGATTCCTGGAGCCCCAATCAATACAAAAATCAAGAAATAGAAGAGAAGAAGTTCAAAAATATATCCAAGGCTGGGTGATGGAGTCAAAGAGAGATATATACCTCGGGGCTTATTTAAACCAGTAAGTTATGCAAAATATCATTTTTCCTTATATTATTCTATTCAATAACTTCTAATTATTGGCCATTTATACAGAAACCATTGGCAGCTATTGGTTATTTTACCTAAAAAGAATGCTGTGTATTGGTTTTGCTCCTTGGGAAGGAAACCTGACATTGACATCAAAAGTATTGTAAACGGGTATGTATTTTTAATATCCTAGTTGTATTTTTATATGTGTTCTTTTATTTTAAAGCCTAAACCCTAACCAATATTTTTCATTAGTGTACTTAAGGTTTGCACTAGTTTACGTGGAAAACACACAAGCATCCCTCCAACTTGGAATTTTATTACGGTATGTATCTTTTTAGTGTATCTTATTTAAGTTTTTATGCTAAACTATATACTAATAATAAGTCGTATTTTTCAGTGTAACAGACAACCTGGTTCTTTTGAATGTGGATATTACATGATGTATTGGATGTGGGTCATTATTTTTGGAAACATTAAAGATACTTGGGATGAGGTAAGTATCAACTTATTTCACTAAATTGTTACATTCAATTTATTTGTTATAATCGGAACTAATGAATAAGTTAATTCGTTTTTACAGGTATTTACAGAAAAAGAAGCATTGCCTAATAAAACCATCCAAATGGTTAGAGACAAATGGGCAGCACACTTTGTTAAAATTAGGAACTCTCAATTGAACAAACAGAGTTAGGGATTTACTCACACTTGTACCAAATCAAATTAAGAAGGAACAAAATTGCACATAAAGAGAGAGAGTTAGGGTTTTCTTTAATTCTTCTACGAATTTGATTGATTAATTGTAATTGTATTATTTAGTTCAATGCAATTTTGTTTCATTATTTGTAATTGTAATTGGAATTGGAATTGTTTACTTGTTATAATAACATTTCATTAATATATATGCGATTATTAGGTCTTATAAGAGAAATATTAATATAAAATAATTTGAAATGCACAAAATTGATCGAAAATCTACGTCGGTTATGACAGGAAACGACGTTAAATCCACATTTCAACGTCGGTTATTGCAATAACCGACGTTAAAATCAAAAATAAAAATATTTTTAACGTCGATTATATAAGCAACCGACGTTAAATGGTAAACTTTTAACGTCGGTTGCTTAAATAACCGACGTTAAATTTAACGTCGGTTTTGTTAATAACCGACGTTAAATTTAATGTCGCCTGATTCAACGACGCCTTGTTTTTCGACGTTAATTGTCCAATTTAACCGATGTAAAAATCCTTTTTTGTAGTAGTGTTAGGTTCTAGCTCAACAGGATCTTCTCGATTTTTGGGTACCGAAATGGAAATGAGTCGAAACGTTCATTTTGATCTAATGACCGTTGATTGGGAGTATCTAGAGAGGGCGAACAGTGGAGATGTTTTATCTTCCTATCGGGAGCTATAGGGACGGGTGATGCTTATAGGAGAGCGCATGATGTCGGATTTGGCCAAGGGGCAAGAAAACTCTACAAAACTTGTTTGTTTACAAAGCGATTTGTCGAAGTATAAGGCCACACTAATGAACGTCCTAGAAGTGAGTTCGTTGTTGAATGCTCGTCTAGAGGAGGCCAAGGAGTTACAAACGAAGGTTTAAGCCAATATGCGAGCTATGTTAGACGGACATGAGCTGATTGAGAAGAAGCTCAAGGATGACATACGAGGGCTGGACTAGAACTTATCAAATGCCTTGACAGGTCACCCGGATGCCAAAAAGGAAGTTCAAGAGCTAAAGTTGGCGGTAGTGAATGAAGTTGACTTCCACAAGAGTGTCCATCAAGCCAGGGGCGAAGCCAGGAATTTTAGGTGAGGGGGCCCGGACCGGATCGGATTAGACCGAACCCCAGACCAGACCGGACCAGAGTAATTTAAAAAAAAAGTTAATATATATATATATATATTAAAATTAATTATCAAGTAAAAATAAATACAATCAATAAAATTATTAATAAATTATAAATCATTTACATATATTTAAAATCAACATAATAATTATATATAAGATCAAATATATATATATATATGATACATTTAATTTTTAATTGTACTCGACGATGTTTCATGTTATAAATTGAATAGATTGATCAATTGTTTACCTTGTGGGTTGTTCATCAACATCATTTTCTTCAACATTACTCGTTGAATTTAAATTTGGTAGATTCAAGGTTATTTCATAAATCCTATCAATCTCTCTTTTTTTAAAAAATGAGTCTATAGTTCTCTTCTTAAACATCTCTAGAACTCAACCTAAATTTTTAATATTTTAACATCGAATCAAAATAGAGCATTATAAAATATTAAAACAACCAACGAATTGATAACAAATAAAAAAAATTATACTACACATGTTAATATGCTATAATAATAAACAAAAATAATGAAGAAATAATTTTTCTTACCGTGTTTCTTCACTGTAAGAAAAATATAATCGACGTCTTGTTTGCTTTGATTTTGAATTTCTTAATTTTTAGTTTCTAATACTCTTCAATTTTTTAATATATATAGATATAATATAAAAGATTATTTTGATATCTTTTGATTTTTTTTAATTGATGATATTTGTTAAATGATATATAATACAAATATAAAAACTTATCTTTTTAATAATAGATAAAATATTTTCTTTTATATATAAAATTATATATTTGATTATTTTAATTTAAAGTAATTCTATTTAGATTTAATCTATATATAATATTTTTATATTATGTTATGAGATAATATATTTCATAATTTAATTATAATTTTATATAGTAATAAATAAAATCTAATATGTTGGGGGGAGCCGTGGCCCCCCTTGGTCCTCCCTTGGCTCCGCCCCTGCATCAAGCCGTCTACTTAAGTGAACATGGCGAGCCAATCAATAGGGAGAAGTTCGATATGAACTTCAACATTCATGAAGGTCAGTGGATGTCCCTTGATGATATCCCAAATGATAGTGAGGCTTCGGATAGTCCAACAACTCATCCAGAGGATACTCACGTAGACGAGTAAGGCCTCTTGTATTTTCCTACTTTTTTCATAACTTCTTGTAATCATCATCTCAACAATGAATATAAATATTTTGTTTACTATATTTATGCTTCATATCATGATTGGATGGGAATAACTTCTTAAGGAACAAAGTCAACTACAACGTTACACTCGAAAGGGATTACTCTCAATTGAGTGAATTGTCATTAGGAATAGTTTATACTCGATAGATGATACTCTCCATTTCACAATGCTTTAACTATTTTATATGGACCTTCCCAATTCAAAGCAAACTTCCCCTCTGTGAAATCCTTTCAAGCTATACTTTGTACTCGTAGGACAAAATCACTTTCTTGAAAAATTCTTGATTATATTTTGGGATTAAACCTCCTTATTGCTCTCAACTAACATGCTTCTTATTTGATTGTTGCTTTATCTCGAAGCTCGTTAAGTAGATCTAACTCAAATCTCATAACTTTATTATTCTCGTCCAAGTTTAGCAATTGCTTCTTGAATTTGTCTCTCCAACTTCAACCATAATCATGGCATCCACACTGTATGTTAAGTTATAGGGTGTTTCGGACGTAGTTGAGTGTGGTATAGTTTAGATTGATCTTATTTTTAAAGTATTTTTCTTTTTATTATATTCTTTATTTTGTCTTATCTTCTAATCTATTTGGTTTAACTTATTTCTTATATTGGTTTTTTTTTGCTTGTTATTTAAATTTTCTATAAGTTTTGTCTTGAAATTTTTTATTCTTAGATCTCTTAAGTATTTTGATTGTTGTTTCTCTTTCATTTGTATGCCCATAGAACTTCAAGTAGTTTTTCGACCCATTTACCTTTTGTTGATCCTAATCTTTTCTTTAACTCGTTCAGTATGACTTTTTCGATGGCTTCAGCTTGTTTGTTGGTTTGAGAGTGTTTGACAAAGCTAGTGATGTGTAGGATGTTGAGACCTTGATAAAAGGTTTCAATATTTTTATCAATGAATTGATGACCATTATTAATGACGATAGTATGAAGAATCCCAAATCTACAAATAATACTTTTCCACACAATTTTTTGTACTTGTTCGGTAGTGATTTTTTCCAATAGTTCTGCTTCAATCCGCTTGATAAAGTAGTTGATTGTGACTAACAAAAACTTACATTGTCCTTTGGATAGTGGGAATGGACCGACTATATTCATTCCCTACATTGTGAACGACCAAGGAGATACTACATGACGTAACTTCTTTGATGGCCAGGGAGATACCATATGACTTAACATACCGAGACCGGGTACCTCGAAATGAGCATCCCACAAATCTTCTACCTCTCCTGAAGTACTCCAAATTCTTGCTAGTCCATGTTGGGGGTGTACCTACGATTGCACTCTAACGCTCAAATCAATAATACAATTTAGGTAGTATTTAGTGTGTAATTAGAGATATATAAAAATACTTAATTAACACCATTTATTTATAATATTATTTAATAACAAATTAATTTAGTGAATCTAAATTGATCAGATTTAATGAGATTTAATGAGTGTGATGTAAATATAGTGAATTTGAACTAACAAATTTAATGAATGTAGTAAATTTGAATTAATAAATTTAACTTATTAAACTTAACCCGTTATACTCAACTTGTTGAGTTTGATTCCATTGAATTTCATTCTAAAAATGATTTTATAATAAAATTAAATATCTTTCAAATATAATTTAAGATATTCTTTGTTATATAAGTCTCAATTATAAATTTTTTTAACTTAATTCTCATCATAATTTTCAAACATAATATATTATAACAATTTTTATCGTAGTTACAACTTATATAAAATATTAAGATAAAATTTAAAGTATTTAAATGTATATTAAATAATATAAAAACATTTATATAAAAAAAAAATTGTAATGAGAAGTACTTCTATTTTTCAATAAAATAACTCCAATTTATTATATATAAAGAAAGATAAAAAAATAGTATTTACTTAACCGATATTTAATTTTAGGAAAATATTATTTTTCTAAAATAAAAAAAATATTATAATTTTTAAGACAAATTTTTGGGTTTATTTTTCTCTTTTCAGAAGATTTACGGAAAAAAAATTATCTAATAACATTAAATATTATAATATAATAAAATTTAAATATTATAATATAATAAAATTTAAATATTATAATATAATATAATCGGTTATGTCAAAAGACATAATCAATTATGTGAAATGCATCGATTAGAAAAACAGGAAGAAATGGGAAAAGAAAAGGAAATAGAAATAAAGGTGGTGATAGGGTCTATGAGAGAAAAGTGAAGAAAACAGTGAAAGGAAAGGAATGAAGAGTGTGAAACAAGTGTGGCGAGACACACAAATAAACTCATCCTCACTAATAATCTCAATACATAATTAATTATGATAAAAATATATTAATATTTTATTTATTAATTATTATATTATAATAATAAATAAAATTAAAATAATAAATAATTATTCATAATAAAAAATTATTTATATTATAATTATTAATAATATTTATATTTATATAATAATAAAATTAGAAAATAATAATAAAATATAAAATTAAATAAAAAATATTTTATTTTAATAACTAAAAATAATATTAAAATAAAAAAAATATTTGACTTTTTTTTTCTATTTTTTTTCATTTAAACAATTTTCTTTTTTTTTTCTTTTCTTTTTCTCCTTTAAATTCATTCTTTAATTCAAATAATATTTAATTTTAGAAAGTTGTTACTTTTTGGATTTTAATCTTGGTGTGAATATATAATTGTAAATTCTAATATTCCGTACAAAATTAAAACAAAACTCTCTCTTGCTTTACGTTTACTTAGATTATTAAAACACAATCGAAATTTTAAAAAATATTGATATTTTTTACAAGTACATCTAAAAAATTATCTAAACAATAAATAGACATTTATCATTATTTATTATTATCAATTGGGTGATATATTTATTTGAATTTCCTTTAATTTTAATTTTCAGCTTTTGACTTTCAGCTGCGTTTAATAGAATATAATAATTATAAGAATTATAAGTAGTTGAAAAACTTAATAATAGATATTCTAATATGATAATAATAAAAATAATAATAAGCTAAAACCAAAAGATATAATCCTTCCACATCGATGTAGTTTTCTTTAGGAAAAATAAAATAAGTAAATATAGAGATTAAAAATAAAAATAACATAGAGAAGTAAAGTATGTAAGGATGTAGTAATAGTTAAATTAAGTGAGACGGTAAGTTTAAATGGTGAAAGGGTGGTGAAAGAGTAAAGGTATTTAATCAAGTTTAAAAAAAATTATAAATAAAAGATTAAACCTTTCCATCTTTATTATTTCAAATTTACCATTTTTCTAAAAAAAATTTCTCTCAAATCTCTCTACTTTCTCTCTAATCTATCTTCCTCCTTCCTCATCCTTTTCAAGATCCGAAGGCACCTAATCGAAACTTGTGAAGAGTAGAGCACATTCAACCGATTGGAATCTTGATTCGGGTAAGTTTTCCTTATTCTACTCCTATTTTCGCCCAAACTGTTTTGCTTTGCATGTGGGTTTTGCTCCACTCGAATGTGGTCTTTCATCCATCAATATAGCTCTATGCTAGCTTAAGTTCTTAGAGATGTGTTTGGTTTGTGAATCAGGTACTTGAGAAGTCAGTTAGAGCACCTACAACTCTGTCTAGTAGGAAGGAGAAACACATTTTAGATTCTAAAAACAGGTAAGGGAAGCTAGTTTAAATTTTAAGTTCTATGAGATGTTGGGAAATTGAATTTGAAATGGATGACTGTTATGGGATTTATACCTCTGGTTTAAGAACTAGGAAAATTGGGAATGCTTAATGAATGAGGAATTTACCTAATTTGAGTTAAGCTGTGTGATTTAAGATTTGTTAAATGAAACTATTGTGATTGAAATACTGTAACCATAACTTGTTTGTTATTGTTGCTGTTTTGGTAAGATGTGCTTGTGGTTCCAAATGAGCTGAGAATTTAAGTCTGATTTATAGTAGATTTAGTAATTGAAATTGGAGATAGGGTAGATTTTGAAGAACTTGTTGTATTGAACCACATGTTGAAATTTGGTTGAGTTAAGCTAAATTAAATTCCTGTTCAATTATGAAATTTTGTAGAAGTATCACTTTGAGCTACTTGTCCCATCAATTTTTCTTGAAAAGAACTTGAGATAAACTAATTCGGCATGTTTAGATGTGTCAAATTTATGAATTGGGTCCAGTAAATCAAAGTGGCTTTTTTGTAGAATTTCTAAATAGAATAATTGCAACTTGGCCTATATTTGGGAAATGAAAAAAAAAAAAAGATATCTAAACATTTACATAGTGGAAGCTAGTTTTGTTTAAGATTTACCTAGAACCCTAGGACTTGAGATTTTAGAATAGTGAGAACAACTAGATTTTATTTATGTTTTAGGAGTTGCCACTGATAGAAATGGACTATGAGAAATTGAAAATTTTGTTAACTGTATGTGGAGTGAATTTATTGATTTTTAACTTGTGTGATTTGAATGTTTATTGATCATGCAAAAACTATGTTGGATTATGTGATTGTATGAAGATAAAGTTGATATGATTGTTACACTTTGGATAATCTGGTTTGAAATTTGGTTGATAGAGATAATTCTGGTGTAATATTGATTTTGATGAGTAAATGGATTGTTACTCTGTATTGGAAAGGAGAATTCAACTTAAAAATTCATTTATAACGATATACATGAGTGAGAATTATATGAGATTATGAATGATATTTATGTTGGCAGGCATGAGGTCTTGGTGTATGTTGAAATGATGAGTTATATGTTGGCATGAGGCCTTGGTGTATGTTGAAATGATGAGCTATATGTTGGCATGAGGCCTTAGTGCTCCTATTGAAGGGAATTTGATTTTATATGAGTATGATGTTGGTAAAGTAGTGTGTATGAGTTTAGGGATATGTTATAAGGTATCCGGACCTTAATGACTCTCTAGGTTACATAGACTAAGATTGTCATGTGGTGAAGGTCGATGGAGGTCTTACCAATTATCTTTAAGATAGTTGGTGAGCTTACACAGATGTATGATGGGTGTGAAGATGTTTTATGGATGATCTTGGGGTGAAAAAGACTTAGTTGTCGACCGAAGGCACGTGGTCCTGGAGTGCACATCAGGTGTTAGCCCTAGATATTCGAAATCCATATAGTCTTCCGAAAGGCGTCAGTCTTGATTGTGATTGTGATTTAAAGGTGTAAAACCTTTGGTAGGCCTTTACACTTGTGTGAAATTATGTATGCTTCTAAATTAATGGTAAATAAATTTTATGGTCCCATTTTATTTTCTCTAGCTTATCCTTTTGTGTACATTGTATTTTGAACTGCTATGATTGCACCTTGCACGGGAGTAGATAACAAGTCTTCAGTGGAGCCATCTGTAAGGCAGAGTAGGAACTAGGAGTACCCACACCTTAGATGCTTTGAGAGCTAGTAGTAGGACTCTTAATTATTTTAAATTATGAATTATTTTGAAAGACGATAATAGAAATAGTTTCTATTTTTTTATGTAAAGAAAATTTTATACTTATGTAATTATATTTACGTATTTATTAGAATGTTACGAACTAAAAAAAGAAAATCATTATAATTACACTTTTTATTTTGTTTCTATCCTACCAACCAATTCTGTTTGCTTTTATCTCTTGTATTTTCATCATAATCCTTCTCATCAAACACATAAAGTTTAACTAAATTTTTTATTCTCAACTTTTATATTTTACGAATTTTTCTCTCAAACAAAAAGATACAATTTACAAATTTTCAAAACAATAAGTCAAAAATGGGCTAGAAAAAAATTGTTGGGAGTAAAATTAACAAAAAATAAAAAGTTGGGAGCAAAAGGTATTAGAAATACATTCTGTTTTATTGATAAAAGTTTATTAAAGATTATAAAATTAAGAGAAAGAATCATAAAATAAGAGATGAATTTCATACTTTTTTTTTTATAAATTTTAAATGTTGAAAAATTGTGAAAATTTTTCAAGAAGACAAATAATTCTTTATTTAAATTTTACCTTTTTTTTTTTCTTTAAAGCTAGTCTGACCATGTATTTTATCAAGTTTTTCTCTTCCAACTTTACGATTTTTTATAACACAAAATTCAAAGGTATTTTTCTTTTTAATTTTTAAAAACATTTTACGATCCAATTTCCGACTATCTTTAATAAATAATAAATAATAATTATATAAAAAAATATAATTTTATTTTCAATAAAAAAATCTTTAAATTATAAGTTTTTTAATTTTTCTCATATTCAATTTAATGTAGAATTCTAACTTTAAATTTTTAAATTTTAACACATGTAATCATATTCTCTCAAAAATATTTTATTCAATATATATAAATTTTAATATAAATCAGTTTTCGATAAATTTTCTTTCGATGTAAATAATATTTAATCAAGTAAAAGTAAATAAAATTTATGAATTCTTTTTATTTAGATTAATAAATTTAAAATATATTAAAAAATAAATTAAATTATGAAAAAATAATTTATAACGTAAAAGACAAGAAATTAACAACAAAAATGACTTCAAAAATATTATTTATATACATATTTTTATTAAATTAAATTGACTTTAAATATACATACAAATAAAAACATTATATTTTTTTACATAAATTAGAAACAAAAAGAGTTTTAAAAATATTTTTTCTTTTAATGTATACTTTGCAACAAAGAAATAAAGAAAATAAAGTCTTCCAAAAATAACTTTGAAAATAAATGATAAATTTAAATAATGTGAAACTGAAATGATAAGAAGAGTAAAAACTACAAAGCATAAAATAAATTATTAGCAAAGAAATGTTACACAGTAACTATGAGAGAAGAATGAGAGAAATTTAACCTGAATTTTCATTTCTATTTTAACATTTTCAAAATACATTTACAATTCCAATTTTGTCACCTTTTTTATAGTATATTTACTCTCTAAGACCATTATCTAAATTATATTATAATTTAAAAAATATATAGAAAAAAATCTACTATCTAACCTCTTATTTATAATTATTCACATTGTGAAAATTATAATTTTTTATACTTTTGTCATTTATAATTCTTCTTCACATGTGATACTTACACCATTTTACTTTAATAACAATAATCATTTGAAATTTTTAATTATGACTATTTTCATCTTCTTATATTTTTTTTATCTTGATTTGAAATATATATTTTATAATTTTCAATAAAAAAAATTTATAGGAGTGTTCTATGATTTGGTGTAATTTTTTTTATTAAAAATACATTTGAACTAAATATAAAAGTTATATGTTTCGATTTTGAAAAAAAATAAAATTAATCAATCCAAATTAATCACAACAGCATAATTTAAATTGATTTTATAGTTTTTAATTTTTAATTTTATTTATTTTTTATTAAAGATCGACTCTTTTTATTTTTAAAAATTAAAATATAATTATAATAAATATATTATTTAAAAATTAAATAATATATTAAATAATATACTAATAAAAACATAAAAATATTAAATATTATATAATTACATTATTAATTTATGAATAATTTTAATAAAAAAAATAAGAAAACAAAATCTAAAAGTTATAAAAATTATATTTATATTAGTACTTCAGGAAGATAAGAGTCATATTATTTTAATAGTCTAAAAGATTTTTACAATTGTTATTCCAATACTTAAATTTTTAATGCTATTAAAATTTGAAATCATTTATTATTTTAAATTAGAATACTAAAAATTTATTATTTTTCCCACTATTATAAATCGTCCATCAATAAGATTTGGTTTTATATTTAGAGATTTAGATGAACACCATTATAAAAAAAATTTCAACTCTATAAAAATATAAAAAAAAAAAAAAATAACTCTCATAAAAACAAAATTAATTGAAATAGGAATCCTACACCCTAAATCGAAATAGAAAAATAATAGAGTATTTATCCAATAACAATTGAAGATAAATAATAAGATAATAGATTCAAAATTAAAATCAAATTATAAAAGATGAAAGATGAATAATTAAGAAAGCATATTAAAAAATAAATTAAATTAAGAAAACTTATTGTTTGAGGAGAAAAGAATGATTTAGATAGAAGGTAAAAATGTGTGTTGAAGATGAGTTGAAGTAAGGATTGGTAATGTCATAGAAAAATATTAAATTATGAGGTTTCTCAAGAAAAGAAATCCCAAAATATGTCTGGTAAAATGAAAATTGTAATAGGTAATGTTAGATTTTCTATTCAAAGTAAGTTTAAAAATATAATAATATTTTAATAAAATATTATGATTAAGTTTAATTTAGATTAATTATGAAATATCAAATTACACATCAAACTATTTAATTTTAGGAAGAAAAAAAAAATCAGTTTTAATCCATTATCAATTTTTGGATCAGATTTCATTTTTTTTTTATTAATTTAGTTCTAAACCACTCTAACCATGAATAAATGAATTATATAGATCACTAATAATTATTATTTATAATATATTAAGAGAATATTATACTTTAAATTATTAAACACTTATAATTATAAAGATTTGCAATAAATTTGAATTTAATAGAATTAAAGGATGATTTTATTAATGTTATAAACTAGAATTATTTAATATAGTAAAGGAAATATCGAATATTATTTTGATCAGACTCCATCAAACCTATTTTTAAATTTTGTTTCAATAATATACATTATTATTCACATTTTTATATTATTACAGTTAATTAGTATTACTAATCATAAAAAAAATTTACTATTAGATTCTAAGTTCTCTAATAATTATTGATTCTTTAATAATCATAAAAGAAAACTAATATTAAGAAAAATAATATAACAATCAATAAATAAAAATTATAGATGAATAGAAAAAAATAAATCACATATATAAAAAAAAATATAAGTTATAGTTTGATTATATATAATTGAATTGAATGGAAACTCAATTATTAATTATAGATAATTTTTCAAGATTAAAAATCAAATACAAAAATAAAGGAAAATAAGATTTTCAATAGTTATTTTTTAACCTCCAAAGTTTGTCTTTTCTTTAAATTTTTTATTTTATTATTTATAATCCCGTTATTGAACATAATCTTACATAAAATATAATATAATTATATTTTTAAATTCTACTACATTTCACAATATTTTTTAAAATATATTTAAATATTTACAATAATCATAAAATTCATATATTTATTTAATTGGATAAGTTCCTCCGTAACCTCTAATTAAACTTGAATATGCAATATATATATTTTTTTATCAAATACTATTATCGTAGTTTTAAAAAATACACACATAAGTTAATTTTTTTTAATCAAATAGAGTATATAAATATATTATACATACATATACATTTTAGCATATACATTAAACATATTTATCTTACCAAAATTATTCTTATTAATCACAATAATTAGATAAATAACTTTGTGAAGACAATATTGAATATGAAGACAATATTGAATTCGAACGTGAGAAATTAAAACTTACTCATACATTCTAGCTATTATGGTTACTCTTTCATCAAAGGACACCTTGATCGAATGTTCACCATATAATATCTTTGTCTATATGATTTAAGATATTATTAAAGTTTAGATATTCTATCAACACATCCAAAAAAATTCAATATAGACACTATATAACAAATATAATAATATCTTTCGGTAACTACACTTTCATGTATCACATCATTATAATATTTACACAATCTTATCACACAAACACATCAATATACTCATCACACAAATCTTTTTATAATATTTCAACATTTTTCACAAAATTCAACTATTTGAAATAAATTTCTACTCAAAAATATATATATATATATATATATATATAATTCCATTTATATATAAAGACAAATTAATTATTTCAATACCTTTTTAAAATACGTTTTAGTAGAAATGATTTTTTTTTTAAATCAACTCAACGAAATTAAAAGTGTGGAGAGAATTATACACAAAAATTAAACTTCAGAATTTATAAAAATTAAACTTCAAAATTTTCTACTTAATTTTGCTAAGCGAATTTTGATTCTGCTAAGTAAAAATTTTACTGTTTCAAATCTATCCATTTTATTGAATGAAGCCTAATTTCGTTGAGCGAAATGTTCATAGTATTTAGGACTCCAAGAATATTTTAAATCCATTCATCAAAAACTATCAAGCTTTGAGCAAATTTTTTACAAAATCAGGGTTCCAACATTGTATCAAATTCATTGAGGGGAATTAAATTGGTTATGGGAATTTAACAAATCAAAACACATGTAACACTCAAATTTTCAACTAAAAAACTCAACTCTTCTTATCAATTTAATTTTTTCAAATCCAACCTCAACATACAAAGTAGTTATTCAATTGAGACCATCAATTCAAGCATTCATTCAACTCACGATGCACAATAAACCAAATAAATATCATGAAATTTTTAACACTTGTGACCACATCACATATAAGAATATTCAAATACACTAACATGGGGTATAGAACTGGCCAAAGGTGTTCAAAGTTTCTTCTAAAATACCTAATTCATAAACCAACTAAATCATTACTAACATAAGCTAATATAGATTCATCTTTTGACTACAAACCCCACATGCAAACACTGTATGATGCTAAGCACCCAACTTTCCAAAATATCAAAGAAAAACTTATTTTATTAAAAAAAATTGATTAAGTAGATATCTTCTATTTCTAGCTAGCTTCTACATAAAATAATTATTGAATCTTAAAAATTATGAAAGATGATTAAAAATTCATAGAAAGAAGACAAAGAATTTTAAAAATAAAGAGTTTTAGAAAAATATACTTTGGTATAAATAAAGAATAAAATATTTAATTTTTTATTTATATATTTTAAAAATTTAACTAAAAAAAATTTTATTCTTCATTAAATTAAACCCTACCTATTTATAATTCTTATGCTTGTGTTTGGACCCGAAGACAAAAATTGAAGGAATAAGTATTTTCGAGGATTGGAAAAGAAAAGCAAATAAATAGTACAGAAATATTATAATATTATTTTAGATAATTGATTAGGTGAAAAATATAATCGATTATAATATTAAAATTATTGATATATTTTTTATATTATTATTATAATAATAATAATAAATAATTAATATAATATTATAATAATAAATATAAAATAAAATTAAAAATAATTATTTATTTTTATTTTAATATAATAATAGTAATTAAGAAATGTTATTATAAATAATAAAAAATATTAGTAATATTAAAATAATATTTTTTTTTGTTTTTCATTATAATAATAATAAATTAAAAATATATATTAATATTAATATTTATTTTTTATTTTTATTTTTTTATTATTATAATAAATTATAAATAAATAAAATTTTTATTAATAATAACATTAAATTGTATTTATTTTTTATTTTTTATTATAATAACAATAATAATTTGTAAAAAATATTTAAAATAATTATAAAAATTATTAATAATAAATAATATTATTCTACTTTCTATTTATTTCCACTCTCTTTCTCTTGATCCAAACAATCTTATTTTCTTCTTATTTTCTCTTCCTTTCTTTCCTTTTTTACTGGTTCAAATTCACTTTTCAATCCAAACAAACCCTTAAAGTTCAATCCTTCTGCCTTTCACTTTGTTCTCTTTTTGATTTATCTTAAGAGAAAAACTTGTATTCATAAATTGTTGTTGTTAAATAAGAGAGGAAAAAAAATATAAATTTTGCTTATTGCATATGGATTTGCTCTAGAGAAAACTCATCCTTCTAAAATTTCTATTTTATAAGACAAATTGAAAATTCATCTCCACGACTCCCTATTTTAATAGTAGTGATTCAATTTGTATTAAGCTAATGAAATCATCAATCAAGTAATTTATAACTCTTCAACAAGTTTTTTCATTGAACCTAAATTGGTATTTTCCCTATACAAACTTTATGTATAAGAAAAATTTATTTTGATCTTTATCTTCATGAAACACAAATACGTAACAGAGATATGGATCACTACAATATTTTTAAACTTATAATGGGATTAACCTTACAATAAATCATGATTTTTCAAGATGATTTGAGAACTTAAAAAGTAAAGGAAAATGAGCATTGATAAAAAAAAATTTAAATGTATCCCCCTTTTCTTCTTTATTTAATTTTTTGATGAATTTTTAATTTTTTTTTCATTTTCAATTTATTGGAGAGATTCTCCATTAACTAAAGATGATATTTAACTATAATATAGGAATTAAAATTTACACATATACACAACTTATATACTATAGTTAAGTCTCATCTTTAGTCAATATAATATCTTTCTACAAACTATTTTTTTTTTTCTTTGAATTTTCTTTCCACATATTTTTTATTTTATTTTTCTTTATACATCAACTGTCACAAGAATTTAAAACAACCTTAAACTCTTCAAAACCTTATACATAATTGTCATTCTCCTTTATCCAAAAAAATTTAGTAATGCCTTTCCCTTTCAGCCTTTTGGTTAAGAAGGGCTTACATTTTAAGAACACATTTTTTTCATCTTTGAGGCATAAAGAGGTGTCAAGGGATATTTCAATTAAAGTTAGGGTTTATGGCTTGTGTTAATCAACCTCCACTCTGTACAGTGTAATGCAAATAATTAATTAAAGCTAAGAACAAGATACACAATAAAGGCACTCAATTTGTATCGATTTTAGAATATACAATGCACTTGATTTATGACTTACTGAAAGTTAGATAACTTCATACCAAATTTATTTATCTCAAAAAGCTTTACTAAGATCTAAATCGACTATCATTGATTGAAAAGTCAAATCCATCTCAATTATTCACAATTTCAAAAACAAAGCATTGCATTCATAAAAAATTAATTGGTTAATTTAATCATGCAAAAGTAATATTCCAAAACATATAAATTTCAAATTCAAATATAACAACCATGATATAATCCAAAATAGTGCAACCTGTGCAAGCATCGAGAAAATATCCAAAAAATATAAAGAAATATTAAAATGCAATAAAACTAAGGACTGAAATTAAATGTTAAACTAAAAAGGTAGAAAATATAAAAAGAATAGAAGGGTGGGTCCTTAGTTATTTGTGGGTTCATAAGCATATGTTTCAGAAAGTCCTCGTGGGTCCCTTCTTCTTTGGCTTTTTTAAGAGGAGTTATCTTAAATTGTGGAGTTTGAATGTGTACACATTTCACCATATATAATGCATGTGACTACTCAAAGAAGAATGAGAGAATAATATGTGAGACTAAAAAATAAAAAAAACTAGGATTTATGGAAGTCGAGAGAGAAACAAAATTCAAATGATATTAGGATTCACCATATATAAAACTTTGTTGAGAGTTATAATTCTTTTATTGAATGACAACAGAATTTACCCTTATACTAAATTCAAGTTTTGTTTATGATTCACAAAAATTCGCTTTTTAAATTCACATTCATTAAGTGAATTATGCAACAATATTTTTTCATGATTTGTTTTATAATTTTTCTCAACAAATGAAATTTGTTGGATCAATGGCTCTAATAGTTGTATTTTCAAAACCAACTAACGTTTACAATTAAATGAAATACACCAAGAAGAAGTAAAATTAAGATAACTATTATATTAAAAAACATTATATTCAAAGTTATAAGGAAAAATTAGAAAAATTAGAAAATTATACATATAAAGAATAAAAACATAACTAAATATCATAATAAAATTTAAAAGAAAGGGATTGAGAGTGAAGTTACCTCTTATTAGTGTTTCATTAATATCATTAGCTTTTATAATTAATTAACATTATAAATTTTATGAAAAACAATTTATGATAAGTCTCTTAACTTTATTGTCTATATTTATGTTTAACCTTTTTTTTTTTTACAATTTTGCTCGTTTTTTAATGTGGATGTTCAAATTCCACAGTTCCATTTGCATTATCTTCTTTAACAATTCATGGACCTAATAATCTAGATTTTGGTTATCATGAGATTAGTTTGAAATTTTTGAGCATACTAATTGATCATATTTAAATTTTTTTCTTTCAAAATCTTTTTTTTTTTTTGAAAAATATGAATGAGTCAATATAAAATTTTTGATTCCCTTCCAATATACCAATAAATCTTTATTTTCTTTAGTAGTAGGTGAGGTGAAACAATCCAAATAATTTTTTTTCCAAAAGATATAGAGTGTCCATCCACCTTTTTATTGAAGGAAAGACTTTTATCATTGCATCAATCCTTAATAAATTTTTCCTAACAACTAGTTATTGCATAACTTAAATACTAAAATTGGCATCTTCATATTAGGCTCTGATTTCTAACTTTCCATCATCCACATCAATGATAACCTTGGTTTCTTTCATGTTACTTCAACATCCTCCTCCATGTACATGATCATAAAGTAAACTAAAAGTAAACTAAGAAGATGAACTTATCAATCTTAACCAACACATCTTCAACCACACCATTGAGGATTTTTAAGAAATTTATCTACTAATTACAATGTCATCCTAGTAGGTTTAACACTACACTCTCCAGGTTAGTTTCCAATTAAGATTACAAATCAAAAAGAGAAAAGAAGAATAAAAAAATCTTCAATAATTACTTTTAAACCTCCAAGGTTGCCTCTCTTTCAATCTCTCATTTTTTTGCTTTCCTTTCACTTTGTTCTCCCTTTTAATGATCTTCAAAATTCTTCTATTAATAGACTATTATTTTAGAAAAAGAGGCAAAATTTTATAAATTTCACTTAGTGTATATGAATTCGTTGATAATTTACTAAATTAATTTGGATTTACTTAACTGTTTATTCATTTAACCCTTGTAACTTCTCTATTTACTTGACTTCTTGAAATTCAAAAGTAACAAGAGATCAAAACTGTATAAACTAAATTTCTCAGTCGTATTTCATACTTATAATTTTTTTTTTCTGAATTGAGGTAAAATAAGTTGAAACATAAGAGATTTTATCCAAATGTCATTCAGTTAAGCTAATAAATGAAGTAACATAGACACTTAACAATGTTCTATCATATAACAATCATTAGATTTATTATTAAATATTGAAATATGTGCATGAGTTTTTTCTTAACCTTTTTTATTAGTTATTAATAATTAAAGTTATTTTTTATATTTATCCCTTTTATTGAATAAGTGATCAAGATTGATGGGTTTTAAACATTCGTGTTGTAGAAAGTGAATCTGGTATCAAAGCCCAAAATTAATACAAGTTTGTAAGGTCTAACTATACCAATTGATGTCTATTTCTTGAGAGGGTGTGTAAACTACACCGCTTGGTCTTTACTTTTCGAGAGTGTCAAAACTACATCGATTGGTATCTACTTCTCAATGTGAGATGGGTGTATTAGAGATCCCACATTAACTAAAGACGAGATCAAACTATAATATGTAAATGATGTGTAAACCTCGCCTTTTAAGCCAATTTTGTAAGGTAAGTTAGGTACCATACTCACTTTCTACACATGTCGATAGATGAGATATAAACTTCCGACGATGATGAGAGCAATGTGACTCCTAATTGCAATGCAATGGTTTGTGTTCATGTATTATAACTAACAAATCAAAATATACCATCATGTGCAACACTTACACGATCATACAAACAAGATACACCATTATCATACCTTAATCTTCCTTCTTCATATGTGTGGCATTTTTCTTTCTCTAAGTTTCCTAGTTGTGAGATGCTCATCACTTTTGGGTTATTGTGTGTGTTGATGATGATGTTATACTTGTCAAGATTGCTATAGAAGGTACCTTTTTGGTGTTGTGTTTGTGACCATGTGAAAAGAGACTTAGAAGGGGTTGATGACCCCAAGTTTAAGGAAAATTGACAGTCAAAATTACATTCATGGGTGATGCGGCTAAAAATAATCAACAACAATTGTGTTATGTTATTTTGGTTATAGGAGATATTTAGAAGACTAAGTGATTTGAATTGTGGAGTTCTTATGAAAGTTATGACAATTTTTTTATTGAAAAATCATATAATTGTTAAATTCATAAAAGATCTTTGATATTTATGACTTTCACATGATTGAGATATTTTACTAACCTTGATCCATGAGGAATACTTCTAGTCGTGATTGCACTCGTGATCGCACCTTTTCCCAATCTACATCTTTCTGACTCTTTCTATCTCACTCGACTTTCTTGATGACTTACGTGAGACTGTTTTTCACAGATGAGGTAAAATCCTATTTGTCTCTTATATAACCAATATCCATCAGATTGGTTACCTAGGTTAATAACTTTCCATAATAACCTTTAGGCCCTTTTAATTTTATTAAATCATAACTAGACCCATAAATATATTTTACATGAGTCACATAATTAATTAATTTATTTAATTAATTCTAACATTCTCCCACTTGACTCATGTAAGAGCATAACATTTCATGATTTAATAATTACATAAATCATACTACGCATTTAAAGACCCTTCCATGTTCCCTTCCATGTACTACTGTATTACCCTTCTCCCTAATATGACTTTAAATTGAGAAGTTCATAATGGGTTCATACATAAAGTCATTTTCCATCAATCATAACATAATTTGTTTTGTACATCGTAATTTGCATGCATATATATAAGAGTAGAAAACTGAAATTTCATAAACTTATACATCAATAAGCTCAGAGTGTTAAATAGACATTAATAACAACATCAACATTCAACATTCACTAGTAGACATAATGCCCATATTCTTAACATGACCAACAAATACTTTGGGCGGTAACCCTTTTGTTAAAGGGTCAGCAATCATGAGATCAGTGCTAATATGTTCTATTGACACTCTATGTTTCTGAACTTCTTCTTTAACGGCAAAGTATTTCAATTCCATATGTTTAGCACCTTTGGAATACCTGTCGTTTTTAGAAAAGAAGACAGCTGCGGAATTATCACAATAAATTTTCAACGGCTTGGCAATACTGTTAACTACTCCAAGTCCAGAAATAAAGTTTCGCAACCAATTAGCCTGAACTGTGGCCTCAAAGCATGCCACAAATTCAGCTTCCATAGTGGATGCAGCAATGACTGACTGCTTCGCACTTTTCCATGAAATCGTTCCTCCGGCTAAAAGATACACATAACCGAATGTAGACTTTCTTGTATCTACACAACCAGCAAAGTCTGAATCTTATCCAATCACCTCAAGATGATCAGACCTCTTATAAATAAGCATGTGATTCTTTGTCCCTTGCAGGTACCTTAAAACTTTCTTTGCAGCTTTCCAATTATCTAATCCTGGATTACTTTGGTATCTACCAAGCATACCAACAACAAAACTAATATCTGGTCTCGTACAAGTTTGAGCATACATCAAACTCCCAACAACAGATGCATAAGGGATATTTTCCATTTGTTTTCGTTCCAAATCATGTTTAGGACATTGCATGAGACTAAACTTGTCTCCCTTTTGTATTGGAACGGGAGATGCTGAACATTTATCCATCCTAAATCTCTCTAAAACTTTATTAATATATGCTTTCTGAGATAAGCCCAATATTCCTTGTGATCTGTCACAGAATATTTCTATTCCTATAACATAGCTTGCCTCACCCATATCTTTCATTTCGAAGTTGTTAGAGAGGAACTTCTTAGTCTCACTTAATAGTCCAAAATCATTAGTTGCAAGCAAGATGTCATCAACATACAGAATCAGAAATATAAACTTGCTCCCACTGACCTTCATATATATACACCGATCAACAGTGTTTTCCTTAAATCCAAAAGACATAATAGTATCATTAAACTTAAGATACCATTGTCGGGAAGCCTGCTTAAGTCCATATATTGATTTCTTAAGTTTACACACCATGTGTTCCTTTCCTTCTTCAATGAATCCCACTGGTTGGTCCATATAAACATTCTCTTCTAAATTCCCATTTAGAAAGGCAGTTTTAACATCCATTTGATGTAACTCGAGATCATAATGAGCTACTAATGCCATGATAATTCTAAAAGAATCTTTCTTGGAAACTGACAAAAATGTTTCCTTATAATCAATGCCATCCTTTTGAGTAAAACCTTTAGCAATTAGCCGGGCCTTATAACGTTCGATATTGCCATTAGAGTCATGCTTAGTCTTAAAGACCCATTTACACCAACTCTTTTGTTTCCTTCTGGCAATTCCACAAGGTCCCAAACATCATTTTGTGCCATCGATTTAAGCTCATCTTTCATAGCATCTAGCCACTTATCAGAATTATCACCATTAATGGCTTCTGAAAATGAAACTGGATCATTATCAATGCTTAAGTCATTTTCTGACAATGCTATTTCTTGTGGTTCTTCTAATATAGGTTCATTGTTAACTTCAGAATCATTAATTTGTTGTTCCTCCTGATCATTGTGTGGTTCTTCAACATTTGGAACAACAATTCTTGAAGTAGAAGTGTTAGTTAGAGGAACTTGTACTCTAACTTCTTTAATCTCCACAGTTCATGAAGTTTCACTCCCACTGGTTTCACCATTCTCAATGAACCGAGCATTTCCTGTTTCAACAATTCTTGTACTATGGGTAGGACATTAAAATATATATCCTTTAGATTTTTTTGGATAACCAATGAAATACCCACTGATTGTTCTTGCATCCACTTTCTTTTCTTGCAGATTGTATATTCTAATTTTCGCCTGACAACCCCAAACATGCAGGTGTCTGAAACTGGGTTTCTTTCCTGTCCACAACTCAAAAGGTGTCTTTTGAACTGCCTTACTAGGAACCCTATTCAACAAGTACATGGTAGTTTTTAAAGCATACATCCACAGCGATACAGGCAAAGATGAATCGCTTAACATGCTCCTAACCATATCCATTAAAGTTCGATTACGCCTTTCTGACACACCATTTTGTTGTGGTGTACCTGGCATTGTGTATTGAGCACAAATACCACGCTTCTCAAGGAACTTAGCAAATGGACCAGGATGTTGTCCACTTTCATCATATCTTCCATAATATTCACCACCTCTATCTGATCTTACAATTTTCACTTTTCTGTCTAATTGTTTTTCCACTTCATTTATAAAAATCTCCAATATATTCACTACTTGAGATTTTTCATTTAGCAAATAGACATACCTATAACGTGAAAAATCATCAATAAAGGTGATAAAATATCTTTCTTTATTGAAAGAATTTACGTCAAAAGGTCCACATATATCAGTGTGTATAATTTCAAGAAGCTGAGTGCTTCTTGTGGCTCCTTTCTTTGTGTGTTTTGTTTGTTTGCCTTTAATACAATCCACACATACATTTAGATCAGTAAAATCTAATTCCGGAAGAATTTCATTCTTTACTAATCTTTGCATTCTTTCTTTGGAAATGTGTCCCAAACGTTTATGCCACAAATAAGCAGAACATTCATTCACTAAACTACGTTTAGTGCCAACATTATGATGCACGGTCATAAGAGTTTCAGCGTATAAATTATCAAGATTCAATTTATATAAACCATCATAAAGTGTACCAGATCCAATATAATAGTACGCTTATATAAACTGAAACAATCATTCCCAAATCTAAAAGAATACCCGGCAACATCAAGTTTAGACAGAGAAATTAAATTTCTAGAAATACTAGGTACATAAAATGTATCAAACAAGTCTAAATGAAATTCAGTGTCAAGGATTAAACAATAAGTCCCGACAGCTTCCACTGGAACCTTCACTTTATTTCCCATGAAGACGAACTTCTCATTTGGGTTTGTGGTCCGGGGTTTAAGGAATCCCTGCATCACATTAGAAACATGAGTCGTACATCCAAAATCAATTCACTAAGTATTATGGGGAACTTCAGTTAAATTTGATTCAAAACATACGTAAGCATTATGCTCACCCTTCTTTTCGAACCAAGCTTTACGTTTTGTACAATTCTTTTGGAAATGTCCAGACTTTCCACAAAAATGACACTTGTCATCTTTCTTCTAGATCTTAGTAGAGGACTCGCCAATCTTCAATGGTCCTTTGGCCTTTCCATGTTTCTTACTAAATTTCTTTTCAGCTCCTTTATTCTTCACATAGTGAATGGAGTGATTTCCTTGATTCTTAAGTCTGGTCTCCTCCTTAACCAACATACTGTGCAATTCATGGTGTTATAGTTCATCTAGAAAGGACCATATTCTGACGGTAATGAGTTCAAAATGAACTGTACAAGGAAATTTTCATCCATTGTCATTCCCAAAGACTTAAGTCTTGCAGCAATGTTTGTCATTTCAATGACATGCTCGTGCATAGTACGAGAACCATCAAACTTCATGGTGGTTAAAGTACTCATCAGTGTCCCAACGAGGGACTTATCAGCCATTTGGGCGCGCTCTTCCACAAATTTCATAAACTCTTTCGCACTCTCAGTTTTGGGAAGAGCTGACTTAATATTGTTCGCTATGCTCATTCGCATAAACATTAGGCTAAGTCTGTTTGATCTTTCCCAAGCCTTAAAATGGATTTTCTCTTCATTGCTACTAGAATCCGTAATAGCAGCAGGTTTTTCAACCTGAAAGGACAAGTCAAGATCCAAAACACCTAAGTGAAACTAGACTTGTTCGCTCCAATCAGCATAATTTAACCCATTAAAGACTGGAATAGACGTAGCCTGCGCATGCAAATTAATACACGCTTAACTTTAAGCTTTGAGTTATAGAAAAATTAAATAAAATAATAATAATACAAATTCAAATAATAAATCATTTTATGTATACTAATGCTCTCTTTTGGGTGATACATTAATATACAACAACATAATGATGCTTAACAAATTAACATTATTCGGTAAGACAAACATATCAATTAGAAATATTCACTATCTTTGGATATATAAATAAAACTAATAATGCATAGTCAGTACCAACAATCATATTCATTATTTTAAGAACAACCAATCAACCTTTGGGTGATTCACAAATGCCTTATAACAATGAATTTCAATTAATCCCATAAATAATTTATTCATAATTTAACATCCATTCTATGGGTAATTGAAATAAAATTTATCATTAATTTTGGAATTAAATAACATAAAAATTTGATCACTTTGGTGACTAACAAATTTATCATAAATTAATTCCAAAATATGGGCATTTAAAATACATAATGGAAATAAATAAAATAAAATAATAATAAAATCAAATGCTCACACAATTTCGGTCTTGATCCTCGTAACAAGAAAATTGAAATTTTTTTTTTCTGCCATCCAACACATGAGACAAAAACTGACTTATTGCCATATAACCACACGCATGCAGAAATTGAAAATTAAAATTTCACAAATCAAATCGAAACTAGAAAACACGGTACAATGCCAAAAATTCAAACTTGCAACAGTACAATATCAAAATCTAGACTTGATATTAAAATTGATTTGAATCACAATTTTACAGTGCAAAATTGAAATTGGCAATCGCGCATAGTGCCATGAGTTTTTGCGCAGTGATACTTGAAATTAAATGCCCACTTGCGCAATGGTGATACTTGAAATTTTCAATTGAAATTGAATTCGTTGCGCAGTGGTGATACATGATTGCGCATAGGCAGATTAAAATTATAAAATTAAATAACTGCACAGTGCCACGCAGTGCAAGAAATTGAAAGCTTTGCACAATGCCCCAAATTGAAAATCAAACAGTGCCCCAAATTGAAAATCAAACAGTGCCCGTGCCCTTGATCAAAATTTAAAATTGAATGCGCATAATCAAAATTGCAAAATACATAATCAATTGAATGACCACAGTCCCAAAATAGAATATTGCATGCACAACGAAGGTATATAACATCAACAAAAGCGGAACATCATTAATTTGTTTATCCCTAATTAAAATTAGGGTTTGTAAAATTGGGAAAAATTTAATTCATAAAATTAATAAAATATTATTTAGGGAAAATCATAAATTCAATAACCATGCTCTGATACCACATGTTAAATTCATAAAAGATCTTTAATATTTATGACTTTCACATGATTGAGATATTTTACTAACCTTAATTCATGAGGAATACTTCTAGTCGTGACTGCACTCGTGATCGCACCTTTTCCCAATCTATCTCTTTCTGACTCTTTTTGTCTCACTCGACTTTCTTGATGGCTTACGTGAGACTGTTTTTCACAGATGAGGCAGAACCCTATTTGTCTCTTATATAACCAATATCCATCAGATTGGTTACCTAAGTTAATAACTTCCCATAATAACCTTTAGATCCTTTTAATTTTATTAAAATCATAATTAGACCGATAAATATATTTTACATGAGTCACATAATTAATTAATTTATTTAATTATTCTAACAATAATGTGATAAAAGAGTTTAAGGTGAGAGTGTTGATATAGAAGATGATGATGAAAATGTGAAATTTGATGAAGGTTGATAGGAAGAACTATGAATGCTTCATTTAAAAGGGTAAAACTATTAAAATTTGGTTATGTGAAATTTAGAAGTCTCCTTATTCAATTGTAGTGGCAAATCAAATCAAAGGAAAAAGATAGTTGGTATAAAAAAATTGTCATTATTTATTAAAGGTGTTTTTTTTTAAGATATTAATATCAATTTAATCTTAAAATATATAATTTATTATAAACTATTTTATTAGATGGTGAACTAAAATCTTAAATCATAAATCTAATTGACACTACACGTTAAAAAATAAAAATAAGTTCTTCTTTCTTATGGAACATGTGTCAATAATTATATTTCTTATTATTATAACCAACACTTATATTTATCTTTCATCTCATAAACCTAAACATAAAATTAATAAGTACAACTTATAATTTTCAAATGCAACTATTGAGTCATATATAAATTATAATTAAATATTACTATTATATTTTTTTAAATGAAAGAAAAATGCATCCTAATAAGATTAGTATTTTATCCACTAATTATTCGTCACATATTAAAATATAATAAATAAAAAAATACAAAATTTAAGAAAGGACAAAAGTAAAACTCATGAAGAAAATTATGAAAACCTGTATTAAGGTAATCTAAACTTATTCCTAAAGAACATAAAAGGTATGTAACTTAGCATAAAATTCTATCAGGTAAAATGTTACCTATTATCTAAATAAAAAATAATCTTGTCATCATATTGATTTGTTTCACAAAAAATAATAAAAATTTTAAAATTCACGGACGAGCATTAAAGAGGCAAGCACTCCATCTTCCACCTAGATACTAAGCAACAATTAACACATTTTTATAGGGTTTCATCTACAATTGCAACATATAAGATCTTGTCATTTATATTTAAAGACAATAAGATAATTTGATAAGTATGTGTTAAATCCATAAAGACCTTACTGTTTTTTAAGAACATTACTGTTACCAATTAGCATCAAGAGGGGGGTGAATTGATGTAATAATAATTAAAACTTTAGCGTTTATGTAATTCAAATTTTAACCCTCTTGATTTATTTAGTCTAGCAGATAATTTATAAAGCGCAACGGAAAAGTTAAAAGATAAGGGAAAGAGAAAGATAACACCAGAAATTTATACTGGTTCGGGTTAAACCTTTAACCCTACGTCCAGTTCCCAATCACCTCAACCTGAGATGATCACCCACTCTCACTATCTTTAATTTATTACAATTTTACAACCACTAATCACAAGTGAAACATGCAAAATAGAAAATTAAAGATAAACCTCACAATCTCTTGAAACCCACAAGAGATTACCACACATTCCTTGAGTCCC
This sequence comes from Macrotyloma uniflorum, assembly GCA_016859785.1. Lineage (NCBI taxonomy): Eukaryota > Viridiplantae > Streptophyta > Magnoliopsida > Fabales > Fabaceae > Macrotyloma > Macrotyloma uniflorum. The sequence continues at coordinate 508,340 of BDMB01000084.1, read as the reverse complement.
ACAAGGAATGAAACATCTTCCTTGAGTCACACAAGGAATGAAACACTTTCCTTGAATCACACAAGGAAAGATAAAACACCTCTTCTGAACAGCCTCAGAGGATAAACAAAAACAAGGAAAATAACACCTGGAGTGAAGCTTTCAAACTGTAGCACCTGCTCTGCTTAAGAGTATCCTCAAGATTTTTCTCAGAAAGATTAATGCACAGAAAAAATATTTTCTCTTTCAAAACATAAAATTTTGTGGCTCCAGATACTCAGAGAAAAAGTGTAAAGCTTTTCAGAAAGAATGTTGTAAAGAATGTATCAGTCTTCTAAAAAGCCCTGATATGCTTCTTAAATAGACAGATATTCCCAAATGAAATGAAATCTTTATTTTAATTCGAAATCAAATCTTTTACTCTGTTCAGAGCCTCACAACGTTCAGAAAATAAAATCAAAGATTCCTTTAATTGTTGGAGGACAAATATTCCCAAATAAAATAAAATCTTTATTTTAATTTAAAATCATATGTTTTACTTTTTCAGAGCCTCACAACGTTCACAAAATAAAAATCAGATTTTCTTTTAATTGTTGGAGGATTTTCGCAACGTTTATTTTTCAAAAATCTCCGAACATAATCGATTATTGCCGCAAGTAATTCATTTATAAAATCACATAATCGATTATTGCCGCAAGTTATTTATTTTCATAATCTCATAATCGATTATTCCAGTGGCAAAATTATTCTTAAAAATTTTTCATAAAACATAATCGATTATGTTCTTCATATAATCGATTATTAGAGTGAGTTTTATAGTTTTTCCAAAAACAGTTTTCTAGAGAAAATACTCTGAGCTGAGTGATGATTACCTTTTGATAACATTCACTCCCAACTATAAACTAAGTCTTCTATGTCTTTGAGCTTGCTTCCAACTTGAATTTTCTTGTAAATCTTTGAGTTTCCTTTAGTCTTCTTGAGTTATCTTTGATGTTCTGATTCTTGATTTTCTTGATCATTATTAAAACACTTGAATTCTTGTGTAGAGTTGTCCAATCTTCAAATAGTAGTAACAATTACATGAGTTTATATTAGCAAGTTCACATATATTACAAAATAAAATACTGAGGTCCAACAAATAACATGTCGAGTTCCTTCCTATAGAGTTTTATTGCTAGTAGTGATGGGCTACTTTTGCTTTTTCTTCCTTTTTGATTTCTTTATAACTTATTGAAAGAAATTTCCCCCTTCTTTGTTACTCCCTTCTCCCATATTGATCGATTTAGAAATTTTTTCTATTCTATCACTTCTTTCTTCTTCCAAAATCATTTTTGTCCAAAACTTACAAAATACTAGTATATCTTCACAAACCCTTTAGTCTTTTGATAATTCCACTTTCTTTGATTCCTTGGAATCTTCTAGACCATTTTAATTTTTGCTTACTTAATAATTATATTTTCTTCTCCTTTATTCTAGTCCTCTAACTCACCCAAAGGTTCAACTGGTATCATTGTTTCAACAAAAAATTCAGTATTATTGTTAGTTGAGTTTGTAATCCTAACCTGTTCCATATGAGCTTATGTTTCAAATTCTTTCTTGTATTCCTCCTTTGTTATTAAATTCAACCTAGATTTTTCTCCTTCATATTATTTTGACTTGTATTCTCTCCTTAAGATTGATCTTATATCTTGTAAGAATATTAACTTTATTGTTGTTTGCTACTATTTTTCTATAATAATTGATTTCTTAGTTGACTCTAACTTTTTGTCGTTTGCATGCAACACGTACACATTCATTATTGTTATCAACAAGAGGATCCTTATTATTTCTCACATCTTGTTTTGACTTCTCATAATTCCTTTTGACACTATTGTTACTTTCATTGTCTAAATACCTACAATTGGCCACCATAAGCCCTATTATATTGTTCCCAAAATTATGTAAACACTCATAACGAAGTGCAACACAGAAAACAAAAAATTTTCTTTCCATTAGAATTTGATCTAGTAGCTTGTTCTTTATATCAATATCAATTAAAATCTTTATGAAAATATCACATGTTTATTTTACCTTAAACTTATTAAAAAAAAATACTCTAATTCTACAAACAATGGAGTAAAAGATCTTTTATCTCCAATACTTTTGTGAAAGTCGCATAATTATAATCCAACATTGTGTATTAAATTATCTTATTACATTAAGTTGAAATCTCCCGTCTATATACGAAAATCTCATAAACCAGCAATTAAAACATGTCTCAAGTCTTAAAAAAAAGAAAAAAAAATCATAAAAAAAAATATTCTCAAAGAAAATACATACCACGATCTAATAATTTTCTATAAATTTATTATTTTAGTATATAAATCTTGATGAAAAAATATGCTCACGTAGATAATTTTTAAAATTTTCAAGCCCAATCATATACTTCTTTTCAAAAAAAATTCTTGATCATAAACTTTCATTTAATACGAAAAACATCAAACTGAGTTAAGAGAAAAAAATGTATATAGTAAAAAAAAAAATTATTTTTTTGATATTTTTTGTATTAATTATTATAATATTAGTAACCTTGATGTAAAAAATCTAAATTCTTATCATATAAAATTATAAGAAATGATAAAATCATTTATGAGTAAACCCTATTTATACATAAAAAAAAATAGATAAAATAATAATTTTTCATTTAAAAATATTAGAAATATATTTTATTATAATTTTTAATATATTTGAAATATAAGTTCTAATAAAAAAATTATTTTGAATCTGACATAATCCCAAAATAAAATATAAAAAAATCATCTATTTAGTTCTGGAAAGTAAAATTATGAAATAATTACTTATTAAACTGAATTTTTGTCTATAAAGCTATTGATTTTTTTTAATCTTTCCAAAAAAAATATTTTAAATTTTGAACGGAATTAAATTTATATATATATATATATATATACGAATGAGATAGAAGATTTAAAAAATTAAATAATATTAAAATTAAAACTTATTTATTTTAACATTTCCTAAAAATTTTAAATCTTGTATCTCTCTCACATATTAAAATTTTTAATTTCTTCAATAAGTTTTACATATAAATAATGATTTTCTATTTTGAAGAAATTAAAAATTTTAAAAGGTTATAAAGATTAAAATTAAAACTTATTTATTTTACATATCCTAAAATCATATTTAAGTAGTAAATTTAGATCATGCATTCCAACTAAACAGTGGTATCCCAATTCGAAAACCATGGTTAAGATTGGAAGCCATAATTAAATGAATATCTTTGTTTCAGTATATTGTGAACTACCTAATACCAACTACAATAAAAATTATTGACAAAATTTCTGCTTTTCTACAAGTATCTTCTAGATTGGTCAAATTAATTAATTAACTTCATCTGCACTATGTTCTTCAATAAATCTCCGTATCCTTTAGCACTCTCCCTTGACATTGACAAATAAAAAGGAATTAAATTTTTCATCCACTCACACATACGAAGAAATGGTTTAAAGTTCACTTTAAGAGAAAAAAAAAAAAACTAAGGCATTTACAACCAACATCTTTCATAGATATATATGATTGATACTGATGGAGACAAATAACAACTCCATCTGGACACTGTTGCACTCTAATACCACCAAATTAGCTAGGTAAAGTAAAACCATGTAAAATTTCCCATTTTCTTCTTTCAATCAACTTTCAAATTAAATAATATTTTTTTATATTAGTATAATTTGTTCAATCATTATAATAATTATTATAATAATTAATACAGTTCATAATCTTAAATATATATGGTTGAAGATATTATATAATCTAATATAAAGTAGGATTAAATTAATATATATATATATAAAATAAAAATAAAATAATATAAATCTTATTTTATAATACGATTTTACGAAGTTGAATTGAGTTTAAAGTTTATTTTTATTTTGATATAAGAATTTATTCTATAAAGTTAAAAGGTCTATCACACCACCCCTCACCCACACATGTTTAGTAAATTTTAAGTTTAACTCATCTTGATTCTTACAAAATCAATTTGTAAAAGAAAGTTTGCACTCATTTAATATACTTTAATTTAATCTTATCTTTAGACAATATCAGATTTGTAATAATTATTAACAATCTAATCATAAAATTATTTAATTTAAAATATGAATTGATACAATAAAATAATTAATTAATATAATTAGTTTGATGTTAAAAATTTCGGAGACATGTTTTAAACGTGGAAAATGGAAGTTATTATAGATAATTAAAGAATAAATTAAGTAAAGAAAAAAATTATAAAATAAAATGAAGTATTTAGTTGTTTGATAGAGTAAAAATATATAAGAAATAGAGAGAATATGTGTTGAAATGGATGAAAAGTGAAACAGGAAGCGAATAGGGAATAGGGTGGAACACGTGTGTTGAAATTGAGACCATTTAACTTCACATTTGTGGCAAACATGTGAGCCTACAATATTCCGTGACACTTTCATCTTTTTCTCTACAAACAACGAGTTAAAGATGGGTCTCCTTCTACTATCACTAACTTTAAAATCACTTTTTTATAATAATAATACTAAAATATCATTTTTTTTAAACAATTTTTCTCAAATATTCTCCTAGATATATTATTTTGAATCAATTTGAACACATATTACGAAGAAAAACTCCATTACAATGTCACAATATCAGTTAATATGAAACTTTTTATATAATTTTTACTCTTATAATAAAATATTTTATTGGAGATATAATAAATATAATTAAATTGATACACCTTATTTTTAACCTATCATTAACTGAGTTGATTTATTAGTGACAACTTATGTATAAAAATATTCGAATGTTATATTTTTATAATATATTGACACATGGAGGTAAAAATGTTATTTTAGAATAAATGAAATATAGTTTTAGAAAGCAGAGAGTTAGATTAAACAAATTAAATAGTGTGAAATGTCAGTTATATAACGAACTTCATAGGAATTTTGGTGAATAATAAAAGAGGTGCATTGCATTAATATACCACACTCCTCTGTTTTTTTTTTTTTAATGAAAATGCACTTTGAACTTTGAGTAACATGCATGTTTATCAAATAAAAATGTTAAATATATACATCCTAATAATATTTATTTTTAATATTATTTTTTTAAAATATATATTTTTTTATAGTATAAATTTTAATAAAAAATATTAAATATATACTTTTTCTATTTTTTTTTTCTTCTACTTGTTTTATTTTTTAATATTTTATTGTATCAGTTATCATATTCATAATTGGTTTTTCTTCTTCCTTAAACCTTCTTTATACCTCAAAACAGAATGTAAACTTAACGTTGTATATGTTTTGTGGTTAAAAAATGAGAAATAATGAATTAATTTTGAACACCTTAGAGTGCCTCAAACTACAAACAGAAATTGATATTTACCTTATTAATACAAATTGTACAACATTAACGTGGCTTTTGAAAGTAAGATTTTAACTTATTTATTCAAGAGTGCTTCTTACGTTATATATGTGTTCAAATGAATCTATATTTATACTTATGAGAAAGTTACCATATATGGTCATAAATTACTTTTTGTTATTCAGGCGAATTTAAAACATATTTTCGCCGAAAATATTTTGTTACTCTCAGTTTTATTACAACGAGATTTAATAAATTAAGTTTAATCGATTAAGTTCAATAATCTAAGTTAATATATATAGTGAATTAAGATTATTTTATTAATTATGATATATTACTATATTAAGATAATTTATTATTAAATAATATTATAAATAAAGAACATTAATCAGGTATAATTATTTATCTTTAATTATTTATTAAACATTTTTTATATTGTATTATTGACTTGAGTGTCAAAATACAATCGCAAGTACATCAGCATCGTGATTTGAAGGGTTCTCGAAGAGTACGCAAGATCAAGTAAAAACGAGGATTATCTTGAAATACTCAGTTTCAATAAGTAAATTTTTTGTGTCCACGACACATACTTTTGAAATAATGGTTGTAACAAGAAACATGACTGATTAAGAGGAGATTAAGAGACCAACAAAGACCTCCCACACTGATGCAAGACGCTTACTAGAAGCAATGATGAAAGAACTCAATGAATTAAAGCGAAGCACAATAGAGATACGATAGATGCACGGTAGAAGCAAAGTGCGAAGGAGATGAATTAGCTAAAACAAGAGAATGTTTGAATAAAACGAAGACTAGAGCAACAAGAGGGTGCCTCTTCGTGTACTAGGGCACCAACTACATCACAACACCTCCCGTCATCCTAGAGTTGGTAACTTCGTAGCCACGCTGAGTTCAACTTTCCCTAGTGATTCTTGAAGTGATTACTTCACAACCACATCAAGTTTCGCCACCACCAGTAATACTATCTTACAAAGACTAAGTTATAGGATTCTCAGGAAAAAAATTAATACTAAAAGATACATAGACTTGTACACTAAATTCTAATAAAAGAAGTACACATTCCTAAATGATAAAAGTTTTACTTATTGACACAAACATATTCTATGGTATTAATCATTATTAATTCCAATTTTAAATTAAAAAAATATTAAAAATCACGGATGCCATTAATATTAATCATTATTAATTCCAATTTTAAATTAAAAAAAGTTAAAAATCACCCATGTTATTAATATTAATCATTATTAATTCCAATTTTAAATTAAAAGAAAGTTAAAAATCACGCGTGTCATTTTTTATTAATGAATTAATAAATTAAAAGATTAAATAACTTTTAAGAAGATATCTTCTACAAAAGACATTTTACAAAACGAGTTTTTCTCGGAAATGAATTAACAAAGAATAAATTCACGTTTATTCAATTTAAAATATGATATTTAGCCGCCAAAATTTAAAAGGTACGTTTTAACTTACTCACTTTAAAAATAATTAATTTAAAATACTTCTGTTGTGAGAGTCCAGTTTTGAGTAAACCCTAAGTCCACTTACTTATAAAGGGGAGAGATTATAAATAGTCTATTTAACCTTAATCCTCTCATTTTCACTCTTATTTTTAGAAAACCCTAATTCTCTTTTTTCAACTCTCTCCCAATTCTTTCCAAGAATTCTCCCTCAATCCTTATCTTTTTGAAAATCTGAGAACACCGGGGGACGAGCGTAAAGAGTAGATTAATTCTATCCGAATAGAATTGCATTTTGAGATATTTTAAAGGCAAGGGTAGTTAATTAAACAAAATTAATTATGGTTGATTGGATGATTATATGTGTTTTTGTGTTATTACGTGAGATTTATGAAAATTATTTTGATTATTATATTTGAAAGTGATTTGGGTTTCGTCCTGAGATTGCGACCATATTTCGGCTTGATTTTGTTTCGAATTTCAAAAAGTTTTCTTCATGAAAGTTGTAGATATAGATGTTAGCTAACTAATGGCTTTTATTTCATATAAAACGGACGTTTGTAACTCAAGTTATGATTTTTTTAGTAATTAAAGGTCAAGCTGTCTGGAATTATATTCGTTTTTAACTTGTGAACCCCTTTTGACATATTTGTACTTTGAATTTGGAAAAGTGTCCTTCATAAAAGTTTTAGCCCTAGATATTATCTAACTAATGGATTTTATTTCACATGAAAATAATATGTAGAACTTAAGTTATGAATTTTTGAGTGAATAATGGTCATGCTGTGAGGATGAATGAAACGTTTTCAAAAGTATTTTTGTTTGAGCGAAAGTTTATTATTTTTGGATAAATATTCATATTCTAATTTATATTAAAAATAGGATATATATATATATATATATGCATTACGATAGTGTAACATTTACTGTTGTTAAGTTTATATGCATTACGATAAATCTGGAAATGTTGCTTTTTGTGTATATATAAACAAGGTATATAGGCTAGAAACCAGTTGTTAACATCCTTTCGTTTGAAGGTTTAAGATGCATTCTGATATAATAACGTCACATACCACTTTTCTTGTTCATAGTTTTCTTCTTTTACAACAATATTTAATTATAACTGGAGATACTGGTTGAAATGTGATAAAAGGTTATAATTAAATTATTGAGTTATGTGATGTGTGATTTGGTGATGTATTGTGATTGAAATTTGATTGTGAGATGATATTTGTGATAATGATGTGAATTTTGTTTGTGAATTGTGACTGAGGTCACAAGGATTTGTAATGGCAGTGGTGCCAATGAGATTGAGATGACAGTGAAGCCAATAATTTTGTGATGGTAGTGGAGCCAATAAATTTGTGATGGTAGTTGTGACAATGAGATGAGATGGTTGTGTGCTTGAGATGATTGTGTGTCTATGAGATTGTAATGAACTGTGAATTGGATTGTGTTGTTGTGTGTGAGCCAGATAGTTACCATGGGGTACTATTTGGTGCAGTTTTAGTGTACATATGGAATTCTAGATATCTCTGAAGGAGGTATCAAGACTTTAATGAGATTCTAGTCACATAGACAAGGGTACCATGTGGTGGAGGTCGATGGAGGTTTCGACTACGCTTATCACTAGGTGGGAGGAGCCATCAGTTCTTTGATAAGTGTGTGTAGGAATCACCCTGACATGTGGTTACCAGAATGATGATAGGCGTGTAATCCTGAGGTGAAAAAGACTCTGAAGGGATTGCAATCCTGAGGTGAAAAAGACTCTGAAGGGATTGTGTTTATGGCCCGGTAACCGTATGTTAGGTGTTAGCCTCTAAGATTAAGGACTCCATATAATTTTCCGGAAGAGTCTGTCTAGAATATTAGGTGTTGTGAATGAGTGAGTGTGATGAATGTGTGTGATTGAGAATGACTATGATGGTTTGAATAGTTGAATATATTTAGATAAAAGATTGTGAGGATGAGATTATGAATGATATATATTTTGATTGGTTTTGTTTACATTAGCTTACCCTTTCTGTTTGTGTTTGTGGTTTTGTTGATACTGCGATGATCGTGTCGTTACACGGAGCAGATAGCAATGCATGTGAAAGTTAAACAATAACTTCAAGTTTTGCTTAAAGAGGAACTAATTTTGTGCTGAAGAATAAATTTTGCAATTTTCAATTTGTTATGAATATTTGTAAAGACTTTTTATTTTCAATTGATAAACTTGAATAAAGTGAATATTCTATGTGTTTAGACGTTTTATATTTCATGATATTTTGAAATTATTAATAATTAATGGATAGATTTTATTCCATTATAAATGTAAAATAGGTATATTTTTTGTTCATTAGATCTGTAGAAGTAGATGAAGTTAAATTCATGAACATCTATGTAATTATAATTTAATTAAGCATTGTTTGAAAAAATAAATTACTGAAGTGTCTTAAAAACATGGTTAAAAAATTAAAATGAATTTTTTTATTGAATTAAAGATAAGTGCATTTAAAAATAAAAATAAAAAAGCCATATTTTTATAGTTATTATCTCAATACATATTTTTTTTAATTTCTCACTACTTAGCATTTGCTTTATATATTTACTTAAGATATTTTTTAACTCCAAGAGTAAGAAGTTTATTCCTTTTAAAATGGTGAGATAACCGAAGTTGGTTTAGGTTCTCAAAAAATTCCTTTTAGCTGTAAAAAAGAACTAATAATATTAAAAGGTTTTTATTCCAAAGGCACAAGCTGTTTAATAATCATTTCTTGAATAATAATTACTACGATTCATTGCAGTGCTTTATCCATTTGTTTATAGCTGTATATCATTCTCATAAAGTTCCCTAAAAAAGGCTCTACCTACCTCCCCCATACAAAACAAAACCCTCATAAATTCACTTCTGTTTTTTACGTGAGAAGTTAACAAATTTGGATAAAAAGAAGAAGAAGGTATATATATTCTAATCCCAACCTTTAAACATTTTTCCTCCATCCCAAAATTACTATTTCAATATTTGTATTTTACTTTTTAATATAATATTAATTTTTTTTTTCGAACTTATATAATTATATATTTATTTTATTGTTAGAGATTTCATATTATCTATAATCAAATTAATATATATAAAATAATATAAATCTCATCTCATTAATTCAATTTTATGAGAATAAATTAAACTTTAAGTCCACTACTAATATGGTATCAGAGTCTATCTTAATAAGATTTTTGGATCGTTATCGGATTACGTATAAATTTTTCGTTCTTAGACTGTTATCGGATCACTCATAAATTTTTTATTCTCGATTTCTAGTCCCACGTTCGAATTTAAAAAATCTCGACGTGAAGGGTATTATCATTATTAGAATCAAAAAGCGTATTTTCAAGTTCTTAGTAATTAGTTATTATTTAAGATTTTACATTTTTTAAAAATATGACTAAATTAATATATATAAAATAATATAAATTTCATCTTATTAAATTAATTTTACAAAAATAAATTAAATTTTAAGTTCATTATTAATATTTATAAATAAATAATTTATTGTTGGTGTTAATTTATCATACAAAATAAAATAAAAAAACACATTTTCCATCATTATGATGCTAAACAAAGATTTTCTTGGAGATTCACCCTGAAAACTCACAAGTCAACCATGATTATGGTGACTAAGATCTTAACATTAATGTGTGATAGATTGGTTATTAATTAATGTGTGATATATTGTTTGCCGTGTACGTTATGGTTGGTATAATAGATGATAAAATCATTGGTTTTGTGTTATCCTTTTAAGCATGTGAAGGATTAAATTTGGATAGGATAGGAAAGATAGAAGTTTAGAGTTGTAAAAGTGGTATTGGAAGAAAGAAGAAAGCATGCACGTGGTGTTGTTTGTAAAGAAAAGGAAAGGAAAGTGGGATGTGAATTATGGGCTCCAGTCCAAAGTATAATTATGGTACTCTGTTTCTTCAGAGTTGGATAATGATTATGGGCCTATAACAACTCATCACATCAATGAAATCTCCATCTTCATTTCACCCTTCCTACTTCCTCCAATCAAAAATACTATATTCCATGTTTCCAATCTCTCACATCTCCCTATTTTAATCCTTAATTTCCTCAAATATCTCCTATTCTCTATTTACTTTTCAAAATCCTACTAAACTACTTTTTCTTTTATCTTTATTCTTCAAAATAATAATTAATAATCTCAATATGATTTATTTCATATTTAAATTAATATTATTAAAAATTAAATTTTACATCATTTAATGATGCTATTTAAATTTTAAAATACAAATTAGTCAGAAATAATATTAGTTTATATTGCATGTCAATATTTTATATATATATATATATATATATATATATATATTTTAAACGAAAAATTTTAATATCAAATATTTAAACTTAAGATGTGATTTAAAAATAATATATTTATATTTAGTATACACAATTGAATATTTAAAGAAATATCTAACAAAATTAAATAAAAAAGAAGTAATTTTTACGAAAAATTTTATTTAATATTCAAATTTTATTAATTCTTATAAATGTAAGCATGGGTAAAAAATAATGTGATAAGTCAATAATTTTATTAAGATAAATTTTAATATTATTAGATAAATGAATTTTAAGTATAACTCAATCTTATATAAATTATTTTATAAAATAAAGTTTGTACCACTTTATATATATATATATTAATTTATCATATTTTTTAAATTTTCGAACTAGTAAATATATTAATTTATCATAATTTTCGAACTAGTAAATGTCCTCAATGATAAGATTTTTGTTTTAAATTTGTTTGGATGCACATTTAACGTTATTGTTCTGAATATAGTTATGGTTTTGGATGGTTTAAAAGAAAAAGTGTGTACTATGTATTTTAAGATGAGGTTTTCTTGACTAAAAAATCCAACTCGACCCCTTTAGGATCTTGTCGTGGAGATTGAATCAACATTTGGTGTTGTACTTAAATTCAACTATTTCTTGTCTGCTTAAAAAAATAAAAATAGAAATGCTACCGACATTGTCTCTAACTAGTTCAATTAATTTTTTCTTTTTTAAATTATCAGTTATTACAGTTCACAAGTTACTTCTGTTTATTTCATTGTGCTCAAGATATTTTCACTTCCTCTAATAATAAAAAAAAATAAAAATTCAGGATTATTTTATTAGTCTCTTACATAAACAACAAAACCCACCCAATTGCTTATTTTATATTATTTATCGGTCAACATTCAAGAACATAATGTGGAGTAGGCTCCATTTCAGTAATTTACTACAATACTTGTGCATTTGTACGTATTTATCTATTCGTAACAAAAATAAATAAATAAATAAATACGTGTTTTAAAAAATATTTTTGTTATTCTATGTGATGTTTAATTGTTTATTAAACTTTTATAGATAAATTTAGTAGAAAAATATTTTTCAATTATACACAATCAAATTATTCAATCTTTTTTAAAACATACTTGAATACAAATATTATTTTATAGTTTTTTTTTTTTCACAGAAGTCAAGCTAAGAATATGTGACATTAAAAATTTATGTTTTTAATGGATTTTTTTTAGCTATAGCGATGGTCTAAATTTTCATTAAATTTATTATATGATTTTTCAGACTGTAATAAAATAATTTACGAGATATTTTAATAACAATTTCTAAACTCCTATTTATCATAACAATATCTGTAATTTTTAACCCATTAACACCAAAATATTATTTGTAGTTTTTAATCCGTTAACGCAATAAACCTTATCAATGATTTAAAATCTCATTAATACAATAAATATTACCTACGATTTTATTAATCCATTAATTTATAAATGACTTTACTTTCCTTAATGTTAGAATTAATTTTTATTATATTTTTACATAATTTTAAAATCACTGTTAATGTAATGTAAAGACGGAATTTCAAAAATACTAAGTAATAATTAAGATTAAAAATAAATTTGATTTAAGTTAAATTAAAAAATATAAATAAAAATTAAATACTTTATTTTTTATTTATATAAATTTATTTATTTTTCAACTTTTTCTTTTAAATTCTCTAAAAAAAATTCATTTTTTTTAAATCTCAAAAGATAAAAAAAAAATTAAGAAGTAGAATATTTTTATCTAATTTGATTTTTTTTATTAGAATAAGTTTTTTTCTCTTCAATTTGTTTTTTACTCTTTTAAATATATGGTAGTTTTAAATATATTGTAGAATGGAGATTCAAATATTTTTTTGATAAATTTATGTTAATTTAGCATCATATTAATATATTTATTTTCTTTATTTAAATTTCTTGTATAAATAGTTATTAGAGTTTTTTTTATTTGTAGAAGTTATTTTTAAATGTAAGGAAAACTAATTGTTTTAAATATCATAATAGTAGTTAAGTTAGAAGATTTGAATGTTTGGAAATGTAATTTAGTTGTAGATGTTGAAACTTGTAAGAACTATTATACTTTGGTATGATTTTTGAGATGTTGATTGGATATAATTTCTATGTTTTAGAAAATGACTATATGAATTATAAGTGTTTAGAATTGTGATGAGTTGTAGACATGTAAGTTGTGTATCTAAAATGATGAGAAGTAATCATTGGAGAAATTTTATGAAACGTTTTGTTTTGATGAAAGGAAATAAACCACAACTTGTAATATAAATGAAGTTAATATTAGAGAAATTGAGATATAGTTGAATTAATGTTGCAACATATGATTGTGTTTCTGAATTTTTTTATAAAGTGTTAATGTTTTGAGTAGAAGTATATATTAATTGTAGATGACAATATTTTTTAGTTTAGACTTGAACTAGAATCTATTTTGTTGAAAGGATATTTTTTTAGCTGGAGTGAAAATATTTGATAAAAGTCATGTTATTCTAAGTTTCATTTTTGTTAGAGTGGAAATAAGGAATTGAGTGCTTTGGGCTCGTTTTCATTTGAGTGCCAATTGCTCACTTAAGCAAGAGTGCTTAGATAATGAATTTGGATTCTAATTTGATATGAATATATATATATATATATATATATATATATATAATTGTGTGTTAGAAGCTTCTGAAAATTTATTATATGTTTTATATGTTATGAATATGATGAGAATGAAGTGTAGTAAAGGTGTGGAATGAATTATAATGTTTTGAGAGCATAATAGATATCAATGAGGTACTTCACTATGAAGAGATGAGTAATGGTCTACATTGAGTTTTTTACGGATTAAATGAGATATTCTAACTCTATTGATATATGAAATCACATAAAAAAAAGTATTAGGTGGTGAAAATTAATAGAGGTTCCTCTCACTAATTTTTGGGTGTCTATATACTAATAATAAAGAAGTGTTAGAGATTTATTATATCACATGAGAGTCTACCCTATTTGGTATTGTTGTTGATAGATAAAGTGGACAAAATCATGATTCATGGGTCGAAGTGTGATAGGTGAAACTCTCTAAGTTTGGGATTCAAAGTTGTAAAGTCTTCCAAAAGTCTTCTATTATTATGTAGTTTATGAGAATGAAAATAAACCTTGAGATAATGGCATGTTGTGAAGTTAGTGAGCTTGAATGCCACTTGATTTAATGTGATGGTTTGTATGAGATCATAAATTCTTTTATAAATTTTGAATAGGATTTTAATTATACTAGTTTACCTTGTGTATTATTGTTATAATTATTATTTTTGAATTTTTACATTGTAACAAATAATATTACAAGAGTAGGTAATATAGGTGATGATCATATATGACTACATCTTTTTATATGTAAATATCATTTATATTTGTAAAATTAAAATTTTTATATTAAAAGACCTTATTATGTTATTTGAATTAGAAAATTAGTAAAATTTTATTTTTAGAACAAATTAATTAGTAGTTCAATTTTGAGTAATAATTTAAATATTTAAATTTGTTAAATTTAGAAATTTTAAAGTATGAATTAAACAAAAAATTTGAATCTATTTTATAATAAAAAGAAAATAGTTGGCCATAAGTTCAATCTCTCTTAGTTCAAGTCATCTAGCATAAAAAGAAAAATAAAAGTTAAACTTTTAATTTTTTTTATAAGAAGCTTACCTTATAAGTTCTGTTAATAATATTTTTTTAACAAGATTTACACTTAGATATTTAAATTAAATTCACTTTTCCTCATTTCAATTGTCTTCTATGATGGAAGAAGAGAGACCATCATCATTTCCATTTTTCTCCAAATCCTTGTTTTTTAAACCAATTTCATCGGATTCAAGGTAAATTTCTCGTACTTTCTACCTTCTATTTTATTTTAGTCCATATATTCTTTTTAATCTCCAAAATTTCTCTTATTTGATATTTGTAAGATATTATCTTTATACTCTTCTATTTTGTTTTTAATAAAAGAAAAATCATCTTAAAGATCTCTATTGTTAATTTTTTATTATTGTGAACTTTACTTGAAATAAGGGAAGTTAACTCTATCCACTAATTTTTTCTTTTTTTACTTTAAAATGTAAATCATTGGTTTTAAAATGATTGAATTGGGATGAATGCCAAAATACATTGGTGTTTGGAATTTGAGATTTTAAATTACTTTTTGGACAATTTTTTATTTTTTTCATCGAGTATTTTTGTTCAAGCAAAAGATTGTTATTTGAGTGAGAATTTCACTACTTGAGTGACAACATTTGAGAGTGATGTTATACTCTCTATTTTAATTTTTCTTAAGTGAGAATCTCCTACTTGAATAAAAATAATGGGTAAAGAATGAAATTTTTGCATGTTTTTATTGCTTACAATTGTATGTTGATCTGTACATAATTTATATATGTATGTTATTTATTAATTAAAAACTCATTCGAAAATTAATTATAAATTATTAATATGATATACTTATTGATATTATCAATATTAAGATTTAGATGAA
Organism: Macrotyloma uniflorum; assembly: GCA_016859785.1. Classification (NCBI taxonomy): domain Eukaryota; kingdom Viridiplantae; phylum Streptophyta; class Magnoliopsida; order Fabales; family Fabaceae; genus Macrotyloma; species Macrotyloma uniflorum. The sequence goes on along the minus strand of BDMB01000084.1, from coordinate 492,584 downwards.
AATTGAAAGAAAGAGTTGTGAATGAAAATTTGTACTACATAAATGATAGATAATATGTAGAGTTTTTAATATTAGTGTCATATAAAATATTTAAAGAATATATGGATAAGTTATAAAGATATACTAGTATATAATTCATAGGAGGTCTTTAAAACCTGAGAGAAATTTGAGGATGGTGAAATCGTTCAACCTAGATGTATAGAGTGTGTTTGAGATTTTCACAAGTATCACACTCGATTCCTAATTAACACTCTAACTATATTCTTTACTACAGAGTGTGTTTGGGATTTTCACAAGTATCACACTCGATTCCTAATTAACACTCTAACTATATTCTTTACTAAAGGAACTTGTACATACCGTTATATCTATGTAGTGTATTGAGAACTAATGACTAATCCATACTAACATAAAATCAGCATGACCTTGGAAGTATGTTGGTAGGACACTAAAAAACCAATAATATTTGAATTATGAAAAAGTGAGAGAAAGAATGATAACTCAAGTAATTTCTATAAATATAAATATTTTATACAATTTTGTTTGGGAGAAAACAGCAAAAATTAATCACGTATTAATCTTATATATATATATATATATATATATATATATATGAAGGAAGGAAGAGATCTTGTAGAACCTTACATTATATCCATCGATTTTTCAACCATGATACAATTAGCATACACATTGGATATAGATGGGAAATGATGATGGGAATTGAAGTAGTAAGAAATCATGGAGATAGTGGCGGATCTAGGACCCTAAGTTAGTGGGGGCAATTTAAATATCTTAGTGGGAGCAATGAGCAGCATGTTTCAAATCTTTAGGAAATGGTTAGTTAAATAAATAAATAAAAACATGGTTTATTAAATGTGAGGGGGTGCATTTGCACCCCTTGGAAGTGCGTCCGCCACTGCATGGAGACATATTTCTCCCCTACCTCTCATAGACAAAATTATTTTTAAAAATTTCTCGTACTAAATATTTATTTTAGTTTCAAATAGATGTATTTACTTATTGTCAATACCCAATTTCGTCCAGGGATTATTTTTTTTTAAATAAATAATAAGTAAAAAAAATTGAAAAAATAAAAAGGTAGAAATATATATTATTATTTAATTATGTTTGAAAAAGGTTAAAAAAAAATATAGGATAATATTTTATAGATATATAAAAAATACATTTCTAACACATTTTTTAAAAAAAGAAAAAATTTACAAAATTATAATAAATAAACAAATACAAAGGAAAAAAAAGAAGAGAGGACCCAAATAAAAAATAAAGTATAGATAGAAAAAAAAAAGAGGGGAACCCAAATCAAAAAATGAAATATAAAAAAAAAAAAAAGAAGGACCCAAATTGAAGGAACCTTGGCCCAAAAGAAATAACATAATTTTAACCTAAGGTAACCCTAAAAGTAAAAGGATGGGCAGTGGTGATAAAAGGGTTGGTGGCTCTAAAAATTAGAGGGGAAGAAACAAGAAAAAGGGGCACACGAAAAAGAAGAGAGAAAACAGAGAAAGAAGAAGAGAAAGAAAAAAAAAAGGGGAGAAGAAGAAGCAAGGGATTGGAAGGATAGAAAACCAATTTTGAAGGTATTATTTCTTAGTTTCTTTTTCATGCTTTTATTACTGTGCTACACGTTTTGGTTGCTGTGTTAGTGATAGTTATATTTATGGAATGTGTTGACGGGTTCACAGCCACCACCACCACCATTCACACAAGCAACAACTTTTTTTGTTTTTGTTTTTTCTGTATTTCATGAAAAACTTCAAGCGTTTATCCTCTATTTATTATCCCCTTTGTTAACATCATGACCGGTTAAGATTCATATACCCCCACAATCCAGTGCCACTAACATCTTCTCTTATGATATGAAATTCTTTTTTTCATCGTGATAAGAAAATGTCCTTTGCTTTTGGCTTCAACGGGTACTTTTTTACTTCCTTCTTTTTATGTTACTAGGAGAGAATGTGTTCCATGATCCCATTGAGTGCTATTGCTATTCCTTGTTTTCTTTTTTAATGGGATGTGATATAAGTTATGGGTTAAAATCTCTTCGGATAGAGGAAGAAGCAGGGTTTAAGATGCTGTGATGCATTTGTCTTTATGGCAACGACGGGTTACGGCAATGGTGGGTTACGGCAATGGTGGGTTACGGCATTGGAGGATACATGATAAAAGTAGGTATGGCAATGATGGGTACACTGTAGCAACGATAGGTACACTGCAATAGTGTAGCAACGATAGGTACACTGCAATAGTGGTTACAGCAATGGTGTGGGATGGCGCGGGAGTGCTTCTGGCAGTGATTTCTTCAACTTTGATGGCGCGGGAGTGCTTCTGGCTGTGATTTCTTCAACTTTGATTTTGCCTTCGGGCCAAAAAAAGCCAATGGTATTTGAGGTCCTTGAAACATAAGTTTTTTTAAATATAATAATGTGAGGGTTGACTTTTTTTTTTTACTAAAAAATGATTTTTTTTCCCTGCCAAATCCCTTTTCTCTTTATTAGTGTTTCTTTCTTTGTTTTATTTTATTTTATTTATTTTATTTATTTTGTTTATCTTATGTTTATTTATTTGTTCATTTATTTATTTATTTATTTTCTTTTTTTTCATTATTTTTTTATTTATCGTTATTTTTTTATTATTATTATTATTATTCAAATTAGTCTATTTATCATATAATAATAAAAATCTTGATTATTTACATAAAAAGTAATAATAATTAATAAATCTAAAATTTAATTTAATATATTGTCCAACTTGTAATTCATTAGATAATTTTAATATTCATCACGTTACTAAAATAAAAAAAAAAGGAAATTATGTGAATTCTAATTATATATATGACTACTCACGTCATTTTATAATTAGCATTCAATCCTATAAAACATAATTTTAATGTACCGCTTTTAAATAATAATTTTGGTATAATTTTAATTAATTAAGTACTTCCTTAAATCAATTTATATTATATCATTTTATCATAAGGGGGATAAGGGTTAAGTATGATCACACGCATCATCTTATATTTCACATCCTATCTTCTATTAAAAATTTAAATATATATATATTTCTTTTAATTAATCTATTATATGTTTTTATTTTTTATTTTTTCAAAGTTTACTCAAATTATAATCTTATATTTACTAATGATTCTATAATAAATCATTTTTTTTATTTAAAATTTTTTTTTTTGTACCAACTTTTAATATAATTGTGAAGTTTACTCTTCCTTTTCATATTATAAAGTTGTCCAGATGTTTTGTACAGCCATATGCATTGTCTTACATCAAATGCTTATAACATTTTTATATCACCTATATATAAAATAATCATTTAAATATATGTGTGGCTATACACGTTATCTTATATTTAACCTTTAACTAAAACTTTCCCATAAAATAAATATGTTTCAATTATTTTAAGCCAATTTATACAGCAATCTATAATATCAATGTATAGTTTACACTATCTTGATTTATTATAAGATTGATAAAAAAAAAAGAATAAAATATATAATTTTTTTTTAAAAAATTCATTTCTCTTTAAAATTACTAATCATAAAATAAACAGAAAAAACGATGTTTTAGGAAGAACTACGTAACCCTGATTTTCCATTCTAAATGAAATTACGTAGGAGCAAGGTTAATATCTTGTAGGGCCCAAATAAATTCTAATTTAATATTTTTCTTTTTTAACAATAATAATTTTAAAAAATTATTTTTACTTTATAATATTTTATTTATTTATAGGGGAAACAAATATTATAAGGTCATATTTATTTTGCATATTTAATTGAAAGGTAACCGTCTTAAGACGGACGTTGTAGGGTGCTGATACCTTCCCTACACGTAATCGACTCCTGAATCCATTTTTTTGTTTCGAAGATCATTTTAGTTTTTCTATAGTTTTCCTTAATAAACTATGGTGACAACTCCCTTTGTTCCCCTAAAAAAAGGTGGAATTTCTTTTTACGTTCGCCGGTCCCGTCGTGACCCCGGTTGCGACAGATGGCGATTCCACTGGGGACATATTGTCTAGAGAGTCAAGCCTAATTAATTAAATACGCAAGATATATGTTCTTATTTGTTTGTTTTCCCCTTTTATTGTTTTCTATATTTTTTTTTGTTTTCTTTTGCTAGTTATTTGTCATGAATATATTGATTGTTTTCCCTTTTAATATTTTTGTATATTGTCTTTTCTTTTGTTATTTATTTGCCACAAATAAGTATGTGATTTGAGCATTGAACCCTAGGATAGATGACAACTGTTATATCTGTCTAGGACTTTTCTGGTTATTTTGCAGGTGAGGGGTTATGGGTTTGCATCATATGCTCCCTTCACACACACACTATGGCATATCTTGTGCATTGAGTAAAGCTCTACACCCGAGTCTGAGTGAACTTAGAAATAGAGGGGTTGTGTAGCAGTGTCATTTGGGATGTACTTCCTATTTGGTTATTGTGAGAACCCCAGCCGGAGTTTGTTCTCTTTATTGGTATCCCCACATCTAGTAGACTTCCAACTATTGTGGGAAATATCATAAAGCGATCTATAGCTCCGGTGGCCTTATACCTTTAAGATTAGGAGTCATCCTTTGTGAGTATGCATATAAAAATTACCTTAGATCCCTAGGTGTTACACTTATAAACCTTGATTAGGACACAAAAGGAGAGAATATGATATCATGTTACCGCTCACCAATTATCTGTTTTTGCTATTAATGTGCATCATAACATATCATATAAAAATGTGCATCATGTCCACATTGCATTTCATGTAAATATGGAGCATCTCAAGAGGCATGTTCGTGCATTGTGTTACTCATCATGAATGACATTATGTTTGCATGAATTACATCTCATGCATAGCACATTTTCTTTCTTTCCATACCATATAGTAAAGTCAGAAGATTAAGTGGCATTTTTTGTTTCCTCATGCATCGCATGCATTAGTTTTTCACTAGTTTCATTATTCTTTTGGTTCTGTTAGGTAAGAGGTTGTAAAGCTTTTTGAGTATCTCACCGGAAGATGGAAATTAATATGGGGTCTAAGGAGAAGAAATGTATTGAATTTGAAATCACTCCCACTGTATTGAACTTATTGGAAGAGTGAAATTATGTTACACGACTTTGACCTTATATTAATTTTCATCTTCAACCCGATCAAGTTGGGAAATGATACTCATTTAGCTTTATGATTTCTTTATAATTGAAACTTTTTTTATAAACACATGCATTCTTTTCTATTTTTTTTCTTCTAATCTCGTTAATAAAAATAAAACAAAGAGTGTGCGTAAGATAACGGCAAAACCACCGCATCATCGTTATAGGACTCGTGCTAACCGAAAAGTAATGGAAGAGTGGGAAGAAGCTCAGGGAGCTATGAAGGCTGATATCAATCAGTTGAAGGATCAAATGAGTAAGATATTAGAGGCACTGAAGAGTTTGAAGAGTAATGAAGAAACCTCAGCCACAGTAGAGGGAGATGGGACACCCCTCTACCCCCCAGGTTGTGCTAGTGGCCCCATGAAAGTTCAGAGGATCAATGCCCAAGGGAATGTGATGACTGGCACAGCATATCCTCCCCATAACCTGCAACCTCAGGGCACAAATGAGGTTCAATCGCAACCATTCCCTCCATACGGTCCCCCTCCTGGTTACACTCCACCAGTGGGTGATCAGCCTGAGGAAGACTAAGTTATACCTCAAACAAGTACTCTTGAACCCACTCAAGTACCAATATATCCCCATGTTATGCCAAACCATATGAATCCAACCTATGCAATGGGAGGTAATGTGTCCGAAATGGCTGCTTTCCCGAATCCTCATGTCCTTGCTCAACCAAAGGCCTTACATTTTACTATTGGAGAGGAATCTCAGTCAAAACCCGCAACCCATCTTACTACTCCAGGGGGGATAGTTGGAAATGTTGAAGCAAAAAGCAAACTGAAAGTTTTAGAAGAAAGATTGCGGGTTATAGAGGGAGGAGGAAGTTATGGTTTTGGTGATGCTGCAGGGTTGTGTTTGGTCCCTGACGTTCTAGTTCCTCCTAAATTTAAGGTGCCGGAATTTGAAAAGTATAGAGGAATCACTTGTCCAAAAAGTCATCTGACTATGTATTGTCGAAAGATGGCGGCTCACGCCTATGATGATAAATTGTTAAACCATTTCTTCCAAGATACTTTGGCTGGTGCGGCCTTAAACTGGTACATGCATCTAGAACATGCCCGCATTCGATCCTGGAAGGATTTGGTGGATGCTTTCCTTAAACAATACAAATATAATATGGATATGGCGCCTGATAGGTTGCAACTACAAAGCATGACTAAGAGGGAAGCCGAGACATTCAAAGAGTATGCTCAACGTTGGAGAGAAGTAGCTGCTCAAGTTGAACCGCCTCTCTATGATAGAGAGATGACAACTATGTTTATTGACACTCTACAGTCTCCTTTTTATGAGCACATGATAGGAAGTGTCTCATCGAACTTTGCAGATATTGTCATTATTGGGGAAAGAGTGGAAATTGGTTTGAAGAGTGGAAAAATTGCACCCAATCCTTCAACTTCATCAAATGCAAAAAAGACTACATTCAACGCTGAAAAAAAGAAAGAAGGAGAGAATCATGTGATATCCCCCACACCTGCATAGGCGGGCTATGCACCAGTTCACTATGGGCAAGGCTACCCGCATCCCACAACCCAATTCCCATATGTCTCCAATGTTGCACCTGCTTATTATCCTCAACCCTATCAGCCTAGGATGCCACACCCGCCGCCATCTTTCAACCAACCGCAGTGTCAGAATACAATGTCTCAACCTAAGCAAGCTTGGAGACCCATTTGATAAGAAAGTCTGTCCTCGAGAATTTCATGAGGGGGATCTGGTGTTGAAGAAAATTTTGCTAGTTCAGAAGGATCATAGAGGGAAATGGACTCCAAATTACGAAGGGCATTATGTGGTGAAGAAGTCTTTCGCAAGGGGAGCTTTGATTTTGACAAAAATGGATGGAGAAGACTTAAATCTCCCAGTCAATTCTGATGCAGTCAAGAAGTATTATGCTTGAGATGAATGTTACAATGATTGGGAGTAATGTGGCAAGATGTTG
>BDMB01000084.1:422604-485197 GCA_016859785.1 Macrotyloma uniflorum | reverse complement strand
AAAAAAAAAAGAGGAAAGAGAGAGGATAGTAACAAATGATGTGGTGATTTTTCGTGGTTTAATGGATCAATAAAGAATAAAGTTTTCTTTTGAAGAATTGATCTAATTCATGTACTTGAAAATTCTTCAACCTTTGTATTCCAAAATAAGAAGAATTGGCCTTATAGTGTTTGTGAGTCTTTTGTGGGCCCAGTTGTGCAAGTTAATACATTAAAGTCTCATACCAGGACATTTTCATGTCAGACATTAATTGATTTTTTCTAGATCTTTTCAAGGCAAGTACTAAAAAAGGAGAGGGGTGTGCTAGATCGAAAACCTGTAAGGGCGGTCTAGGCAAAATTAAAACAAAAGAACAAAGAAGGAAATAAAGAAAATATGTTGAATCTATCTTTTTGCTGCAGAATTAACTTTTATGAAAATAAGAAAAATCAAGATTTGACATGAGATATGGCCATGTTTCTTTATCCAAATAATAATAATAAAAATCCTTTGTTACCCAATTTGAGCCAAAATAAAATAATATTTTCTTGTCTTTCAAATCACCCTTAAACAAGAATCACCCTTACTCTTAGGGTCAAGTCAAGTGCATCCAATGGTTTGTATAGAGAGAAAAAAAGAATGAGCAAATAAATTGAGTAAAAAAGTGAAAAAAGGAGAAAAGAAGAAAGAAGAAAAAGAAGAAAAATTCCAGAAGAAAATTACAAAAATAATGATTGGAGGTGAAAAGTCAGGCTTGAAAAATATTCATGAAAATGAATTTTGAGGCAGAACATCTAATGGAGCATTTAACTTGTGATCCTTGTTTCAAATAACCCTTAAAGTACTTATTTGGGCCTTTTTATCCTTTTCTTCATATCCCTTAACCCTTAGCCACATTACAAGCCTATTAAAAGTCCATATTGATCGATGATCGATTATTTTTGTTTTCATAAATACTAGTCCTGCAGCAAAATAGTTAGATTTTAACATATTGGTATAAAAAAAATGTGAAAAAATGCAAAAAAAAAATGAAAAAAGGAATTTTAGTACTTGCCATCATAAATACTTGAAAAATGTCCAATTGATAAATAACTAAATGAGACTCAGATTGGGGCAATTTATATTTTTGTCTTGTTCCCCGAACCTCGTCTGCACGTGTGTAGTTAAGCCAATTCTTCAAAAAAAAAAAAAAAAAAAGGGTTACTTTGTACCGCCTAACTCTGTTTTGTCAGCTCTTATCACACCTATTTACTCCCTTCCTATTTTACCTCATACATTGGTTTTAAACCTTTGCCAAGGAAATGGAGTAATAGGTCACATCATTTTGTTCGTGTTTATCCATCCACATGATATGATGCTTGATTCCAACATGCACATGAATTAGTCATGCTTCAAAAGGTTATACCTGTTCTATACATTAAACCACAAAAGTTACAGCATTCATTTTTTCAACCTCTAAAACAGAATAATAATGGAAAATATCATAGATGTGTCATTAATGACAAGAAAGAGAGAATTATATGAATTTGATATTTGTTGGGAAAACAATCAATTCTGAAGTTTGCCTTTATGCAAAGAGAAATAATAATAAGAAAAATAAAAAAAAAGGGAATGATGATGAAATCAAAAACAAAAATTGAGACATTTTTATCACATGCATTCATGCACAGTAATATCTTAGATCAATTCATGTTTATCATTAGAGTCTAGTATCGCCTTAGTACTTGCATGTTCATTCATATCAGAATCCTGTACTTGCATAGCATCTACATTGGGATCTATTTGTTACTTAACATTTATGCTTTCAAGTTCACTATACCTCTTGTTTTTCTGTTAGATCGAGACCCGCTTCATTCATATGAATGGTCATCGAATCTGTTTTTTCTGTTAGATCAAGACCCGCTTCATTCATATGAATGATCATAAAATTAGTTGTTTTTGTTTTGTTAGGTCCAGACCCGCTTCATTCATATGAATGGTCATCAAATTAGTTGTTTTTGTTTTGTTAGATCGAGACTCACTTCATTCATATGAATGATCATCGAATCTGTTTTTCTGTTAGATCGAGACCCGCTTCATTCATATGAATGGTCATCGAATTTGTTTTTTCTGTTAGATCCAGACCCGCTTCATTCATATGAATGGTCATCAAATTAGTTGTTTTTGTTTTGTTAGATCGAGACCCACTTCATTCATATGAAGGGTCATCGAATCTATTTTTCTGTTAGGTCGAGACCCGCTTCATTCATATGAATGGTCATTGAATCAGTTGTTTTTGTTTTGTTAGATTGAGACCCGCTTCATTCATATGAATGGTTATCAAATCATCTATTTTTCTATTAGATCGGGACCCGCTTCATTCATATGAATGGTCATCAAATTTCTGCTCTTTACATTGTTGGACCAAGACCGGCTTCATTAATATGAATGGTCTATTTATTTTATCTTTAGATTGTGACCCTCTTCATTTATATGGATGATCTCTAGTTTTCTTTTCTCTTATTTCTATTTTTGTCTTGGAAACCCGGACGAAATTAGTATCTTTATCTTTACTTATCTTTTACAACGATGATATGTGAATATTATATTACATATCATCTTGTAAAAGCTAAGTAAAGAGGGGCAACTGTCAATACCCAATTTCGTCCGGAGATTATTTTTTTAAAAATAAATAATAAGTAAAAAAAATTGAAAAAATAAAAAGGTAGAAATATATATTATTATTTAATTATGTTTGAAAAAGGTTAAAAAAATATATAGGATAATATTTTATAGATATATAAAAAATACATTTCTAACACATTTTTTAAAAAAAGAAAAAATTTACAAAATTATAATAAATAAACAAATACAAAGGAAAAAAAAGAAAAGAGGACCCAAATAAAAAGTAAAGTATAGATAGAAAAAAAAAAGAGGGGACCCAAATCAAAAAATGAAATATATATAAAAAAAAAAAAAAAAGAAGGACCCAAATTGAAGGAACCTTGGCCCAAAAGAAATAACCTAATTTTAACCTAAGGTAACCCTAAAAGTAAAAGGATGGGCAGTGGTGATAAAAGGGTTGGTGGCTGTAAAAATTAGAGGGGAAGAAACAAGAAAAAGGGGCACACGAAAAAGAAGAGAGAAAACAGAGAAAGAAGAAGAGAAAGAAAAAAAAAAGGGGGAGAAGAAGAAGCAAGGGATTGGAAGGATAGAAAACCAATTTTGAAGGTACTATTTCTTAGTTTCTTTTTCATGCTAAACCCTAAACCACCACCATTCACACAAGCAACAGCTTTTTTTTTTTTTGTTTTTTCTGTATTTCATGAAAAACTTCAAGCGTTTATCCTCTATTTATTATTCATGACCGGTTAAGATTCATATACCCCCACAATCCAGTGCCACTAACATCTTCTCTTATGATATGAAATTCTTTTTTTCATCGTGATAAGAAAATGTCCTTTGCTTTTGGCTTCAACGGGTACTTTTTTACTTCCTTCTTTTTATGTTACTAGGAGAGAATGTGTTCCATGATCCCATTGAGTGCTATTGTTATTCCTTGTTTTCTTTTTTAATGGGATGTGATATAAGTTATGGGTTAAAATCTCTTCGGATAGAGGAAGAAGCAGGGTTTAAGATGCTGTGATGCATTTGTCTTTATGGCAACGACGGGTTACGGCAATGGTGGGTTACGGCAATGGTGGGTTACGGCATTGGAGGATACATGATAAAAGTAGGTATGGCAATGATGGGTACACTGTAGCAACGATAGGTACACTGCAATAGTGGTTACAGCAATGGTGTGGGATGGCGCAGGAGTGCTTCTGGCTGTGATTTCTTCAACTTTGATTTTGCCTTCGGGCCAAAAAATAGCCAGTGGTATTTGAGGTCCTTGAAACATAAGTTTTTTTAAATATAATAATGTGAGGGTTGACTTTTTTTTTTTTACTAAAAAATGTTTGATTTTTTTTCCCTGCCAAATCCCTTTTCTCTTTATTAGTGTTTCTTTCTTTGTTTTATTTTATTTTATTTATTTTATTTATTTTGTTTATCTTATATTTATTTATTTGTTCATTTATTTATTTATTTATTTTCTTTCTTTTCATTATTTTATTATTTATCGTTATTTTTTATTATTATTATTATTATTCAAATGCTTATAACATTTTTATATCACCTATATATAAAATAATCATTTAAATATATGTGTGGCTATACACGTTATCTTATATTTAACCTTTAACTAAAACTTTCCCATAAAATAAATATGTTTCAATTATTTTAAGCCAATTTATACAGCAATCTATAATATCAATGTATAGTTTACACTATCTTGATTTATTATAAGATTGATAAAAAAAAAGAATAAAATATATAATTTTTTTTGTTAAAAATTCATTTCTCTTTAAAATTACTATTCATAAAATAAACAGAAAAAACGATGTTTTAGGAAGAACTACGTAACCCTGATTTTCCATTCTAAATGGAAATACGTAGGAGCAAGGTTAATATCTTGTTGGGCCCAAATAAATTCTAATTTAATATTTTTCTTTTTTAACAATAATAATTTTAAAAAATTATTTTTACTTTATAATATTTAATTTATTTATAGGGGAAACAAATATTATAAGGTCATATTTATTTTGCATATTTAATTGAAAGGTAACCGTCTACCGTCTTAAGACGGACGTTGTAGGGTGCTGATACCTTCCCTACACGTAATCGACTCCCGAACCCATTTTTTTGTTTCGAAGATCATTTTAGTTTTTCCATAGTTTTCCTTAATAAACTATGGTGACGACTCCCTTTATTCCCCTAAAAAAGGGTAAAATTTCTTTTTGACACTTATCATATTTTTTTATGAATGACGGTAAATTATTGTAATATTTAATTCCCTTTTTAAATTTTTTAAAAACAATTATGTACATATTAAACAAATTATACCCATATATATAAATTATTTTAATTTTAATAGAAAATTATTATCATTAATTATAATATATATATATTAATTATGATGAAAAATTTAAAAGTTAAACTTTTATTTTATCACCATATTTTTTGAGTTTTAATTATTTTTATAAATATAATTTTTAAATAAAGAATATTTTAAATATTTTAAATCTCTCATTATTTAAATATATTTTTTATAATTACTAAATTTTAAGAAAAATTATTTTTTAAGTTATGAGTATCAGAAAATTTATATAAAAAATTATATAATCTCTATAATATAATTACTAACTTTTAATAAATTATTCATAAAAACAAATTTCTATATTATACTTATATCTAAAATGACAAAAACTTAGTAAAATAAGTAATCAATAAAATTAATATAGTAAATAAATATTTATCTTCAACATATCTTTTTCTTTCTTTAATGTTACATTTCCTATTTTAACCCTATAGTTTGTGACATTATAATTAAGTCAAATTCAGATTTTATTTTCTTAAAATAAGTTCAAACCTACTAAAGCTCGATGTGACAATTAGCTATGATAAATCTAAATGTTTTTCACTAGAATTTTTATTATGCGACGATTTAATCCCAACTTAGTTTTATGAATTTGATAGCCATTCGATTTTTAATTTTTTTTTTTAAATTATTAGTCTTGTTTACAATTTCATGCTATTTGATTTAAAATTAAAATTTATTCCTTTTCCTATTAAGATAACTATTAACCATATATTATTATGTGAATCAATATTGGATTTATAATCAATTATCGTTACATTCATTAAATTCATAATATTATATATTTTATTATATATATATATATATATAAAATTTTATTAAGAATAAATTTATTATTTTTTATTATCAGGTTATAATTATTCAATTATTAGTATATCATTTAATATTTATGTCAAATTAATAAATATTATAAATTTTATTACATACGAATATATTCGTTGAAAGTAAAATCTCTATTTTTCTTCATTGGTATGTAATGGTATAATTATTTTATTATTGATATTTCATTTAATATTTGATTTCGAATTATTATCATAAAATATTAACTTCATAAATATTATATATTTTTTGTACATAGATTTCTTTCTTATATTGATATATAATATTATAATTATTTTATTATTGATATGTTATTTAATATTTGATCTCATTATAGGATATGAATTCATACATTTTTATTATATATAAAAATATTTTTGTTAAGAGAAAATTTGTATTTTTCACACTAACACTCTGTTTAATCATCTCTCTCTAGTATTTTATTCTTGTCAAACTAAAAAATAAATTATCTCTCTTATTTTTTATAATAATAATATAATTATTTTTCATTAAAGTTTCGTTATGAGTTTTAATTATTCAAGGAGTAAATTTTAAATTTTTTTGGATGTCGGTGTTAATATCTTTATTTTCTTATCTCTTAAACTAAAATTTAATTTTAAAGACTGATTTCTTTCAAAAGGTTTTATCAATGTTTTCCTTTAATTAACTTTTATGGTGATTTTCATCCGTTTTAAATTTTATTTTTTTGTCATTCCATGATTATTTTGGTTATTTCATTCATTGGAGGCCTTTAAAAGTCAAATCTAAAATAATTAGAAGTGTAAAATTTATATTTTTTATTATTATTTCAACCCTTTTTTTCTTTATTTTTTATTTTTTTACTTTTATTTTATCATTGATATTATAATTTTTATATTTACACTTTTTACACACTTATGAATAAGATCTATACACGAATTTGACTGGAACCTAGAATGTAAGAGTACCATTTAGATGTATTTCTAATTTAATTATGATCAAAATTTTATATAAAACATAATTGTTTTGTGTATATTCACTAGATGATCATTCAATCATATTCTAAAATGGATATTGGGTTTACAGACTTAATTAAAATAATTTTTTATAATTAAAAAAGTAATTATTTTAACATCACATTTTTTATTTAAAATATCGGGTACATTTTTTATTTAGAGTTATAATATATTCACATTCATTTTAAAATACATAGATAATATTTATAATTAGTTAAACGTATGGTATTTGAATTAAAAATAAAGAAATTTATTAAAAATAATCTATTTATGCAGGTGCGCATCCGCTAAATAATGAAAATAATGAATGTCTGAAAAAAATAATAAATATTTATGTATATTTTTATTTTATTTATATTTGTTTTTTTTTTTTGTTTTTTTCTTTTATCTTTTCCTTAACTCTCATTTAAACATACATTTTAAAAAATATGAAAAAGAAAAAAATTAAAAAAAACTTAGATATATTTAAAGTCTATTATATATTTTTGTTTTAAGTACAAAAATTTTTCTTTCAAATTGAATACCTAATAAATAAAATTTTTTGGTTTAAATCTATTCTTCAATTCTATTGTACATATATTCATTAAATTGTGACACTTATCACACAATCTCAAATATTGAAAAATAATATGTATTACATCTCTTCTATCAATTATGTTAAGATAATGTCACTATGATGAAAAACACATTCATCATTATAAAAACATTAAAAGGCATGCATGTTTTATATCTCTGGGCCAAGATTCAATAACATATTCATTAACATATTGGGGACTAGGCCCATTTTTTGTAATTTAGTGCAATGCATTTTTATGCGTTTATCTACTGTTAATAAGAAAATATGTATTTTTAAAATTATTTATGTTACTCTTTGTGATTTTAATGGCTAATGTTGTTCTGTCAATTTTAGTTTTAAAAAATGAGTTTCCACTGAAGTAAAGAAGCTAACAGAAATGGGTGTCAAGTTATATTTAATCATATTTTTATTAGAAACATAATAGTCATTAACTCAAATAATTACGTACTAATTATTACCTTGAATTGTAATTAAATTAAAGTTATCCAAAAATTAATAGTAGTTGATAAAATTTATAGAAAGAAAAAAAGAAGCATTAACGAAATATTTAGAGTAAAGAAATATGCAGTAATCATGCTCAATTTAATGATATGTGATGTCACACCCAGCCTTCATATTATACATATTTTTCATTACTGTAATAGAGTAATACTTATCAATTCATACTCTACATAGTTTTGAGTATATTTAATTTAAAGTAATAAAACTTTGTATTAATTTCAAAAAAATGAAATTGCGTGTCGAATACATGAATTGAGAAAAAGAAATGTTCCTTACAAGAATAAAAATATTTTTTAATTCTTCAAACTTTATGCTAGAGTCTTTCTTTCACTAAAATTTACAAGAAATAAAGTCCAGAAATTGATTACTTGTTTGTGCGAATAACATTTTGTAATCACGTCTTCTGACTTTAACCATGTGGCTAATGTGAACAAGGAACATGTCAATGAGGTTTCAACCTTTGATTTATATTTTTCCTCTATATATATCATGTATTTTTTATTTATTTTATTCTTGCACATGCATTATACCAAACAACCACAAAAAAATCTCATCAACAAAAATATATACAAAGATAAAAAAATCTCACCATTTCAATCACATAATAACCAAAAAAACCATAAGATCTCATCATGGGAATATAACTACAAATTTAAAAACTCTCCGACAAAGATATATCATGATTAATCTAATAATCCACAAACTCTAGACCTCAAGTACTTTGAAGAATTAAAGTGAGACAAAAATAAATAAAAAAACACAAAGAAACATCAGATAGAATGTCAAGTCAAAGACAGGAAAAAAAATTATCATGGCATGTGATGTTTTGTCCCTTTTTCTTCTCCGTATATCATTCCATCAGAATTATTAGTTCTCAGTTAGCAACTCCAAGAGGTCACTCTTCTTCATTTTTGAGAACCCTTTCAGGCCTCGAGACTTTGCAAGTGCCCTCAATTCAGACAGCTTCAGAGCACTCAAATCTTGGTGTTGAACTGCAGGCTGCTCCTCCACACTTTCATCATTATCGGTTTGCTCAGAATCATCATCCTCTGACAGTTCAGCTATCCCTATGTTTGGGAAGAACAACTCATCCTTTGAATCAATATCTAATTCAGAGTCAGGCTCTGGTTCCTCATCATGCTTCAAATCTATCTGATCGTGATTGTTCTCTCCATCCTCAATAACTACTGGTAGGACATTCATATCATCCTCATTGCTAGAGACGGGCTGGTATTTTACACGAGGAACAGGAGACCTTCTCTGGAAACTTGACCGAGGCCTAGCTACTGAGGAGGAGGAGACATGGTCCTCATGGGGCTCATCCTTGGGAGTACTGTCCAAATCAGAAAATTTTGTGTTTCTTCCTCCATCATATTGGTTACTACTATCTTGCAACTGACCTGAACTAAGATCATTTCCCCTGCCCCCTCCGCTACTTCTCTTCACTTGCTCAACTGAGTGTTTCTTCAGCAGTTTAAGGAGGGAATCTACAGTGCTGTTCTCTTTAGTCTGCACTCGGGAGGTTTCAACTTTCTTTTCTTCTTTGGATGCAGCCCTCTCACGCAGCCGAGCCTGGACCTTCCTGAATAGCTCAACAATCTCTTTCTCTCTAGGCCCAGGGGCTGAAGTGGCCTGGAATTTTCCTGAGGTTGAAATAGAAACAGGTGGTCCATTTTTCAAAGAAAACATATCATCATCAAAGCTCTCAAAGCTATCTTTCCCATCAGTGTTCCTGTTCCTTCCTCTGGAGTGCCCGTGCTTGTTTTGCCTTGAGAAATCTGAGTTTCTCTTTGCTTCACATACAAAAGATGCACCCCGAAAGCCACACTTTAGTCCTCTAACTTTGACATGGGAATGAATTATTTGATGACCTGGAGAAGAGTAAGAATATACAGCAGCAGTTCGTCCAGAAACACCTGAACATGGGAGACACTTGCCTTCTGCCATTCCACATCCTTCAATACCACTAGAATAATTTAGGTCCATGGAGATAGAAGTATGGGAACAGAAAAAGTTTTAAAAAAGGAGTTAAATGACACAACATCATGTCCTGCCAAGAAAACTCACGATAATGCAACAGGTAGTCAACCTCTGAATTTAGTGAAGAATTAAAGATAGATGTCAAGACTAATAGCAGGGACCCAACTCTAGAGAACCAACCTAAAAACAAGCTAGTCATGCTAAAATACAACCATTATGACTTAACACTATCTACAAGCAGCTTGCAGATAATACATGCTGGTTCAATCATCCTTGAAAATAAAAAGACAAACTTTTAGTTTGTTGAGTGTCCCTCTAACAGTCATCAACAATATAAATCCCGTTCCCCATCGTCAAAAGATCAACATTTTGATTACTGAACTTTGATTATTAGCTTTCACCAAATGGATGC
The DNA here is from genome assembly GCA_016859785.1 of Macrotyloma uniflorum. Taxonomy (NCBI): domain Eukaryota; kingdom Viridiplantae; phylum Streptophyta; class Magnoliopsida; order Fabales; family Fabaceae; genus Macrotyloma; species Macrotyloma uniflorum. The sequence continues at coordinate 474,977 of BDMB01000084.1, read as the reverse complement.
GGAAAACCATGGTAGAAAATTATATATAATATAAGAACTATCAACAAGAAACTTTGATTGCAAAGACAAAGAGGACCATTCAGACGAGCAAAAATAGCAAAAACAAAGGGTATGTCTGAAAAAATAGCTTAATTAAGCACTTATTCAATAAGTTCTTATTCAATGATAGCTTATGTTATAAATTTGACTATGAAATTAATTGAAATAAGCTAAAAAGAGCTAACTTTGATAAACTATATGAAGAAGCTTCTTAAAACAAGCTAAAAAGGCATATCAGAGTTATAAGCTATTTTTATCATATCAATCTCGGATAACAGAATATAGCAACCAACTTTGAGAACACTCTAAGGAAAACCAAAATGGAAGCTATTTTTTTAACATTATTATATGAAATAAATAATTAATACTACACATAAATATTCAAATATTAAACATTACAGGAATTCATGATATATCATAGATAATAGTTTTCATACACAATCACCACCAATCTAGGAGCATAGTTTGTTTGGATGACTGTTTGCAAAATTGATTTTAAATTATTTTGATTTTGAAAATTTGATTTTGGTTAAAATTGATTTTCAAGTGAAGTGATTTCTGTTTGGATGTTTTTATCTTGAAAGCAATTTTGCTATAACACTTAGAGTGGTATTTGGTACAAGAAAAAGAATTAGTTTCCTAAGAATATGAAGTTATAATGTTTGTTTCTAATGTTTGGTTTATTTATATACAGATAATATAACATTATCAGGAAACATTGTTTACAGGAATTTTTTTAACTATGTTTCGCTCAAAATTGTTCCCATTGTGGAAAGTGAGAATTTAACTTTTCTAAATTAAAAAAAAAAAAAAAAGTTTTTAAGTAGTGGAAATATCATGTTACTCTTGTTAGATTATTTAACGTAATAAATAATTAAAGTTTTGGGAAAATTCTATTAAAACTAAACACGAAAATCATTGATTCTTAAGATAATAAGTAACATATATTTCCAGGAATATTTATGACCAACCAAAGAGATTTTACTCATTTCTAAGAATCATGTTTCCCAGAATTAGGAAATAAATTTCCCTTCTTCCAGAGTCACTAAGTATAAAATTGTCAACTCAAAGCAAAAGCTACATTTTATCACTTCTAGTCAAACCAAGGTTTTGAGGCTAAATTAATTTTACATAACAATAGCAAAACATATAAATTTTTCGAAAATCAATTGAAGGCAGTCAAAATCAATTTTCTTGATTCCCACCATAAAACCAAATACACTCTAAGAGCATAATAGCGGAGACAAAAAATATGAAAGATTATGGTTAAATCAATTGAGAGAAACATAACAAATTAGATAAAAGTTGGCATAATTTGAACTGGGAGATCTAAAGAAAAAAGAATGAACTAAACATAGGATGTAAAAAAAATCCAGTAAAGTATGAAGGAACAGAGTTCAAATGAGATATAACATTAGTGGAATAGTCAATGAAGAGGGGTTTCAAATCCTATTATGTTTCTGAAGCAAGAAATGCAATAGAAAATTCCAAAATTTACCCCTAAAAAACCACTGCTTTAACACCCATTAGTGAAAACTACTCCACTATTTGAATCCCATCGCAACTGAGGGTTACTCCGTTCCAATATTGTGCCTTTATAGTGTCATGTTGACTACTATGACTTTCATAAGTACAAATAAGCTCCATATAAGCTCTTTCAGTCAATCCCCCACCCAAAATAATCAAGACAAAGAATAAGTGGTTACGAAGAAAGAAAAAAACCTATATTATAGAAATGTTCCCATCCATTAATAATGAAAGTGTACAATTGCTACGGCTTACACCCACACTCATCATTTAAATAAGCGCACTAATATTATATCTACTCAGGTTACTGATATGTAAATTACCAGTTCTCGTTATTTAACATTTGGTTAATGTTTATGTTCATCGTTTCTAACATATATTGTTAGTTGGTTAACCAGAGGAAAAACATCAGTAAACAATAGTTAACATCTCAATTACAAAGGGAAATCCCGGTGAAGGTTTTCACTAGTCGATGTAACATAACATACCGTTCAACAAATAGATGGCGGGCAATAGAAGCCAGCTCCAAAATCACAAACGCACAGAACACTATATCATCAACCCAAACAAAACATCATTTCCCAAAAGAAATGAAGCCTAAAAAATCCTTAATAATCACACCAACAGATAAGAATCGAAAGTAAAAGCATATATGATGAGGTTAAGAAACCAATGAAAACAGAACAGAGAAACAAGACAACAGCCACAGGTAAGAAGCTTTCTATCATAAAAAGTTACAAATTTGACTGGAAAAAGACAGAGTTTACCCAACTAAACACCCATATGGAAAACCCTAGTGATTAATTTGTAATTTAAACTAAAAAAATGAAGCGGGTTTGGAAGCATCAACACTTAAGCGTGGCTAAGGTTTTTTCATGTTCTATAATAATGATTGAGATGGAAGAATCATAAAGTCTAAGAGAAGAAGAGGGATAAGAGAGAAAGAGAGAGAGACTAACCAAGGTTTTTGGCGAGGAAAGGATGCAGCGTATGCGACATTGTTTGAGGCTTTGAGCAGAGGAGATGAGAGGGAACTCTCACTCAATACCGCTTTTGATGCGATTCGTATGTTCTTTGTTTGATAAGGGATGTTGTCGGAAATATGTAATCATTTAGAGCTAAAACGGTCATTACAGACCCACGTGGACTTGTGGACTGGATCAACAATATTTTTATTATGCCATTCATTTTCGCACTCATCTTTTTATTTCCTCACCCTCCCATCTTCTATTGTCAAAATAAGTTTTTCTATATGCTTTGTTTGGTAGTCCAGTGAAAAAAAAGTTAGAAATAAATGAAAATAAAAAAATATTTTATTTATTATTAATAATATTATTTTTTAATTATTTATTATTATTATGATAAAAAATCAAACAAATAAAAAAATATACTTATAATTAATTATAATCTAAAAAAAATTCTTCAATCTCTTTTATCTTCAACTTCATGATCAATTATGTTGTTATTTGTGATCTAAATAATCGATAATGCATATTATATAGTTTTTGAAAATAGAAATTATATTTTTGTGGATGATCTTTTATGGTTCAAGTCAAGGTTTTTAATAATATAATATAAAAATAAGTTAATCTTCTAACAAACATCAATTTATATTTATTTTTCTTTTTTTTTTATTACTCCAAAAATGTAAAAGTAAGATAACATGAAATCTAAAAAAATAATCTTAAATAATATGCAACCATTTCAATCAAATTTATATTTTCATAATAATCCCTTCTCTTTTATTTTTTCCTTTTCCCACTCTTTCACTCCATATAAATGAATTGATATATACTTATCTATATTTAATATAATCAAAATATTAAATATTTTATAAATTAGTTATTAATATATAAGTTGATAACTATTTAAAAAATTTAATTCTAACAATTTGACTATTTCTTATTTCTAGCATATTAATCAATTACAATAATATTATTAAATATAATTTAAGGAGATAAAATTTTAAAAATATATATAATATTTTCATAATACAAATACTTACTTCACCTTATTTTTCTATTATTTATAATTATTTATCATTTTTATTCATATTTTAATTTACAAATAATCTTTTATAATAATCTTTTATCTTATGATTATTACACTCATATTCACTTTTTTACTTTTTATTTATAATTTTTTTTATAATAAATAATTATATTAATGATTTTGTATGAGGACAAATAAATTTTTATTGGATATGCATGTGTAAATTGAAACTTTCTTTTTAAGTATTTTTATAAAACAAATAAAAAGTAAGATAAGTCATAGGTGTACATAAAAAATTTTACTCATAAAAATATAATAATTAAAATTTGTAAAATGACTATTTTATTTAGAAAAATAATATAAGAACTTGATTTAATAAAAATCATAATATCAACCAATTAAAAATCATATTAAATGTGTTTTTTAATATAATTATTATAAAAATTAATAAAGAATTTATAATTATTTCACCATATAAAAATTCTTTAATTATTAATATATATTATTTATTTTAAATTAATACACATATTAAAAATATAAAATATAAATTTATATGTACGTGAAAGATATATTAAATTAAAAATTAAAAAATAATAATTTTTTGTCGATCAAATTTTGTTGAAACAACTCAGTATAAATTAGATTGAAAATATCAATTTTATCAAGTTTATCTTGTTTGAGTAAAAAATTGTTCTTTCAGCAAAAATAAGTCATAAGCAAATAAAATTTTTTCCACCATTCTCACTCAAATGAAAATCTATTACTTTGATAAAAATAAACTTAAAATAAGTCCATCATTTGTCAACCATTACTTGAATGACAAAAACATCACTTAAGTGAAAAATACAAAAAAAATAACATAAACAAATTTCCATAACTTCAATCTTTTAATCCAATTCTCATTATAAAATTTTTTTACTACTTAAAAGTTTAATGTAACCATTTTAAAACTAATATGAATCAATAAAGAAATTCTATTATTCAACCAAAATTAGACTAATAATTAAAATTCACCTTTTTATATAATATTATCATAAGATAAGTTAAGTGTGTCTGTATTTATAGGCTAAATAAAAAATTATTTTCATTTTTCAAGTAATATTGTTTTAAAACTTAGGAAACCAATTTAAGTTTCAAAACATGTTTTTCCATAACAACTCAATCAATGTCATAATTATATTGGATTTAGCTTATTTCATTCTTCAACTATAACAAGAACTTAATAAAGTATTTAATTACTAAAAAATTCATCAAAAATATTCTCTACATAATTCATAAAAAAAAAAAATTCCCTACATAATGCATAAAATACTATTTAAATTATTCAAAAATCTAACTTTCCTTTACCTATAAACTTAACTTTCTATAAGCAATTTCCTCCTAAAGTCCTACACAAACCCACAAGAATGAATAAATTACTACAATCATAAACTAGTTGAGACTCAGCTTTCACCCCCAAATGCTACATGCAAGATGTTTATACCTAACATTCAAAAATCCCAACTTTCATACAACTTAAAGAAGAAGAATGAAAACTTATTCAAGATGAGATTTTGATAAGATAGAATCATTCTATTCCCTACTAACTACTTGAAAGTTAGTTCAAATCTTAAAAACTAAAATAAAGATAAAAACTTAAAAAAAAAGATAAAATTTTTTAGAGAAATAATAATTTTATATAAATAAAATTTGAAAAATAAACTATATAAATAAACACATTTTATCTGTAATGATGTTTTTAGAAATAGTTTTTTCTTATATAAAAAATATATAGTTATCATTCCTTTAAAATTTTGTACATATATTTTTAATTTAGATTATAAAAATATATAGTTATCATTCCTTTAAAATTTTGTGCATTTATTTTTAATTTAGATTATAATTGCATCCACTTATCAAGAAGAAATTAATCCACAGTAATAGTAATTCTATTTATAAAAGTAATTTTACAAAAGTAATCTGACAAATAATTTATTTTTAGCGTCTCTAAAATGTAATTATTTCACTTTTAGTTTTTTTTAAAATATAAGTAGTTTTAATTATTCAAAAAATCACTAATATAATTGAAGTTTTCAATTAATAACTATGAAAAATAAAAATATTTTCTTTTCATGAAAAATAAAAGTATAAAATATGTGTCAACTATCTTTTATTTAATAATATGAAAAATAGTACTAAAATAAAATTTAGTTATTTTATAAAATTTCATAAATAAAAAATTAAATTAATTTATTTTTTACATAATTTTTATCTTTTATTTAAAATTTTGTAAATTATTTTAAAAATAAATTAACTTTCTTTTATTGAATTTCAAATTTGAAAGAAATAAACAAGGAAAAAAATTATATTCAATTTTAAAATTATATAGAGAGGTTGTTTAGATTATTGAAAAAAAATTGAGTTATATTTTTGAAAGATAAAATAATACCTTTTCAAAAATATAAATATAAAGTTGATTAGATGATAATTTGAATATGTGGTTGATTTTGAAAATTTCTATATCAAGATATATGTTGTTAAAATATATTATTAGATTAAGAATAATATTTTTTTTCTGTTTTTATTATCTTGAATGAAAAAAAAATAATATAAAGGTATCGGTTAGTTGATTTTAAATTATTTTGAGAATAAAAATATATTTTTAATCTATTTTACATATTAAAATGGTATATTCTTAGTTACTAATATTTGGCTCCTTGCTTTCACAGTTTCACCACTTTGTTAAAACAAAACATCACTTTCTAACTTACTACACCTTTTAAATAATCTCTTTTATTATCCCATAAATGCTACAATATCAGCAGCTGTGTCGATATTATCTATGATTCCATTTTTCTTTTGCTTATAAAAATTATAACAATCCCACTCTAACTTCAGATTTTATATATAACCACTATTTTTATTTTTAAATTATAGTATAATTTTTGTATTTTTATAACTAAAGTTTATAATACATAAATATTTTTAATCTATATTTTTCTTAGAATTAAATTTTATATTGTCTTATAAATTATTAGAAATAAACAAAAGAGAGATAAAAGGTTAAGAAATACTCTAAAAAATTTTCTTTGGTCCTTTTTACTTTTCTTTTAATGTTTATATAGAAAAATTAAGAAATATAATATTTTTCTATTCTCATAAACTAATTAAATTTTTTCTTTTTCATTTCTACTCCATTATAAATATAAAAGTATAAATAGAATTCATTTTTAATATTTTCAATATTACACGCTTTAATATTAGAGTAAGATATTTTTTTTATTTTATAATTTTCAAAAGTAATTATTATCACGGTTATTTTAATGATTGCTTGTAACAAATAATTAATTTTTATTATAAAATGATAAATTTTTTTATATAAAATTTTTATTTTTCTCTCTCAATATCAAAAGTAAATATGATTATGTTTTGTATTTTTATATAATTATCTAATTAATTATTTTATTTTTTACATATTTTTGTACATTTTTATTTAATTATATTTTATAAGTATTTTTATTTTTTATATATTTTTATTTAATTATATTTTATAAATTATTTTTTATATTTTTAATGTTAATTTTTATTAATATATTTATTATTATCGATTAAAAAAAATAAAAATAATTATTAAATGAATAATTTAATACTGAACTGTGTTAATATTTTGTGGCACCATTTCATGTGTTAATACCTCTGTTTTGTTCTGTTTTCTAACCCAGCTTCATCCAATGAAGAGCCATTCCAATGATTCTGTATCTCCTTATTCACCCAAACTCAGAACCTGTCCCGTAAGTTCCGGTTCATGTCTCCAAATTTGACCTCTTCACCTGAACTGGTTAATTATGTTAAAATTCCAGTTTAGAAATTGATAGTCTGTTAGTTGGTTAATTCTGTTAAAATTCTAGCTTGAAAGTTGATAGTCTGTTAAAGAATTACTATTATATATAACATATTGTAAAGAGTAATTGGTATTATTCAGTGCAATTCAGTGCAAATCTCTTATATTGTTCTACTTCAATAATCTTCTCTTATTTGTATTTCATTCAATTATTGAATTCTCTATCCTTCTTGATTGTTCTTCGGAATAATTGATTTTACTAGGAAAACCTTAACATAATTGGCGGAGTTCCGCTAAAAGGACTACTGGCCTATAGTTTTTAGACAATTGAGGAAGCTATTTCAGGTGAACCCTGCGGATTACATGTTGGCCATATGTGGGAATGACGCCCTCAGGGAGCTCTCCTCTCTTGGGAAAAGTGGAAGTTTCTTCTACTAGACACAAGATGACAGGTTTATGATAAAGACAATGAAGAAATCAGAAGTCAAGGTGCTTGCTCGGAAGCTATTATCGACATGTTACAAAGTTCTATAGAGTACACTGTGTCAAACCAATTGGAGGCCAAAAGACAGCTTTATTGTGATGGGCAATAACAGATAAGACCATGGAAGAAATTGATGAAACTACCACCCTCAAGGTTTTGCAATGGCACAATGCCTATATCGAGAATGTAGGTTTATCAAATCTCCCATCTTGGAATGAGTACACCAAGATCTTGATTGATAGCTTTGGCGAGATATGCGAGGATCTTATGACTGAATTGATGAGGTTAAGACAAAAGAGTTTTGTTCAGGACTATCATGAAGCTTTTGATGGAATAGTTTCTTAAGTGGAACTCTCTGAGGTCAATCAATTGAGCTGTTTTTTGGATAGATTAAAGCAGGACATGCAGATGATGGTTAGGATGTTCCAACCCACCTTTGTAATGAAAGCTTTTTTTGTTGACAAGATGTATGAATCTGCAAACAACACTAATTCTCAACCTAAAACATTCTCCAAACAACTTAAACCACTCTTATTACTCAACACTCCTAAAAATCTTGAAATCAACCGACCAAAAACATAAGCTACTAGGAGTTTAACCCCTACTTATATGAATGAAACGAGAGCTAGAGGTCTTTATTACTTTTGTGATGAACCATTCACCCCTGCTCATAACCTAACCCACAAAAATGATTCTAATGAGGAAACTCCAACAACAATAAAAACAAATGCAAAAAACGTAGAATCTTTAATTTCAGTTAATGCCTTAGTTGGAGTTACTAACTTTAGAACAATGAATTAACATCGTTATGATTTAATTTTGTCTAAAATGAAGATGTCTCTTTTTAGTATTTAAGTATTTAAGTTTCTTTGTTGAGTTCAATCATATTACTGAATTTTTAAAAAATATAAAAAAAATGTTTATATTGTATATATTATTTTATTTTATATAATAAATATTTAAATATATTAATAAATTATTATAATTATATTTATTACATAAGTAAAATTTCAAATAATAAATTTAATTTAAAATTAAAGAAATAAAATGAATGATGAAATTTAAATAATAAATTATTATTATTATTATATATTATTTTATAATAATTATAAACAAGATATAATATTATTTTAATAATAATTTTTAAATTCGTTGTAAAACAGATGAGAAAGGTGAGGTGACAATGAATCCTATAATTAAGAATCCTTAGGAGTCGGGAGAAATATCGAAGTCATCTGTTAATTCAGGCAAGGAAGCAAAATCTAATAACAGAAATGGAAAGGGAAGTAGTAACATCAATTTTGCAAAGCCAGCATACCATCGAACAGCAAAATTATTGGTGAGAAACTGTACTATCCTTAAGTCATGCATTTCTATTGTTACACAAATGATGTAGTTATGTGTGTCCTCATATTAATTGAGTATTAAGAATGGTTTTCACCAAATGATTGCAAATTGCAAATGCATAATAAGATTAACTTTTCTGAAAGTTACAGTTCTGTAACATACTTATCACAATCCCTTAAATTTGTTACAATTTTTTACTATCTAAATATTATGTTTATCGAGGATGTGGGTTTACGTTTGCAGGTCCAATATCCGTGTAAAAGTTCAAAGGCATTGTTTGTTACAACACGTAATCAATATAGAAAAGAGAATGTTATAAAAAATGTGATGGTGGATCAGAAATGCATTTTGCAAGAGGTGTTTCTGTAGGAAGGTGTGTTATAAGTCACAAAAAGAACCACAAAGTGAGATCAACTGCTTTGAAAATAGCTATTGATTTGGTTAGTAATTCTTTATTGTTTCTATAAACAACTCATATGGAATCAAATTTTTAATATATCAATATATTATTATAAAAAAAATTTCATGTGGTTGAAATATTAAAAATATATTTAATAAATACATGATATCTTTTTTTTTTTTCTTCTTTTCTTTTTGATATGTACGTACCCTCTAACCAAATATCAATTTTTTTTTATATATTTATTTACTAGTTCAGTTTTTTGAAGAAGGGAAATTGTATAACTACTGCCACACATGTACTCATGTTATCATCCTATGTTTTATCTTGCAACTATAACACACATTAATACACATTAATGCAACAAAAATTATAATACAGTTTTAATTTTTCTATAAAATTTGTGCATTTTTGTGCGAATTTTTTATAAAAATAATAATTTATAAACAATAAAATAAAAGATTTTATAATAGGAATGAACTCACTAATAATTGATGCAAATTTAATTTAATTAAAAAAATTAAAATTTTATTTTTAACTCTTATTTTACTATTTTAAAATTATTTTCCAAAATTATCATGATTTAATTATTTTATAATATGTAAATTTATTGTTTTATCTATACTTAAAAATAATTTATTTTAATCCTTATTCATATATTTTTAAGTCTTTATATATACCTTTTTAAATATATTTGAATTTCTATATATAAATTTATAAAAATTAAAAAAATTAAAAATATTATTGAAAAAATTAAAAGTAATATATTTCACTTAAAATTTTTTTGTTCAACTATAAAAATAAAAAATTAAGACATTATTCACTATAAAACATTTTCAAATATTAAGTTTTCAGGTGACAACAATTTAATATATTTTTCATTATAAAAAATATTAAAAAAACTTGACCCATTATTCAATGACATAATATATAATAAGGGGCTAATTTAATTTGCAAATTGTTTCAACAGTGTCATTGAGCAGGTCTTAGGTTTGTACTATCAACACCACTTTCTCTTTTTCTCTGAAGGGTTTTCTTGAAAAACACAAAGAAAGAAACAGTACACAAATATTCTGAGTGAGAAACATGATTATTTATCATTGTTTATTCATATTGACTTATGCTAATTCATAAAAGATTTTTTTTAAGATTACTTTTGTTACAACTTATATATGTACTTTAATAAAAAGAAATACTGAAAATTATAAAATAAGAAACATATTTTACATCTAATGATACTTTTAAAAATAGTTTTTTCTTATATAAAATATATAGTTATCATTCCTTTAAAAATTTTGCGCATTTATTTTTACTTTATATTATAATTCCGTTCACTTAACATTTATCGAGAAGAAAGTATTCCACAGTAATAATAATTTTATTTATAAAAATATTTTACAAAAATAATCTCACAAATAATTTATTTTTAGTCCCTCTGAAATGTAAATATTTCACTTTTAATTTTTTAAAAATATAGATAGTTTTAATTATTCAAAAAGTTACTAATATAATTGAAGTTTTTATTAATATTAAAAAATTCAAGTTATTTGTAATATAACATCTAACTAATTCACAGAATCATAACAAATAAATCAGAATCATAACTAGTGACGTCAATAGTACATGATAAAGAAATAAATAAAAAAAAACAATATAATAGAAAAAATAATAATTTAAAAAATTTAAAAAAGAGCCATAATTTATGATTTTAATTGTTTGATATTTAATTTGAATTTTATAAAATTATTCACCCCGAATTAGGATAAACTAAAGAACCATAATTATGGATGAAAATAATGATAATGAACGTAATTAAAAATATTGTATTCTAATTTTATATAGAAAAATATAACAAAACTAACTAACTTAAGAAAAGCTATAAAGATAATAAAAAATTCTAAATACAAATAATCATATATATATTTTTTTTAAATCTCAAATATAAAATGTATAAAATCTCGAATATAAAATGTATAATATTTTTTTTATATAGAAAATAATACTTATAATAAAAGTTACTGATAAAAAATATAGATAAATATTAAATTAATTAAAAATATAAAATTAAAATATTTATGTAAAACAAACAAAATTTATTACTACTAATAATAAATTATTAAAATATAAAAATAATATATATATACATATATATATATATATATAACATATTTTGAAATTTTAATAAATATATAAATGTAAATATGAAATATTAATCATTACCTAGATGTTAAATTAAAAACATCAATAAAGCACATTGAGGACATGCCTAATGTAATGGTGGGCATGTGTGTGATTAGATGATGTGATTCTTATACTTTCTTTCATAAATTATCATGAAATAGTTTTACCATCACATATAAATTAATATCGTATTCGTGATATACTTTGAGATCAAATAAAAAACATACATTTAGATTAATCAATGATATCTGATTTGGACATTTGAGTAAAATATATTAATATCTATTTTACTTCTAAGATAATAAAACATGTGATTGATTTATTCCAATATATGATTATTTCACAAACTGCATCTTATTAATAAACAAATTGTAAATGTATATTGAGTCATGTATAACTAATAATATACATTAATTTTTTTATAACACTAAAATATGATACTTTAAATAAGTAATTTGATCTTTCTCTTTAAATGTGAAAGGATATTTTTCTTTAAATCTAAAAAGATACTTTTCCATATCTAAAGACCTTATCAGAATTGACAAATGTGATATTTGATTCATATAAATTACACTCAAAGTAACAAATATTAATTTAAATATAAATAAACCAATTGATATTGAGAAAGGGAAGAACGGTTGTAATATAGATTTTTTAAAAAAGAAATGAAAGCACAAGTAAAAAAAAATTTAATACTTAAAAACAACTATTTTAAGAGCATAATTTACTATGTATTAAAATAAAGCATGTTTTCAAGAAAAATAGATAATAATTTTAAATTTTAAAAATGCTAAAAGTTACTAAACTTTTCGTACAAGAAAATAGTTAAAACAAGAACAGCTTACTTACTTTCAAGAAGTATCAATAAGGATTAAAAAAAAAAAGCATTTTATGGATGGTTTCATAAGAATTCTACCCATTACCATAAAGATTTGGAGCTAGCATAACAGCAATATCTCAAAAGGAAATAACTTTTCAATGAGTAGAAAACAAGAACGTGTTCTTGTACGAGTGATTCAGCCAAGTTTCACTCTCTTTTCATAAACTCACTGGCTACAGAAAACAGATATCAAACAGTATCACCCATTGAAATTCAAAATGCCAAGTAATTGGGGAACGTGAGTCCGGTGACACTAGGACTTCACGACTCTATCGTTGTCATTAAATACAAAACAAAATGGAAAATATCTGAAACCATGATTTCTAATGGTGCAGCCTTTTATTATCTTTAACAAACAGACCAAAATTTGGTCAATTTTAGAGCCAAATAAATGACTTGCGAATAGAACAATGGGTAGAGAGGAGTCCTTGCTAGAACTTACCTACGATCATGGTTGAGTTCGGAAGAACGAATCAATTGCCAAAGATTCAGAGCAAAGAATAGCCACATAACATCAACATTCCATTGCAACAATTTAAAGATCATCTATTTTATTTTTCATCTGTGTTTCAAGGAAAATCCACAAGAAACTAAGACATGCATAAAGTAGACTAGTTAGTGCTTCTCGGGACAAAAAGCTCAGGCTTTGTGACTCTTTGCCATCTCATCAACATCAAGTTCCACTTCCAACACCGGTGTATCATTTCGCATGCCAAAATAACTGGTAAAGGAGTAAAATATATGAATTATAATAATCAATTCAAAATAGCATCCCCATTTTTTGTGCATGATAAATTTAAGGTTCAGTACATCAGAAGGTCCCTAAACTTTTTGGGAATTTCTTTGAATTAGATTCCTAAAGTATAAAAAAAATAGTTAGGTCCTTAATCTTGTAAACTTTTTGTCATTGCATGGAGTTAATTTAAAATGGCTTGAAAATACTAGAAAAAATAACAATTTGTTTCAGTTTTAATAACTTTGAGGACTCAATTAAAAAAATCGAGGACCCACTTACAATATTTTTAGTTTAAGGACCTAAGTAAAAAATTCTGAAAAGTTCATGGAGACCAATTAATTAGCCTAAGAAATTATGTCTCACCTGTTTTGTACACGGCCATGGTCTACAGCGCTTCGCAGGCAATATATGACTCTGCCCACAATGTTTGTCATCTGAACTGGACCAAATGTTCGACTATCATTCGCTTCCTGTTGTTTCGGTTAGGAGCATTAAATAATCAGTAATTCCTAATGTACTACAACCAATTGAGGAGGAAAAACATTGTAACGTCAAAGAACAAGTAGTGAATATATGAGGTTCAACCTAACTATATCCTCAGTCCGTACCTTAACCATTTGGTATACATAGAAAATATCGAGAGTTCGACACTAATCATAAGCAGGAGATTTTTTTGTCTGATATGTTATTTTGTTTTTCTTCAGGTTACTACCATAGTTATTGTTCAAGAATAAGCAATTTTGGAATTACAAGAAAAATTATAAAAGTCATGAATTAATTAAAACATAGATTGAATATTTCCACTTGAGAAATCCAAGTCGCAAATGATCCCGAGTCTCTAGCCATATCATAAACTTAATTCCGAAAGTTACTTAACTGAATTGTCATAATAAGCTGTAGTTTATTTCATTATGTCTTTTAAACAAGGGGGTTTAAGTGAAAAAAAATAAGTCTGGATCCAGTCAATAATGTCCAATCTGTTGACAAAGGCGTCTTATCTCATTAGATAAGGTTAGCTATATTATATACTAACTCATCATAGAAAATCATTTTAACCAAACCAATTGTTAAATTAAATCTATTTATCATTTTTTTTGTAAAAATCTAATTATAGGATTAATTTTACATTCAAATTTCAGAAAATTTAACAAGCATGCGACCACCTTCAATGCTATATCAATGATACTCATTGCTTGATTAAATGATATTTTAATCCAAAATGTTTACCTTCGCTTTCAATTTTTCATTTTCAGCCACTACCCAGCATTGGTCCTTCTCGAGAATAAAGGGTTGATCGTTTTCCTCAGTAGAAACCATTTCATAACCTTCAATTGCAGTTAATCTTCTGACTAGGTAGTTATCTGGCTTCTCAGGGTCCTTCAAAACCACAACATCTCCTACAAAAACACGCCTGTAAAAGAACCAAGTCTATCACTAACAAGTGATGAATAAGCTCCAGATGAAAAGGTCAATCATCAATCAGTCTCCAACTTTTGTGGAACTCAAGAATAAGAACAAAATGCAGCAAAATCTAGTTTCAACACTATGTAACTGCCACAGTCAGTTGGCAATCCTTTCGTTTTTGGAAGGGGGTCATCACAATCGTATTATCCATAAGCTTCAACCTAATAACAAAATAGAAAAATATAAATGATACACATAACCACTGCATATACATATGCATGGAATTTGTCGCACCACTAAGGACAGCTGATTTTTAGTTTTATACATAACATTTGCTACAACCAACCATGGCTCTGAACTATAACTTTACAATATTCAAGGTAAGAACCAGATCAGAGTTTTAACTACCAAACTAATAAATGATGGGAAATTTAAGAGTCAATTCTAGTTAATATTAAACACATTCCTTCCAACTTAAATAGACAAATTTATCATGGAGTTCATGTTGTTACAACAAAGATCATACATTCAGACAAAAACTCTAGATTCATTTATCATATAATTGCACAACCATTTAAGATAAATTATTTGAAGAGAAACAGTCTCTGATAGTAATCTCCATGGGCCACCACTTATGGACAAGAAATGGTTGTCTGAACACGAAATGAGATCTGCTATTTCAGTGTTCATCACAGCAACCATGTTACTGCCTATGGTGTTGTCTCTAGGGTTGTTCAAAACCAAACTACTCAAAAAAATAACTAAAAACTGATCCAAATAATCAATAAAAATCGAAAACTTTTGGATCACTTAAGATTTTCCTTTTCTAGAACCGAACAATTCAGTTTAGTTTGCAATTTGACATTTCAGATCTCACTCAAACCAAATCGAACTACAATACCTTATTAAAATATTATTATATTTTTAATTTTACTTTGGAGAGAAAACCTAACATTGTTTGCACAACTTTCATTTTCCCACATACAGCCTAAAATTCCCTTTCTTCATAAACCCATCATTGTGATTTCGCTATCTCACTACCAACTAACTCTTATTCCAATCCATCTTCAGCACACCTTCTCACCCTCAATCTAAACCATTCTTTTCGTCCCACACTATAAGTTTATCTTAATTTAATTCACTCTCTGATCTACTGCCTTTCTCAATCATTCATCTTTTACCTTTCATATTTTGATTTTAATTTTGCATTGATTGCCTTATTATATCATCTTCGGTTTCCACTGGATAAACATTCTATTGTTTCCCTATTTCAATTTAGGGTTTAGAATTCTCATTTCAATTAATTTTGTTTTAGGGGTAAGAGCCACTATTGGTGGAAACCTAATTGGAGATGGACCTTTATGTGCAGCATATGCTAGACCTCACTATACTATTATGAACATTTAATGTTGGATAGAATGCATTCATTTTTTTAATTTTTCTTTTTTGTAGTTGAATCTCATTTTGTACTCAAATGTTGCTCTAGTATTTTACTCATTTATTCTTTACTAAACAACTCATAATTAAGCATGATTGTTTCTATATGTTGGTTTATCATGATTGATTGAGTGTGTTCATAGAATTTATTTTAGATTAATGTGACTTTACACAATTGTTTGAAAATAAAATTAATTTTAAGGTAATGTTATTGTTATTTAGATGATTATCATTAGTTGTTCTCATGTTGAACCCATATTTTTTTTTATCTATGTAGTAGGCTGAAAATAAAGTACTCTATCTGACAGGGCTTTAAATGATTTGAATAAAGAGGGATGCCCTAATGTTGAAAGGATGTAAGGAAAAGAAAAACGATAGAAAAACACAAATCCAATAATGATGTTGGAGATCCAAGTAAAAAGAAAACTTGTAGGCCTAGATTTTGGTGTTAGGATTATTTTTCAAGAATTGATGGGACCTCTAGAACTAAATGTAATTGATGTAGTAAAGATTATGCTGGATATTCTCATAAAAAAGGTACAAGTAATATTATAAACCTTTTATTGCACAAATGTAAAAAGTTTCCCAAAGAAACACTTGATCCTTCTCAACAAACCTATATATTTTGACATATGAAAAAGGAGGATAGGAATGAATCTAGAAGTGTTCTTACCGATGTTCATTTGAATGTTAATGCACATAGACAAGCCCTAGTTAGGATGACAATTGTGGATGAGTTACCTTTTATGTTTGTTGATGGAGAAGAATTTCGTTCTTTTATTAGTATCTTACAACCTAAATTCCCTCCTAGGAAGATTCAGTTGCTAGGGATTGTTGGAATCTTTACCTTAATGAAAAAAAGTATGTTTAGTCATTTAAATCAAGGTCTAAGTCTCAAAAGTAAGTTGGATAGGTAGTTCTAACACATTGCTTGGAGGCGTGACTGAAAAAGTGAAAGTTAAGTATGATAAATGTTGAGGAAATATTAAACACATCCATATATTGATCTTTGTTGTTGTAGTACTTCATCCCCAAAGTAAATTTCAGTTCGTGCAATGAGGTTTAAGTAAATTTTATGAGAAGGATGATGCTGAATTTTAGTATGGAAAGATGAAGGAGGCATTATACAATTTGTTTGATGTGTATAGCTTTTATGTTAGTCATGGGCAGCAAGTTAAAAATTGTTCACATCCTTGTGAAATGGAAACAAAAGAACTTGAATCACATGGATTGCCATTTGTTATGGAATTTGAGAAAGTTATGAATCTAAATAAAAATGAAGTAGAAAGTGAACTTTGGAGAAAAAAACTAATAATTCTTTTGACATCTTGATGTTGTAGAAAGTGAATTCTACCAAATATTATATTCTTGTTCAAATTGTTAGAGATTTGTTGGTTATGCCTATGCCTATTTTGGCTTCTAAGTCTGCTTTCAACACACGAGGTAGAGTGCTTAACTGTTATATGAGTTCTCTTTCATAAAGCATTGATTTGTACATAAAATTGGTGTCAATCCTCTCCATGGTCAACAAAGATTGAAGAACTTGTGCATGACAATTGAAAGTTTCCCCTTTCTATTTCTCATCTTGCTTTGTAAGCCTTATAAGTTTATCATCATAGATCTCACACTTCTATTGATGCTCCTCTAAAAGCCCCTAATGATCCACTTCCTGCTCCAACATCTCCTGCATTGGATCTGAATCAATCTCCTAGAGATAATCTTCCCATTGCCATTAGAAAAGGTTCACTAATAATCCCTATTCAATTTATAACTTTCTTAGTTATCATTGTTTTCTACACCATATTGTGCTTTTGTATCCTCTTTGTAGGTTGTTTTTATTCCTAACACCACCAGAGTCAACCAAGATGGTGTCAAGCAATGGCGGATTAGATAATCGTACTACATGTACATGGGATCACCTTAAGACAATCTAGTTCCTCAAGATAAAATTCCTATTACTTATCATTGGATTTACAACGTGAAAATTGGTCCTAGAAGTTTGGTGGATCACCTTAAGACAGTCTAGTTACTATGAGATACACTCAAGTTTATGGGCAAATGATCATATTAATACTTATTTTCTTGTTGTTGCCAAGATGTCAGGTGTTCACCTATTCTCTAATCTATGGCTGTTAAGCGTTCTTGGCCACTATTTCAGCTTAATATTAATGCCTTCATTGTGAGCCTCATGAGGAGATTTATATAGACCAAACTCTAAGTTTTGTTTAATTGCTCACAAGAAGTCTAATCCAATTTGTAAACTCAGTCACTCTTTTCATAGCCTAAAGTGATCTCATCATCCAAGAATGTAGTAAAATGGGATGCGATTCTAATTGTTCAATCTTTTGAAGGATTGAGTTTCGTAACTAAAGATGATAAGGACAATTTTGTTCATGTTGATGACATTTTCATACTCAAGATAATCAAGATATAGTGTTGATAAATTAATGCAACACTTAATCCATCACTTTCAAAACCAAAGATAAACCGGCACACTCAAAGTTTAAGGTATTAAAGTAGCTCATTCCAACTCTAGTATTGTTTTGTTTCTCAAACAAAGTATATGTCTATGTAATGGATGATTCTCGAGGATCTTAGCATGTTTGATCATAAACCAATAGACTCTCTTATGGAACCGAATGTTAAGCTTTGGCAAAGTTAAGGGAAGTCATTGACTAAACCAGAAAGGTATCATAGACTACTTAGTAGTTAGCAAGTTAACTTGCCATCATCCATCAAGACATTTCCTTTGTGGTTTCAGACTTCCAGTGATGAGTTAATTTCTACCATCTCCTTGTGATAATAGTCAATGAGATGCAGCCATTTGCATTTTGAGGTAAGTACTTGAATTTCAAGTGTATTATATACACCACCAAAGCTGTTGTATTTATATATATAGAAGAAGAGTACAAAATACAAAGAGGGTTACTAACCCTAACCATAAGGAAAGCATACATACACATAATATAATATTATTTTAGCACTCTCCCTCAAGTTGAAGAATATAGATTATATGCTCAAAGCTTGGAACATATAATCTTACGATCCTTTAGAGCTTTAGTCAGAATGTCTGCAAGTTGGTTATTAGATCCTACAAACATAGTAATAAGATTTTTAGACAATAGCTTCTCCCTAACAAAATGACAACCGATCTCAATGTTTGGTTTTGGCAAGAAAAATTGGATTTGAAGTAATGTGAAGAACTACCTAATTATCACAATACAACTTCATTTGCTTATCTTCAAAAAATTTCAACTCTTAAAGGAGTTGTTTAAACCAAACTCGTTCACAAGTAGCAAGAACCGTAGATTTGTATTCAACTTCAGCACTAGATCGAGCAACAAACATTTTTTTTCTTACTCTTCCAAGAAATAAGATTTCCTCCAATGAATATGCAATATCCAATTATGGATCTCCTGTCATTGGAACAAACAACCCAATTTGCATCGTAATACCATAGTCTTGGAGCACTTTTAACATATATGAGAATGTGAATCACAATATTCCAGTGATCAATGTGAGGCTTCTGCAAAAATTGACTAACAACTCTAACTGCATAAGAGAGGTCGAGTCTTGTAATAGTGAGATAGACGAGTTTTCCTAGTAGTCGCGTATACATCTCTGGATCTGAAAAGATTTTGCCTTGATCTCCGATTATTTCTAATTGGGATCCATGGTACCATCAATGGGCTTACAATTTGTCAATCCCGTATCCTCCAAAATGTCAAGAGCATAGTTTCTTTGTGAGATCATAACACCTTCTTTTGATTGAGCCACTTCAATACCAAGAAAATATTTTAGATAGCCAAGGTCTTTGGTTTGAAAGTGACTAGATAAGTGCCTTTTTAATGAGCAATTCTGGTGACATCATTTCCTGTAATAACAATATTATCAATATAAACTATAAGATAAACACTCTTCCTAAGCGAAGTGTGATAGCCAAAGACCTACACAATAAGACTAAATTTACCAAACCAAGCTCGATGAGATTGTTTTAGGCCATAAAGAGATCGATGTAATTTATAAACTAGGCCAGAATCCCCTTGAGCAATAAAACTAGGAGGTTGCTCCATGTAAATCTCCTCCTCAAGGTCACCATGAAGGAAGACATTCTTAATGTCAAGCTGATGGAATGGTCAATGACAAATAGCAACTATGGCAAGAAAGAGTTGAACAATGTTGATCTTAGCTACCAAAGGAAAAGTATCACAGTAGTCAAGGCCATAAATCTGAGTAAATCCCTTGGCTACTAAGCGAGCTTTGAGGCAAACTACTTCACCATCATGACCAACCTTAACAGCATAAACCCATCTACAACCAATAGTCTCTTTTTTAGGAGAAAGGGGAACAAGCTCCCAAGTACCATTGTGTTCAAGAGCCTCCATTTCATCAATCACTACTTGTCGCCAAACAGGGTGATCAAGTGCCTCATGAAAACAAAGGAGAAATATGGAGATGACAGATGATGATAACTTAAAAAATTATAAATAGGATGGGGACTATGAGTGATCCGAATACCCTTCCTAACAACAATAGGCCAAGCATCGTTAGAGTTGGATGATGAGGATGAAGGATCCATAGTATGAGAATATGGTGAAGAAAGATCTGAATCGCGAGGATATTTAGGGAAGGGCAAGGAAGTTGTGTGAGACTTACACTAATATGTGAGAAGAGATGGATGATCAACGTCATTTGCAATTTGATTTGGAGTTTGAATTGAAGGAGCAGGAACTAAGAGATTAAGAGATCACATGGTATTAGGAGGTTATCATGAATAGATGTAGAATTTTCCATGGACAACAAGAAAAAGGGTGTCCTCAAAGAAAGTAACATCAGCTGACATATAATACCTTTTGATTGAGGGAGAGTAACACTTGTACCCTTTCTGGAGGCAAGAATATCTTAGAAACACACACTTGATTGCCTTTGCAAAAAGTTTGTTAAGACTTGGAGAGATATTATGAACAAAGCAAGTACAGTCAAACACACGTCAAGAAACATGATATAGAGGACTATTTGGAAAAATAATAGTGGGAAATTTTATTTTTTGAAGAGGAAGAAGGCATTTTATTGATTAGGAAACAAGTAGTAAAAACTACATCTCCCTAATGATGAGTACGAATATGAGCATTCAACATTAAAGAGTATGCAGTTTCAATGAGATGTCTATTCTTTCTCTCTACTACACCATTTTGTTGTGCTATGTGAGGACATGTGGATAGATGTAAAATTCCTTAAGACAAGAATGAAGAAAACGCAATAGAGAAATACTCTTCAGCATTGTCACTTCGAAGACTTTAATTATCTTCCCAAATTGATTCTTAATTTCATCGAAGAAATACATAAATATGGATAAAATTTTAGATATATCTTTCATTAATAATAGATATTTCCAGCCTTCACCAAGTTTGGTACATGAAGGAATCTAGTGACTAATGCATCAATGGAAGGAACTTGATCGCCAACTAAAATTTGATCATATACATTATCAGAGTGTAAACTTCTCAAAACCAGAACCATACATAATTTATCAGCCTTTTTATGAAATCCTCAAATGAATCAACCATTAGAAATCTTTTAAATTTTTCTGGTACAACCCTAGCCTTAGCAACATGGGAGATCATATCATGGTCGATCTTTTTGAGAGAGACACTCTTTGGATTGAATCAAACAAACATTGAATAACAAAGATTTATTGCGGTTTTCTCCAAAAAAAACCATGATTTGAAGGCTTTGAGAATATCCAAAACTTCAAGCTCAATTGATTACCACAAAATAGCACAAAGTTGGAAGTCAGTCTTTTGCCATTGAAGTTTGATTTCTTCAAGAATAAAACTGACTTCATTTTCTAAATGATCATGATGCCCTTGAGAGACAAACTATAACTCTACTAAGGCAGACCAAGACAAGTATTTCTTCCAATTTAATCTTACACTTGTAATGGTAGGAGTAGTAGAAAATAAAGGTACAGAACTCCTTGAAGCCATATGAGAGACTAAACTATAGGATAATGAAGAGAGGAGAAAACCCTAGGAAAATCTGACCTAGATATAAAGGTGGCTAAAACTGGAAAGTAACCCCGTAAACGAGGCAAACAACGCCAATGAGCAGAATAGCAGTGGTGCGACCAAATTTCAACCACGAGAAAGCAGTAGAAGGAGCAAAAACCTAGGAACGCAAAGCTTAACTTGCGGATAAAGGTGCCCAAAACTGAAAAACTATCCCTCAAACGGAGGTAGACAGCGCCAACAAGCAAAACGGCGATGGCACAACCAGATTCCAACCACAGGAAGGTGAGCACACACACCAGCAATTGGCCACATGAAGGACTACACATGCAACAATGAATGGACAAGCACCCATCGGGGTTGGGTCATTCTCGATGAGGTACACCCAGCCCTGTATTTGCCGAAGAAAAAGGACGTCAAACGGAAACTCTGAAAGTAACAACGACGGATAGTGGCACTGGGGACGACAGACAATAGTAGGAAACACCGGTGGATGGTGTTGGACGGAAAAGGATGAAGACAAAGAATACCAACTTCAATTTCATGTGTATTATATAGACCACCAAAGTTTTTGTATTTATATATATAGAAGAGTACAAAATACAAAGAGGGTTACTAACTCTAACCATAAGGAAAGCATACATACATAGAATATAATATCACTTTAACATATGTCAAGAAGTCTCTTGGTCAAGATTTACTGTATGAGAATATTGGTTACTTAGAATAATCCTCACCTTACAAGCCAATTTTGTGAAGTTGAATTAGACTCTAAGTCCAAATTCTAAGCAATACTATTCCATTCCACTTCTTATCTCAATTTTATTGATTTGAGTTTATTTTTAACTGCATCCTAATCTATATGTTTCAACATGAGGAGGGATGTTAATTTAGACAAGTAGTTTGGGCCCATTAACCAATTTTATGTATGCATGCATGTACATTTTTGTAACTGTAACTATTCAACATTAATGAAAAATTCATGCACAAATTTATTTCTCTTTCTACAATCATCATATGTATTATATGTGCCAAAAGTAAATGAAGTTTTGACATATGAGAATGGTACAAGCCAAAAGCACCACCTGCCTCATTTTCTTTTATTCTTAAAAACTCCCAACAGACTCAACTTCTATGTGTTTTTTTCCCTTTCAACAGTTAAACTTTAAATATCTATTTCTATGCAATTCTGCTGTCCTGGATGGCATGGCACCAAAATGATGTGTCCACACTATTTAATGTTGTCCAGATAACATGGATAAACTTAAACCCTAAAATACAGATGTTCAATAGCAACATCAAACCACAATGGGTAAACTATAATTTCACTAGAAAAAGTTCTTTTGAGAATTCACTATGACAAACATAGGATGGACCAGTTGTAAAAAATAGTGGGGGTCTATCTTAACAGATATTGAAAAGAAAATAAGTGACCCAAAGAGTTTCTAAGAAAGCTAATAGATGGATAACACCCCATAGCAAGAGTCTAAGAAAGGTATATAAAAGCAAATAAAAGCTTTTTATGCAAAGCAGTTATATTATCTCTATCTTTAACCCACATTAAACAACTAGCAATAACAATAATATATTTGAACAAAAGGATAGTATAAGTTATATTGGATGAATATGAAATTACGTGGGGTCTGCAGTTGGAAATTTCCGAATAAGAGTTACTGCTTTTCCATCAATAGCAGGGGCCATCTCCTCTCCTTTATTCCAGTACAAGTATGTCATCCTTCCTTGAAAGAAGTTTTTCCAAACAACATCACTTAGCTCTGTGTCTGTAATTTGACCTGCTTTATAGTTCTGTTTACATTAAACATTGAATGGTAAAAAATATTTCAAATGAGGGGATTTATAAGTGCTAAAAATGTGATAAACAATTACAGAAAAGATGAAAACGGGTAAACCTTGCACTGGTACAATTGTAGAGTTTTAAACTACAAGCAAAAAATATTCCTATAAATGTCATTGTTTAACTGATAATTTTTTCATTATTTCAATTATGATAAATTCACAATTGTTCAAAATGCTACCTCACTTTTCAATATCAAACTGAGCTCAAATATGCTATTCAGTCTTCACACAATTATGTCCCAATTGTCCCCTCAGAGAACACAAGTATAAACTATGAACAAGTGTCATGTTTTGGTACAAGACACTGACTTAATACTCCTATTTTTTTCATATTAACATTACACAGCAAATGCAATAGTACAAGTTTCAACTAGAATAAGCCTAGCCCAAAAACACTCCTAAGAAAATATTATTTCCTACTATTCTATAAAGATCTCATGTAACCCATGATTATTCTATTTATTATTTTACAATAAAAAACTAAAAGAAAGCAAATTCCCCAAATCAAAAGAGCATAAGGAAATGAAAGAACTGCAAGAGCAAAGAATGCAACTAAAAGAATAATCTTTTCAAGATAAAAGCATAATCTTGAAAATCACATGCCATCCAACACCTCTTCTCTAATGCTTCCCTAAATTTTAATAAAATAAGATAGAAATTGGTTTCCAAACCACTGACACCTCCATTAAAAAATTTACAACAGAGTGGAGAAGACCTATTGTTGGAATGATAACCATTATACAGCAAAAGAAAAAAAAAAAAGGTGTTTGAAAGGTTATGATTTCCTTTTATCCAAGGTAGTGTAGACATACAGTTAAACTTATTCACTTTGCTGTAATAAATAAAAGTTAACCTTCTCAGCTTGGATATTTCAGCCACCATTCTCTTGTCATGACACACAAGAACACTAACTATGATTTATTTCAAACTACTCAGCTCCTGATTTGAGGACATGCAAAATTTTACCATTCAGTAAATTTTCACCGACATCTATTAACCTACAAACTAGAGTGCCTGTCAAAAAGGAATTCAAAAAGGTCTCATGTTGAGTAAGAACTTTTGCATGAACTAACAGAAAATATCTCATTGCAATTAAACAAGACAAGTGTTATTAAAACAATTATGAGAAGAATCTTGTCATAGACCCAAATTAAAACTTTCAAATCATCATTGCCATGCTGAGCACTTAACAGCAAAGCAGTTTTAATTGTACTTCCAATGATTAATTCCCACTAACAATCACTAAAAGCATCATTCAGGAAATGTATTATAAGTTCAACATGAGAGATTTTATCATCGTAAATAAAGTCCGCCCATATAAACTCACATTCATTAACAAGAGCCAGTTCCAAGATCCCCCTAACACGACCATCGACTATGATCAGCAAGACTGGACCTAATAACAAATACACTACGCAGAACATCACAGTATTTGACAACCAAGTGAATTTAAATTTCACTTGTGATCTCTATCCACTTTATAAAATAGCTCTACCAAATAATTAACGAGTAATATTCAAGAACCCCGCTTTTTATTTTCCTTTTCCTGAGCAGGAATCGGACAAATTGCACATACCCACAACTAATTGTTTACTTCACCATGAAAAATTAAAAGTAAAGTAGGTATAAACGTGTTTGTAAAATTAAAACAGTGATAAAGAACTAACCCATAAATAATGGAATTAAAAAGAAAAAGTGAGAAAGTAAAAGGGACGGAACAAGGACCTTCCAGCCGAGGGAGAAGGAGTATTCCAGCTTGTGGGACACGTAACGAAACCATGTCGAGAGCGAAACCATTGCTGGTGTTGACAGTGTTGTGTCCAGGACCAGAACGCAGCTGAAGGAGCCCTACTCTCCCCTGACACCCAAAAATTCAGTTCGAGAAACCCAATTCTGAACTAGTTTTGTTACTCTTTTTCAATAACTTACAAACAATAAAATTAAATTATTTATATATAAGTACGACATAGACTGATTTACAAAACGGTGAAAAAAATGTTAAATGATAAAAAAAAAAAATTCTAATTTATCAAAATAGATGATTTTATAAGAAGTCTTACTAGCAAAGACAATTTGAAAAATTATAAAAACGTAACACAACTTTAATCTTTTAAAACTGAAATCATATTATAATAATGATAAATAAGATTTATTGTAGTGGAAAGAAATAAAAATTAACTAATGGAATATAATTAATCGTGTCGAATCTTATAACGACATAAACTAAATTATTATCTAATATCATATTTTTTTAAAAGTAAAATTCAATTTAAATAATAAAAAAAATAAAAAAAATAAAGATAATAAATAAATAAATAAAATAATTTGAATAAATTAGATATGTGTAAATAAATAATTAAATTTAAATAAAATAATAATAATAAAATTATAAAAAATAGAATCAAGGATAAAAATAATTAAATTATTAAAATAATAATACACAATAATAATATTGGAAATTATAAAAAATAAAAATACTGAAGATATTGAATTAAAATACAAACATCAGTTAAAATAAATTTTAATGAAGATGAAATAAGAATAAATTAAAAATTACTATATAATATTAAAGTTTTTTTTTGTTATTTTTTCCTAACTAATAAAACTTAAAACTATATAAGAGGAAAAAGAGATGTTGTTGATCCGATTTAATGTGTTGTGCTTTGTTTCCAAACTTCTTATTTATAGCACAAATATAGTATAGTAGGAGGGGTGGGTAGGCGATGGGCTTTTGCTTAATGAATTGATTTTCGTTTGTTTCCCTTTCGCTTGAAGCAGGAACTTAGAGTCACATTGTTATCTAATAAGGGGGAACTCAATTTTAGAAAGAACAAACTTCATTCATTGAACGCAAATAAGCGATAGGCGATGTGGCATACCGTTTGGCACTAGTTCCATACTAACAAAGTGAATTGTTACAATCAATTTAGGAATTAGTTGCAATTAAATATTTTATATATTCAATTAAATATTGTAGTATTAGATTTGTTTCCAAGTCAATTACAAAAAAAAATCGAAGAATTAGTTGCAATCAAATATTTTATACACTCAATTAAATATATTTTATATACTCAATTAAATATTGTGGTTGCTAGATTTACTATCAGACATTGTTATTTTTTAAAAATAGGCACTATTAATTCTTTGAGTCATATGTATGAATGAATTGAGTTACAAACATAACTAGGTCTTGCAACTTTTACATATCCTTTGATAATAACTTGGGCTAATTTTTGGGCCTAGGGATATTAAAAATTGTTTCAAACTAAAATTTTCTTCCTTCTATAAAGGGGTTGTCACCAAAGAGAAATCTATACAATGTAATGTGTATATTTTGATGCTAAAAAATATGTAGAATGCAATAAATTTAGTAAACTAGAATTATGACATGATTTATATGTAAATGTGCTAAAGGCATGGTTTAAGAGATAATTATTAGCTTAGAAAGTGCTCTTAGATCAAGAAGTAAGGAGTAAAATGACATACATCAAATACTCCCCACTTTTGCTCTTTTTCCCAAGAAAGAGATAAAAGAAAAGAATGTATGCATGAACAATGTGTAATGTACGATGATTACTATTGAAAATTTAGGCTGAAAATTTCACTCATCATGACATCATACTTTTTCATATACTTGAAAGATATCTAATTTCCCACCATTAGAATACATACCTTAACATATCAATAAGACTTTTATTCAGCTTGTATTAGGGTTAAGATTAAGGGTAGGTTAAGATAGGAAAGTGGGCTGGGACCTTTGGTAAGAGAAAGAACATGGATCGATATTCCTTGAAGTTTTATTACCGTTTCGTTTTGCCACTACTTTTCTTACTTTTGTATTGGTATGTCTTTCGAGCTTAATCATTTATTGCTTTGTAGTGCTCGAATTCTTCTTTATCCTTTCTTCTTTTTAATAATCTCGCACTTTGATTTTATGATATTCTTGATTGCTTGCAGAATTGAATTTTTTTTATATTAAAAACATGATATTTTATATATATATATATAAAGAAAATAAAGAAAAAGGTGATATTAAATAATGTGACGTAACACAATTGTATCCCGGGTAATGACGACATTACTAGATTTATTGTTGCTTAAACCTTGATCAAAGAAAAGAAAACAAGTTAACTAATACACTATAGCTAACCCACCCGTGTTGAATCTCACAAGGACACAATTATAGGGATAAAATCATTATCTAATATCATATATTCTTTTTAAGAAAAAAGGGGAGGGAGGGGGGCTTAATTTGAATAATAAATCAAATAAAAATTTAGATAATAAATAAACGTAAAGAAATAATTTAAATGAGTGAGATATGTGTGAGTGGATAATTAAATTTAAATAAAATAATAGTTAATAAATTTATAAGAAAATTGGAAGGTTAAGTGAATAAATTGAGGATAAAAATAATTATATTATTAAAATAATAAAATATAATAATAATATTGGAAATTGTAAAAAATAAAAATACTGAACATGGTGAATTGAAATATGAACATCAATTAAAATAAATTTTAATTAAGATGAAATAAGAACAAACCTAAAAGTTGCAATGTAACATTACAGTTTGATGCTACTTTTCTAAATTAATAAAACTTCAAGCTATACTGAAAGAAGAAGAGAGATTATTGTCCTAGTCTAGTGTGTTGTGCTTTGTTTCAAAACTTCTTATTTATAGACGACTAACTAAGTGTATTGTTATTGTTACAACAAATCCAGGAATTAGTTGCAATAAAATATTTTATATACTCAATTAAATATTACAGTTACTAGATTTGCTAATCAGACGTTGTTATTTTTCTGAAAAATGGGCACTATTAATTCTCAATATTGTTGGGTCATATGTATGAATGAATTGGGTTATGAATGTAATTGGGTCTTGCAACTTTTACAAATCCTTTGACAATAACTTGGGCCAATTTTTTAGCCTGACGATATTAAAAATTGTTCCAAATTGAAATTTTCTTCCTCTTATAAAAGGGTTTTCACCAAAGAGAGATCTATGCAATGTAATGTGTATGTTTTGATGCTAAAAAAATATGTAAAATGAAATAAATTTAGTAAACTAGAATTATGACATGATTTATATGTAAATGTGCTAAATGCATAATTTAATAAAGAATTAATAACTCAGATAGTGTTCTTTAAATCAATAAATAAGAAGTAAAATGATATACATCAAATAACACGACTTCAATTTTTTATTATTTTTAAAAATTGAAGTTGTATTAAGATAATACAACTTCAATATTATTAACTTCTTTTATGCATCAAAATAATATAATAATATATATAATTCAATATTTATATATTAAAAATTTAATTATAATAACTAAATTAAATAAAAAAATATATTATAATTTTTGAAATTGTAAAATTAAATTTTAATAAAATTTAAAACATAAATTTGATGGTTAAAAAAAAATGAGAGGAAAGAAGAACAAATATTGACCACAATACTATGAGAAATGGATTATTATATGAAATGACCTCCATAACCATTCAATTCATCGAAATGACTTCAATATATATATATATATATATATATATATATATATATATATTTTTTCATTCTCTTAAAAAAATAAACAATTATATTTATTTTTTATATTTTTAAATTTGTTTAAAATTTACTTTTACAATTTTAACAATTATAATATATTTTTCTATTTAATTTAGTTAATATAATTAAATTTATAATATATATAATTACTCAATTTTATATATCATCATATTATTTTCATGCACAACAAAAATTAATAATATTGAAGTTGTATTATTCTAACCCAACTTTAGTTTAACAAAATAATAAAATATTCTGTAGATGTTGATAATGAATTTAATTTAAATTCTTGTTTAAATTTAAAACTTTTACCTTCTAATTTAAAGTATTTTTTTTTAAGATTTAAACCATGTTTATTTTTTTATTATTTCCCCATAATTAAATGTTGAATAAGAAAATAAATTAATTAATATTATTCAAATTAATAATAAAGTTATAGGTGGGACTTTATATGATATATTAGTTTTTCTTTATTTATGTATAGGATTTTATTAGAAGATATGCAATCTAAAGGAAAGTTAATTTTCAATTTTTAAAAGTTATTATAAGTTGATATTATTTATAATAGTAATTAAATTATTCTAATATAAATAATCCTTAAGAATTTTGATTTAATTTTTATTAAAATGAAAAAAATAATTAATTTTTTAAAGAATTAAAAATAATTGGAAAGTATGTACTAATTATAAAATATTAAATCAAGCAATAAGAAAAAGATATTTTTACATTATCTTTTATATGATTATTTCTAGTTATTTTCAAATATGTATTACGCTTGAAGATTAATAAAATTATGTTTATTTGTCCCTTTAATATTTTTACTTATAAAAAAATATATTTTGGATTAAGTATTTTTTTTTCTAATTTATTGGAGGAATATATTGAGATATTTTTGGATTATTTTTTTTTTATGGTTCTTCTTTTATTAATATCTTATTAATTTAGATAAAGTATTAAAAAAAATATGTTGAATCTAATACAATTATGAATAATGTCATATTATGGTAGAATAAGAATAATTTTAAGACATTATTTCTAAAAATGATATACAAGTTGATCTTGTTAAATTATATGTTATATTTTCATTAACTTATCCCTCTTCTATTAAAGAGGTGCGTTCTTGATGAGGTCATGAAAGAAAAGAGCATTCAAGAGAGTTCTAAAAGAAATACTCGAAGCATGACAAAGCAAAGCTCCTAAAATTCATCTTCTACTTTGAATTTGTTTTCTATTTCATTGTAAATATTTTAGAATAATTTTCTTTTGATTGTGGTGCATAGGATTCATGTTAGAAAGTACCTTTTGTTTGTAATCTTCACTTAGAACTCCTTACTTGACACGTTTTTCACATTGATGAGAGGAAAGGAGAGAAGCACATGTGCTATTGAATTTAGCACATTTAGCACATGTTAAATGAGGAATGTGTGCTTTCTAACTAAGCATATGGGCTTCTAACCGTGCACATGGAGGGCTGCACATTTAGCACATGTTAAATGAGAAAGATGTGCTTTCTAACTAAGCACATGGGTCTCCAATACCGTGTACATAGGGGCTACACATGGGAGAATGTGACATGGCACAATCAAGGGCTCTCATTGGCTAGTTTAGGCACACACTTTCCACATATATACATTTGAATTACGTTTTAGATGTATTTGCATTTCATTTGGCAGTTAAGGAAAACCTATAAATAAGGGTCTCCTCTCCTTTGTAATCACTTTTATATTGAATGAAAATTTGAGAGAGTTTTTCAGCATTCTTGAGAGTAGAGTGTTCATCACTCTTTGTGAAGTCTTATCTTCCCCTATTGGTGCAAGTGGCGACCATGACTACTCATCTTGGAATCCCTCTCCAAGTGGCGTAAAATCATCTATAGATCTTCCCTTTCAAGTCTCTCCTCCACTATTCTTCATTGGTAAAGTTCTTCCTTCACTTTCTTCTTCTTTCTTTCATAGTTTCTCAATTGTTTTGAAAATTGCTTTTGCGACAAACTGTTTTTTGTCACAAATACCATTCCAAATCTATAGTGACGTAAATTTCATGGTTAAATTTATTTTTCAAGTTTAGAGACGTATTTTTTCGTTACTATTTCCATCAATAACCACTGGAATGTACTAACTCATCTATTCTTATGATTTGAGTGATTTTAATCGATGGAATCTTGTTCTAAAGTCTTCCAAACATGCTTAAGAGCCTCCTACACTTTTGAGGACTCTATCATTTGGTATTCAGAGCAAGGTTACTTGTTTTACTCACTATTTTGGGTGTGATCCGCTGGCTGGAATTGCTTCTAACACAAGCTAGAGTTCTTGCCTCTTTGCTATGGAGATGATGTGCATCTTATGAAGTGGATACTCCTTGCAAGACACCTAGGATCTACAACACCTGTGAGTCCAATTTGAAACTGTTTTGGAAGTATTTTTTTACTTCATCTTTGAGTCATAAAAAATTGTGTTGTATTTGAGTCTATTACATCAACTTGAGTCATATGTTTGCATCAAATTAGTAGTTTTCTTCTTTGATTCTATTACTAGGATGAGATTACATGTCATGAATTGATTGGATTGGCCTTGAATACTAGGAGTTAAGTGCTGCATATTCTTGCTAAATACATTGATCATGTGCTTGAGTTTAATATTCATACAAGAGTAAAATAAAAGCATAAATTTCCATGCGCATATGAATGAGTTCCAAATCTAGAAATTCGGCAAGGTTTTAAGAGGAAAAACATAGTGAATATGGATCATGAACTTAAGGACATGAACCACCACATTATAGCTTAAATTTGACAAATTAACTCTATCATTAGTATGTTTCTAGTCTTCATTGTGTGTGATTAATTCTGAACTTTTATTGTACTTTTCCAAGTGTTTCTATAGCATTTTCTTGGTTGTCCTAGTTTCTTTTATAATCTTCCTAATTGATATATTAAAAAATTCTATTATTTGAGTTCCTTTTTGGCTTTAAACCTTTTTCTTGTTTTAGTCTACATCATTCTTTGGTTGTGTCTAGTAGTTTTCTTCCCTAGAAACCTCTAGTAGTGTGGTTGTTTTTCTTTACTACTTGCACTTCTTGATTTGAAGATTGTGATATCCTTAGAGTGTTACACACTTTAGTCTCAAGTGAGTGAGTGACCAAAGACCTTGGCATCTTGGTGAGGTGACCTAAACACTTAAGTGAAGTGAATTTTGCTAACTTTTAGACAAGTGTGCTTGCTGTTTTTTGGCTTATTTTTGCAGGATGTCCAACGCCTCTTCCAACCTTATATCTCCTCCAAAAGCTAAGAAAATGAGTGAGGAGATGAACCTAAAATTAAGGCAACAATTGGAGCAACCTTTGGTGGAGTTGCTTAGAGAAATGGAGCTGTCTAAGAAGGAGAGTGAGAGGTATTTGAAACAATATATTGAGCGCTTAGAGAATGAGAAGGAAGAAAGGAGTAGAAGGCACTCTTACTCTCCAAAAGAGCATGAAGAAAGGCGTGTTCATGGTGCAAGAAGAGGACATTATAATTCTCCAAAAAAATCTTTTGTACATGTAAAATTTTCCCAAGTTTTATGGGGATAATGACCCCAATGTATACTTAGATTGGGAAATTAAGGTAGATCAAATTTTAGCTTTGCATGATGTAGATGTAGATCAACAAGTAGATTTGATTGTAATAGAGTTTGAGAAATATACCATGACATGGTGGTATAAGACATGTAAAGTGCAATCATGCACGTTAGTTTCGTCCCTAGCTATTTAGACGTGAGCTCTTGTTGAAACTCCAACGGTTTCAACAAGGAAATTTGTGTGTGGATGATTACTATAAGGCACTTGAGAATTTGTTATTGAAGGTCAAGGTTGATGAGACCAATGAAGCCAAGGTTGCTAGGTTTGTAAGTGGGTTGAGAATATAAATCCAAGACTTAGTAGAGTTGTATGAGTATTCTTCTATTGAGAATGTTTTACATCTTGCCAACAAAATTGAAAGTCAATTAAAATGAAAGGAAAACTCAAGGAAGAATACATCACATAACTCCTACTATAGGAATGACAAAGAGAAGGTGTCTTCTCAATCTACTACTAGGGAGCACATGCATAAGGAAAAACTTCCCACTTCCACACCTTCTTATGAGACTAGTTCCATCAAATGTTTTAAGTGTTTGGGACATGAGCACATTGCCTCCAATTGTCCCACTAAAAGAAACATGATCTTAAGAGAAAGTGGAGAAGTGGAAAGTGAACATTCATCATCCCCATCTCCACCAAGGAGATCTTTATCTCCCACTTCACCTAACTCCTCAAGTGATGAAGAGATTAATCCATGTGAAGGAGATTTATTAGTAATAAGGCACATGTTAGGACAAGCTCCTAAAAGAATTGATGAGTCACAAAAGGAAAATATTTTTCATACTAGGTGCCTTATTAATAATAATAAACTTTGTTCACTAATTATTGATGGAGGAAGTTGTACTAATGTGGCTATCACAAGGATAGTTGAAAAGTTAAACTTAGTCACAATTTCTCATACCAAGCCATATAAGCTACAATGATTAAGTGAAGAGAGAGATATAGAAGTAGATAAGCAAGTCCTCATAAACTTCTTCATTGGGAAATTTGAAGATGAGGTTTTGTGTGATGTTGAGCCTATGGAAGCTACTCATATACTATTAGGGAGGCCTTGACAATTTGATAGAAAAACTTTTCATGATGACCTTACTAATAGGATATCCTTTGATTATAAGGGGCACAAGATAACATTAAAACCTCTAACTCTACAAGAAGTCCATGAGGACCAAGTCAACATGAAAAAGAAATTAAGAAAAGAGAGAAAAGAAGGGAGGGGGTAAGACAAACAAGAAGAAAGGAAGTTAAGCATGATCTCCTCCAAAGGGATCAAGAAGGTATTGCTTGCCCAAAGAGAGATATTTATAACATATCCATTGAAAGAAACATCACCCTTATTTCATGAGGTTTCTTCTAATTTTCTAGAGGTAGAAGTAGTTTTGGAAGAGTTTAGTGATGTGTTTGAAGACCCACCAAAGGGACTTCCTCTTTTGATGGGTATTGAACATCAAATAGATTTTATATCGGGCTCTTATCTTCCAAATCGCTCTGCTTATAGGAGTAATGCAGAAAATACCAAAAAAATACAAAAGCAAGTCAAAGCATTGATGGACAAGGGATAGGTGCAACATAGTCTTAGTCCTTGTCCAATGCTGGTGATCCTAGTCCCCAAAAAGGATGGATCATGGCGTATGTGCATAAATTGTTGAGTTATAAACAACATTACCATAAAGTATAGGCATCCCATTCCAAGGCTAAACGATATGCTAGATGAGTTGCATGGTGTTAGTATCTTCTCCAAAATTGATTTAAAAAGCGGGTACAATCAAATTAGAATTAAACAAGGAGATGAATGAAAAACCGCTTTTAAAACGAAGTTTGTGTTGTATGCAGGGGCGGAGCCAGGAATTTTAGGTGGGGGGGGCCGGACCGGGTCGAATCGGGTCGGACCGGGTCGAATCGGGTCAGACCGGATCGGGTCGGGTCGGACCGGGTCAAAGTAATTACAAAAATTAATATACGTAAAAATAAATATAATAAATAAAATTATTAATAAATTATAAATCATTTACATATATTTAAAATCAATGTAAATAATTATATATAAAATCAAATATATATCTAGTACATTTAATTTTTTAATTATACTCGACGATATTTCATGTTATAAAAATCATCAATTATTACATTTGTATGAACTTTGCAACAATCTCCTTTTCAAGGTAAACAATCATGCAATATTATGAGGGAGGACGGAACAGGGGGGCCAGGGGGTATATTTTTCATAATTTAATTATAATTTTATATAGTAATAAAAAAAATCCAAAATGTTGGGGGGGGGGGCCGTGGCCCCCCCTAGTTCCCCTGGCTCCGCCCCTGGTTGTATGAATGGTTGGTCATGCCCTTTGGCCTAACTAATGCACCTAGCACATTCATGAGGTTGATGCATCATGTACTTAGGCCATTCATAGGGAAATTTATAGTTGTTTATTTTGATGACATACTTATCTATAGCACATCCATGCATACTCATGTGCATCATTTGAGAGAAGTATTTAAGGCCCTTAGAGAAGAAGCACTATACGGCAATAGGAATAAGTGTGTGTTTGGGATGGACCATGTAGTGTTTTTAGGATTGTAGTTAGCTCTCAAGGTGTCAAAGTAGACGAGGAAAAAGTCCTAGCCATCAAAAATTGGCCAACACCTACCAATGTGAGTGAAGTAAGGAGTTTTCATAGGTTGGTTGGGTTTTATACAAGATTTGTCAATGACTTTAGCACTATATCTCTTTAAATGAGCTAGTAAAGAAAGACAAGCAATTTTTATGGGAAAAGGCGCAAGAAAAGGCTTTTCAAACACTTAAAGAAAAATTGGTGAATGCTCCTATTTTGACCCTGCCTAACTTTACCAAGTCATTTGAGGTAGAATGTGGCGTCTCTAATGTGGCTATTGGGGTTGTTCTTATCCAAGAAGGATACCCCATAGCTTACTTTAGTGAGAAACTTAAGGGCAACCATGTTAATTATTCAACTTATGACAAGGAGTTGTATGTCCTTGTTAGAGCCTTACAAACTTGACAGCATTACCTACTTCTCAAAGAGTTTGTGATTCATAGTGATCATGAATCTCTTAAATTTTTAAAAGGCCAAGGTAAGCTCAACAAAAGGCACGCAAAATGGGTAGAATTCATTGAACAATTTTCTTACATGATCAAACATAAACAAGGGAAAGCTAATATGACTGACGCCATTTCACAAAGGCACACTTTATTATCTCTCCTTGAAAACAAATTTCTAAGTTTTGATCATATAAAGGAGTTGTATCCAAAAGATGCAGATTTCGCTAATCTATATGAGGCTTGTTCTAAGGGGGAACATAATAACTATTTCATTCAAAATGATTATCTCTTTAAAAGGAAAAGAATTTGTGTCCCCAAAGGGTCCTTAAGAACATCCCTTATTGGAGAAGCACATGAACGGGGTCTCATGGGTCATTTGGGCTAGCAAAACATTAGAAGTCCTAAAAGAACACTTTTATTGGCCCATATGAGGAAACATGTGGAAAGGTATTGTGGGAACTGTGTAACATGTAAGAAGGGCAAGTCCACAACCCATCCACATGGACTTTACACCCCTCTACCTACTCTTTCTTTGCCTTGGATAGATATTTCCATGAATTTTTTTTCAGGGCTTCCAAGGACAAAGAGGGGTATGGATTATGTTTTTGTGGTAGTGGACCGATTTCAAAGATGGCCCATTTTATCCCATGTCACAAAACGGATGATGCATTCTACATAGTCAATCTCTTCTTTAAAGAAGTAGTTAGGTTGCATAGGATTCCTCGGACTATTGTATCTAATAGGGATACAAAGTTCTTAAGCCACTTTTGGAGGACTTTGTGGGGGTAAGCTTGGTACTAAACTTCTATTTTCTACCACTTGTAATCCACAAACCAATGCCCAAATAGAAGTGGTTAATAGAACTTTGTCACAACTTTTGAGATTCATGATTCAAGGAAACCCAAGAGAATGGGAGAACATTCTTCCTCATATAGAATTTGCTTATAATCGAGTAGTTCATTCTACTACCTCCCACTCTCCCTTTGAAGTTGTGTACAGGTTTAACCCTCGTACTCCACTTGAACTTCTTCTCCTTCCTATCCATGACTCATAGTGTAGTGATGATGGTTTAGAGAGATCCAAATTTATAAAAGAATTACATGCAACAATCAAGGAAAGGATAGAGAAGAAGGTCAAACAAATGAGTAAATATGCCAACAAGGGAAGGAAGGAAGCCATTTTTCAACCTAGGGATTAGGTTTGGCTTCATCTGAGAAAGGAGATATTTCCTACTTAAAGGAAGTCTAAACTTAATCCAAGGGGTGATCGGCCTTTCCAAGTTGTGCACCACATAAATAACAATGCATATGAGTTAGATCTTCCCTCCAGTTATAATGTTAGCAATGTTTTTAATGTGGCTGATCTTACTCCATTTGACATAGGTGTCGCAAATTCATGCATGAATTCTTTCCAAAAAAGGGAGGATGATGAGGCCATGAAAGGAAAGAGCATTCAAGAGAGTTCTAAAAGAAATACTCAAAGCATGACAAAGCAAAGCTCCTTAAATTCATCTTATATTTTGAATTTGTTTTCCATTTCACTGTAAATATTCTAGAATAATTTCCTTTTGATTGTGGTGCTTAGGATTCATGTTAGAAAGCACCTTTTGTTTGTAATCTTCACTTAGAACTCCTTGCTTGGCACGTTTTTCACATTGATCATGAGAGGAAAGGAAAGAAGCACATGTGCTCTTGAATTCAGCACATTTAACACATGTTAAATGAGGAAGGTGCTTTCTAACTAAGCACATGGGTCTCCAAAACCGTGCACATGGGGGCTGCACATGGAAGAAGGTGACATGGCACAATCAAGGACTCTCATTGGCTAGTTTAGGCACACACTTTCCACATGTATACATTTGAATTATATATTAGATGTATTTGCATTTCATTTGGCAGCTAAGGAGAACCTATAAATAGGGGTCTCCTCTCCTTTGTAATCACTTTTACATTGAATGAAAATTTGAGAGAGTTTTTCAACATTCTTGAGAGTAGAGTGTTCATCACTCTTTGTGAGGTCTTATCTTCCCCAAGTGGTGCAAGTGGCGACCATGGCTACTCATCTTGGAATCCCTCTCCAAGTGGCATAGAATCATTCATAGATCTTCCCTTTCAAGTCTCTCTTCCACTGTACCTTCATTGGTGAAGTTCTTCCTTCACTTTCTTTTTATTTCCTTCATAGTTTTTCAATTGTTTTCAAAACTACTTTTGCTACAAACTGTTTTTCGTCACAATTACTATTCCAGATTTGTAGTGACACAAATTTCATGGCTAAATTTGTTTTTCAAATTTAGAGACGCATTCTTTCATGACTATTTCTACAATAACCACTGGACTGTACTATTCATCTTTTCTTATGATTTAAGTGATTTTAATCGATGAAACTTTATTCTAAAACCTTCTAAACATGCTTAAGAGTCTCTTACCCTTTATCAAATCTTTTTATAGAATATTTATGAAAGATTTCAATAAAATTGTTATTCTATCATCTAAATTATTATAAAAATAGCTAAACTTTAATTTTTATGATAATTGTAAGTATTTTTTTACCTTTCTTTTAAGTGTAGGAAAAAATTGAATTTCAAATTTTATTTTATAAATAAATTATTGTTTTTAAAATAAGTATATTAGATAAACACATACAAAATTTTATGTTGTTAATTTTTTTTTTCAAAAAATAAACACAAACAAATTCACTCCTTTTATCAAGATTAAAATTATTTAAAAAATCCTTAAATAACCATCATATTCTACCAAATACCCAAATAAAAAAATTAGATTGTTGATTATTAATATGTTTTTAGTATTTCCCAAATAATAATAATAAAGTAAATAATAAAATATTTGGAAAGTAAAAAATACATATGAAAAAAATAATTATATATATATATATATATTATATAACATTTAAGTGTTAGAAATACATAATATTATTTTTAGTATAAGTTATTAACAAAGTTTTATCGTCGATTGTTATGGAAAGGCGTTGACGATTCAAATTTCACATGGCGGCCGCTTTTCCTATTATACAATCGTGCACCTCCATATTGGAGGCCCAAATCATGAATAAATGGTGCGATAATGGTTGTACGAAAAGAGGTGACTACGACAAGAAGAGAAAAAGAAACTATTAGGACAACTTTAACTTAGGTTAAATTGCTATTATTATTTTTTTTTTTCTTCTTTTTTTAAAATTCTAGTTATTTTTTCTTTTTTTCTACTTCATTTTATATATAAAAGGGTGTTGGACACCACCCAACCCATAAGGTTCAATAATCTTTTTCTATTATATAAAAAGAGTGTTGGGGTTCCCAACACCAAAGCTGAAGAGAAAACCCTAGACGTTGTTGTCGTTGAGATGCCTGTCACTATGCTCTTCACCTAGACGTCACACAACGTGCCGCTTTGTAGCTATTGTCAGTGAAGATTTTACTGTGCAACCGTCACAAACGATTGTTGTCACTACCGCTATCTACTACTATCGCTGCTTGCCCCATCATTCTCATTGTCACTTCTACTAATGTTACCTTTGTCGTATTTTCGTTGTCGCTACTTTTGTTGTCGTCACTACTTTTCTTGTTGTCATCGCTTTTGTTGACATTGTCATTGTCATTGTGGTTGTCACTAATGTTGTCGTTATCATTACCTCTATATTATATATATATATATATTAATTATTTATTATGTGAATGTATATATGATATATTTTTAAATGATTTTTAAATTTTTTATATTTTCATTATCTAATATCGATTATACTATTGCAAGTTAAGTAATAGAGATCTCAAGTAATAGAGACCTTAAGTAGAGACGTCAAGTAATAGAAACCTCAAATAATAAATACCTCAAGTAATAAAAACCTCTTTTCTGTACATAATTTCAATATTAGTATAATAAGGATATCTCATATTAAATACCTGAATTCATTCTAACAATACTCATATATTCTAACAATACATAAAGTATCTCATTGGTATTTATCATTTCATCACATGATAACACCAATCATATTCCCAAATTCATCTAGTTAACTCACAGTTCATTTGAACAAAAAATAGTTAAAGAAATAAATTAAACATGAAGAACACCATATAACTTAGTATTGAGGAGATGTTAAAATACATAGTATAATGTTACAAGTATATAAAAGATAAGTTCATGCATTACATTGAAAAATAATAGTCTTTTAACCCAACCAATTTCGCTCAAGCAAGTCAACTCTTAATCAACTATAAATCAGACTAAGAGCACCAACTTTATCAAGCTTATCTTGCTTGAGCGAAAGATTTTTTCCTCAAGCAAGAATTCTCTCACTTAAGCAAAAATTAATCTTGAGTAAACAAAATTTTTCAAACCATTCTCGCTCAAGCAAAAATCTCTTATGTGAAAATGGAATCAAGACAAGTTCAACCTTTATCAATCATTCTCACTTGTTGAGTAAACAAAATTTTTCAAACCATTCTCGCTCAAGCAAAAATCTCTTGTGTGAAAATGGAATAAAAACAAGTCCAACCTTTGTCAACCATTCTCATTTGAGCGACAAAAGTATCACTTAAGTGAGAAATACAAGAAAATGATATGTACAATTTTTCATATCTTCAATCTTTTGATTCAATTTTCATTATAAATTATTTTTGCTTCTTTAAAGTTTAATGTAACTATTTTAAAACTAAATATGGATCAATAAGGATTTATAACTAAAAATTGGACTAATAACTAAAAATTAGCTTATTATGCAATATCATCATAACTTAAGTGTCTCAATATTCATAGACTAAATACAAAAATATTTCATTTCTCAAATCATATTGTTTTAAAACATAGGAGCCCAATTTAAGTTTTGAAATCATGTTTCTTCATTACAACTCAATCAAACAATCACTTTGCCTACATGTCATTATTGTATTGGATTTAATTCACAATTAACACTACATTTCTATTCAACACATTTCATACTTCAACCATAACAAGAACTCAATACTAGTATTTAAGTACTAAAAAATTCATCAAAACATACTTTACATAATTTGAATAGTACCACCTTATCGATTATTAACTATCACAAGGTACTATTTGTATTACTAAAAAAATTCTAACTTTCCTTACTTTTAAAATTAGTTTTCTAAAAAATTGCTACTCAAACACAAGAAGTCTAAACAAATTCCGTTCAGCGAAATAAACAAACCACTACAATCATAAATTAGTTGAGATTCAACTTTCACTTTTACGCCAGAGATGCAAAACCCCCAACTTTCAACAACAACAAAAAAGAGGAAAATGAAAACTTATTCAAAATGAATTTTTTCATCAAATAAAATTACTTTATTCCCTTCTAGTTACTTAAAGATGGTTTCAAGTTTAAAAAAAAAAAAAAAAGAGATTAAATACTTTTCAGAAAGAGTAAAAGATAGAAATTTCTAAAAACATAATAATTTTAAATAAATAAAATTTAAATAATTGAATTTTTTATTTATAATATTTTAACTTAATTAATAAAATATTTGTTTTTCATCTAATTAAATTATTTCTACTTAATTAATAACTCATTGATAATAAAATCTATAATACAAATATAATAAACTAGTTAACTTACTTTTTATAAACCTACCTAATTTAATTGGTTTTAGTTACATAACCAATACTTTTAAAATTGAAATTGATTTTTATCAAACTCAACCTTTTTAATGATTTACAGATTAAATAAAAAAAATTGATAAAAAAATTTTAAGCCTTCTAAAAACTAAAATGAATGAATGGCATTTGAATTACATATAATTAAATTAATTTTATTTATAAATATTTTATTTAAATAAATTAATTGAAAATTTTTTATTTTTTATTTAGATAAAGTAATTGAAATTAATTTAATATGAAATTCATTTTTAAATATTTATTTTAAATTATAAAATTCTAATATTACCAAAAACAATTTAATAATTTAATTTTTTTAATATTAGATAATATTTAGTAAGTTTAATAAAAAATTAATAATTTTTATAATTACTTTTACAATAAAAATATAATATCATTTATCATTTATTTCATTGGATAATGATAAAATTATTTATTTATAAAAATTACAATAATAAAACATAATATTAAATCAAAATATTATTAATGGAATATATTTTAACTAAAAATTACAATATATAAATAATTATTAAGCTAGCTTTTTTTTTTAATAATAATTTAAATATATGATGTCAAATAATATGATTTACTTATAAAAAAAATGAAAATATGTTATGTGAAAAAATCATTATTTTTTTATTTAATATGTATGTTCACATCATTAAAGTAATTAATCTTTTTAATGTCTTGGTTCAATTAAAATATTTATTTTTCTTATAAAAACATAATAAATATTTCAGTTAGAGTGATCTATAGTTAATGCAAATGAGTACAAGTCTTTATCAAATTTGAATTAATGAATCAAGAAATAAAACCATCTATATATCTTAATAGGAAAAATACAGATGTCAAATACATAAAAAAAAAAAAAAGTTACATCACATATTAAAGCATAAGCATATACTATGTTATTTGACTTTTAAGGATATTACCATTACATTATCTATTTACTATAATAAAATCTTAATATATAATTGAAATTAATGGAATATATTATTACCCCCGTTATTCAAATTGTAAAAATATGTATCAAAACATAATCTTCCTCATGCTCAATTGAAAGAACTTTTATATAAATAATTGTTTTAACATGTCAACTAATCATTTAATAAATTTAGCTTATTCTTATTTATTAAATAAATTTTGATATCAAAATCACTTCATCTAACCCTTCATTAATTTAATTTTTGGTAATTTTTTCGCCAAATACATATATCAATCACCTAAAAGAATAAGTTACATCTTTCATTGAAGTAGTTATTAAATATTTTTTTCACTTTTTTCCTTTGTATTTTATTTTGTTTAATTAGAGTTTGATTTATCCAAATCTATAAAAGTATGAAAACCATTTAAATCCATAAAATCTACTTCATTTACTTTTCTATTCATGACCTCATCAATATCCGTAAAATTGACTTTATTTTATTAGAATTAAATAAATAAATAATAACTTTATAGATGTATCTTAAAATAAGAGAGAAATTTAAGATGATACAAAATTATCAAACAAAATATTAGATATAATATGATTCATAAATATTCAAAATAAATCATTTTAAAAGTTTAAAATTAAATTATTAATAAGAGATGTAAATCAGTATGAAAAACTAGATAAACAAAAAAAAGTTAAAAGTTGAAATCAAATACAACAACAAAATCCTAGATAAACAAGATAAAAAATAAACTTGAAAAAAGAAAATAAAATTATCATCATGAGAAAGAGTCGTAATGTGAATGAAAAAGATTGTTATTGAGAGAGTCAAGGTGCAAGAGAGTTTTATGTGAGAGTTTAGAAAGGATTTTTTACTCTTTTGAGTGAAGCTCAAATTTTATCTTTTTAGTACAATTAAAATGCTATGTTAAAATGATTTTATTTCAATTTCTTTTGAAGTTATATATCTAAACAACTTATTTTAATATAAGAAATTTTAAAGTCACGATCCAAATGATTTGCGGAATCTAATTACCCTATCCAAATGTAGGTTTTTCAAGAAAGTTGGTTCTTTCTATTTAATGCTGCTTATGTACACTTTCTTACTAATTTAGGATAAACTTGTACTATTCCTAAAAATAAAATACACATTATTGTCAAAGAAAGAGAAGACATATTTATCTCATTGATATTTATGTTGTATTATAAATAAAAAAATATCCATTAAAAATAAAATATGTTAAAGTTCAAATTTTTAACATTATTATCTACTATTTTATCAAACGTATACATCACAATTAAAAAATAAAATTAGGAAGATTTAAGGTTTCAAAATTAATGAAATTAAAACAAAAAAAATATAAACAAAATTAAGAAATAAAACAAATTAAATTTGATTCTAAATTCATTAAAAATACATTAATCAAATTATATAAAATTCTCGTAAAAACCAACTCATTAAGTTTTAATTGAATTAAATTGAATCAAATAATTTTTCTAAATCTCTTAACAATTATCAAATCTAAATTTCATCAATATTAAAAAAATTCAAGTTATTTAATATCTAATTGATTCACATAATCGTAGTAAAGAATTAATATGCAAAGATTTAAACTTCTATAACAAATTTAAATAGTAGCATGAATAGTATAAGGAAAGAAATGAGAAAACAAAAATATGAAAAAGAAAAGAAACACAATTCTAAAGATTCAAAAGAGACATAACTAGAGTTTTGTTT
Source organism: Macrotyloma uniflorum (assembly GCA_016859785.1). NCBI lineage: Eukaryota > Viridiplantae > Streptophyta > Magnoliopsida > Fabales > Fabaceae > Macrotyloma > Macrotyloma uniflorum. The sequence continues at coordinate 430,330 of BDMB01000084.1, read as the reverse complement.
ACATGATACCTAATTAAAACTTAGTTAATAAAGTTATAAGATCTAAACTATGGTAAAATTATGAACCTTGATTATATGGGTCAAAATTATGGTAATAAAACTAATTAAAAATATTATATTTTAATTTCATATGGAAAAGTATAGCAAAACAAATTAACTTAAAAGAACTATAAAGAATAGTAAAAGAATCCAAATACAAAAAATCATATATATTTTTTGAAGTCTCGGATGTAAAAAAATATAATAAAAAAATTTATCAAAAATAATACCTGTAATAAAAATTATTGTCAAAAGAGTAGATAAATATTACATTAGTTAAAAATATGAAATTAAAATATTTACGTAAATCAGACACAATTTATTACTAATTACTACTGAGTAAAAAGAAGAACGTGTTCACGTTGTGTAATTCAGCCAGGTTTCATAAACTCACTGACTACAGAAAACAGATATCAAACAGTATCCCCCTTAAAATTCAAAATGGCAAGTAAGCACTAGGACATCACAACTCTCTATCATTGTCATTGAACCCAAAACAAATTGAAAATATCTGAAACCATGATTTCTAATGGTGCAGCCTTTTATGGTCTTTAACAAACAGACCAAAATTTGGTCAATTTCAGAGCCAAATAAATGACTTCCGAAAAGAATGGGTAGAGGAGTCTTGCAAGAACTTACCTACGATCATGGTTGAGTTCGGAAGAACGAATCAATTGCCAAAGATGCAGAGCAAAGAATAGCCACATAACATCAACATTCCATTGCAACAATTTAAAAATCATCTATTTTATTCTTCATCTGTGTTTCAAGGAAAATCCACAAGAAGAAACTAGGGCATGCATAAAGTAGACTAGTTAGTGCTTCTCGGGACAAAAAGCTCAGGCTTTGTGATTCTTTGCCATCTCATCAACATCAAGTTCCACTTCCAACACCGGTGTATCATTTCGCATGCCAAAATAACTGGTAAAGGAGTAAAATATATGAATTATAATAATCAATTCAAAACAGCATGCCCAATTTTTATGCATGATAAATTTAAGGTTCAGTACATCAGAAGGTCCCTAAACTTTTTGGAATTTCTTTGAATTAGATTCCTAAAGTATAAAAAAAATAGTTAGGTCCTTAATCTTGTAAACTTTTTGTCATTGCATGGAGTTAATTTAAAATGGCTTGAAAATACTAGAAAAAATAACAATTTGTTTCAGTTTTAATAACTTTGAGGACTCAATTAAAAAAATCGAGGACCCACTTACAATATTTTTAGTTTAAGGACCTAAGTAAAAAATTCTGAAAAGTTCATGGAGACCAATTAATTAGCCTAAGAAATTATGTCTCACCTGTTTTGTACACGGCCATGGTCTACAGCGCTTCGCAGGCAATATATGACTCTGCCCACAATGTTTGTCATCTGAACTGGACCAAATGTTCGACTATCATTCGCTTCCTGTTGTTTCGGTTAGGAGCATTAAATAATCAGTAATTCCTAATGTACTACAACCAATTGAGGAGGAAAAACATTGTAACGTCAAAGAACAAGTAGTGAATATATGAGGTTCAACCTAACTATATCCTCAGTCCGTACCTTAACCATTTGGTATACATAGAAAATATCGAGAGTTCGACACTAATCATAAGCAGGAGATTTTTTTGTCTGATATGTTATTTTGTTTTTCTTCAGGTTACTACCATAGTTATTGTTCAAGAATAAGCAATTTTGGAATTACAAGAAAAATTATAAAAGTCATGAATGAATTAAAACATAGATTGAATATTTCCACTTGAGAAATTCAAGTCGCAAATGATCCCGAGTCTCTAGCCATATCATAAACTTAATTCCGAAAGTTACTTAACTGAATTGTCATAATAAGCTGTAGTTTATTTCATTATGTCTTTTAAACAAGGGGGTTTAAGTGAAAAAAAAGAAGTCTGGATCCAGTCAATAATGTCCAATTGACAAAGGCGTCTTATCTCATTAGATAAGGTTAGCTATATTATATACTAACTCATCATAGAAAATCATTTTAACCAAACCAATTGTTAAATTAAATCTATTTATCATTTTTTTTGTAAAAATCTAATTATAGGATTAATTTTACATTCAAATTTCAGAAAATTTAACAAGCATGCGACCACCTTGAATGCTATATCAATGATACTCATTGCTTGATTAAATGATATTTTAATCCAAAATGTTTACCTTCGCTTTCAATTTTTCATTTTCAGCCACTACCCAGCATTGGTCCTTCTCGAGAATAAAGGGTTTATCGTTTTCCTCAGTAGAAACCATTTCATAACCTTCAACTGCAGTTAATCTTCTGACTATGTAGTTATTTGGCTTCTCAGGGTCCTTCAAAAACACAACATCTCCTACAAAAACACGCCTGTAAAAGAACCAAGTCTATCACTAACAAGTGATGAATAAGCTCCAGATAAAAAGGTCAATCATCAATCAGTCTCCAACTTTTGTGGAACTCAAGAAGAATAAGAACAAAATGCAGCAAAATCTAGTTTCAACACTATGTAACTGCCACAGTCAGTTGGCAATTCTTTCGATTTTTGGAAGGGGGTCATCACAATTGTACTATCCATAAGCTTCAACCTAATAACAAAATAAAAAAATATAAATGATACACATAACCACTGCATATAAATGCATGGAATTTGATGCACCACTGAAGGACAGCTAATTTTTAGTTTTATACATAACATTTGCTACAACCAACCATGGCTCTAAACTATAACTTTACAATATTCAAGGTAAAAGAACTAGATCAGAGTTTTAACTACCATACTAATAAATGATGGGAAATTTAAGAGTCAATTCTAGTTAATATTAAACACATTCCTTCCAACTTAAATAGACAAATTTATGATGGAGTTCATGTTGTTACAACAAAGAACATACAATCACACATTATTTGAAGAGAAACAGTCTCTTAAAGTAATCTCCATGGCCAACACTTACGGACAAGAATTGGTCCTTTGAACACGAAATGAGATCTGCCATTTTAGTGTTCATCACAACAACCACTGCTTATAAAGTTGTCGTTGTCTCTAGGGTTGTTCAAAACCAAACTACTCCAAAAAGATAACGAAAAACTAATCCAAATAATCGATAAAAAACGAAAACTTTTGGATCACTTAAAATTTTTTTTTCCAGAACTGAACAATTCAGTTTGGTTTGCGGTTTGACATTTTAAAACCGACCCAAACCAAACTTAACCGTAATAGCTTATTAAAATATTATTATATTTTTAATTTTACTTTGGAGAGAAAACCTAACATTGTTTGCACAACTTTCATTTTCACAAGCTTCCTAGAATTCCCTTTCTTTAGAAACCTATCACGGTGATTTTGCTATCTCACCACCCACTAACCCTTATTCCAATTCATCTTCACCACACCTTCTCACCTTGATTTTAGATCATTCTTTTCGCCCCCACACTGTAAGTTTATCTTAATTTCATTCACTCTCTAATCTACTGCCTTTCTTAATCATTCATCTTTTACATTTCATATTTTGATTTTAATTCTACACTGATTGCCTTATTATTTCATCTTCAGTTTCCATCAAATAAACATTTTGTTGTTTCCCTATTTTGATTTAGGGTATAGGATTTTCATTTCAATTAATTTCATTTTTAACAAGGTTGTTTTTATTTCATTTATTTTTTATATTTGTATAGAGTTGGGATTTTTTTAAGTAGTGTTCATGGGGGGTCTCCAAATGCAAAGCCAGATCTTGATGATGGATGACAAAGAGTAGTGGGAGAGAGAATAGAGTTTTAAGGTTTGACGAGTGTTAGAATAGGAGTAATTAAAAAACTATTTTTTTGTGTATCTATATGTATCTACTCCTAGATGTACCCTTGTTTGTTCATCACTCTCCCCCCTCATTGATTTTATATGAGATTTCTGTATAAATAAAACTAGAGAGAGGTTATTCAGAATGAGCTCTATTTTGCATAATTTTATTTCAAGTACGAGATCACAACATGTCACACGAAATAAACATCTTGATGGTATATCTATCTATCAATTTAAAATTCATATTAATATCAATCAATTGGCTGATTAAAGTAAAATATTACATAACCTAAGTGACCCTAGTTCAAGAAAAAAAGATCTTTGATGCTTTGTTGAAACCATCTTTTATATGATTTTAGGTCTTGGTTTTCTAGTAGCTTAGTTCAATGTTTTTATGTTTGGCAAACAATAAAAAACTTCGGAATGCAAATTGGAAGAGTTATGCTCCTAAGCTTATCACCTTTAACAATAGTTTCTACGCTTGCAATTCAGCCCACTGATGGTGAAATGACAAATTTCATCTGGGTACAATCATTCTGATTTTTGGGGACTTGGCAATTACCTTTTGACTATTATGTTCCTCCCTCAATAATCCAATGAATGACTGACTATAACCATTAACTTATTAGTGAGCTATATTATAGAAATTCTACTAAAATGGTGGGTGCAATCGTGCAAGCGAATTATGACAATGTTAGTGGCATATAGTGTTGCAAAATGTCAATAACAATAATAGTCTTTTTGCCAACCACCACAACAAGGCAGTGGTGAATTGGTTTTTGCATGATGGCGCTTTGGCTATTGCGAAATGGCGTTACCGAATGGTCGTGGCAAGAATGTTAATCCTATGTTGTTGCACCTCGTGTCACTAGGTGGAAGAAGCCTCGAGTTGCTTGACACAACTCGACCCAAGGCAAACTTAGTTCTACATAGTAGCTCCTCATCTTCACTAACCCTAGTTCTACACAACTAAGGCTCATCTTCACGGATCAAGTTTGAGGTATTTTAACCCTCAAGCTTTAGGGCACAAAAAACCCCTAATAAACCTACTCTTTCTCCCATTCTTAGTAAATAATTTTTACAAGGCTCTATTAACTTTAAAACAAAAGATTACTGTGTTTTTTTTACTTTTAAAACAAAAATTTACTGCATCCTTTCTACTTTATAACGATTTTTATTGCATCCTATTTCTCTTTTATTTCATTTAACATCCAAAAATTATCTTACAAAAATTTACTATCTCTCATTTTCTCATTAACCATTCAATCTAAACTTAAATTACTACGCAACACTCTTTTCTTTTCTGATTCAGCACTCCTTTATTTCTACTCATCTTTTTCAATCTAACACATCTTTATTCCCTTCTCTTTGTTGTCTCAAACCAAAGTTAAATAACTTGAACTCCAATGACTAACACATCATTTATTATATATATATATTATTCTTTTTTTCCACAATGCTTTTGCCATAACCTTGTTATGGCATCTGATATATTTTAGTAAAGGATTTTGATTTCTCTATATTTTTTGTTATTCGATATCGATAACATTGGTGGCATATAGAATATGTATTAGTAAAGATAAGAATGGACATGCCCATAAGTGTGGAAAACTAATGTTCATCTAGCTATGAAAATGAAGATATTATAAAGAGAAACATGTTCAGGAGGACATTGTTTGGCATTTGAAGGTACCACAACAAGCTACTTATCTTAACTTTCTTTCCAATCCAACAGGCCACATTAGGGGTGAGAGCCACTATTGGTGGAAAGCTAATTGGAGATGCACCTATATGTTCAACATATGCTAGACCTAAACTACAGTATTATGAACATTTAATGTTGGAAAGAATGCATTCATTTTTTATTTTTTTTTTGGTTTTTTGTAGTTGAATCTCATTTTGTACTCAAATGTTGCTCTAGTCTTTTACTCGTTTATTCTACACTAAACAACTCATAATTAAGCATGATTGTTTCTATATGTGGGTTTATCATGATTGATTGAGTGTGTCCGTAGATTTATTTTAGATTAATGTGACTTTATACAATTGATTGAAAATAAAATTAATTTTAAGGTAATGTTATTTTTGTTTAGATTATTATTATTATTAGTTCTTCTCATGTAAAAACCATATTTTTCTATTTATGTATTAGGCTGAAAATACTCAAAGTACTCGATCTAGCAAAGCTTTAAATGAACCAATAAATGAGAAGGAGTAGCAAAATTTGAATAAAGAAGGATGCTCTAATGTTGAAAAAGATGAAAGGAAAAGAAAAGAGATAGAAGAACCAATATCCAATAACGATGTTGGAGATCCAAGTAAAAGAAAACTTGTAGATCTAGATCTTAATGATAGGATCATTTTTCAAGAATTAATGGGACCTCTAGAGTTAAATCTAATTGGTTTAATAAAGATTATGTTGCAGATTCTCATAAAAATGGTACAAATAATATTATAAACCATTTGTTGCACAAATGTAAATAGTTTCCCAAAGAAACACTTATCCTTCTCAACAAACCCTTATATTTCAACATATGAAAAAAAAATTGGAACTGTTCTTACCGATATTCATTTTAAAGTTGATGTATGTAGACAAGCCCTAGCTAAAATGATAATTGTGGATGAGTTACCTTTTACGTTTGTTGATGGAGAGGGATTTCGTTCTTTTATGAGTATCTTACAACCTAAATTCCCTCCTAGGAAGATTTCAACTGATAGGGATTGTTGGAATCTTCACCTTAATGAAAAAAGTAAGTTGAAAAGTATGTTTTAGTCATTCAAATCAAGATGTAAGTCTCATAATTGATTGTTGGAGTTTAGTGCAAAATATAAGTATCTTTATCTTACTATGCATTTCATTGATGAAAAATGAAAGTTGCAAAAAAGGATATAAAATTTTTGTCCAATTAAAAATCACAAGGGGGAAACAATTGGTAGAAAAATTAAGAAGTGTTTGGAAGGTTGGTTAATAGGTAAAATTTTCACTATCCTACTTGAAAATGCTAGTTTAAATGATGTTGCAATCTCTTATTTAAAAAGTCGAATGGAGGATTGAAACACACATCCATTAAAAGGAGAATGCATGCATGTTAGGTGTTGCGCTCATATTTTAAATGTTGTAGAAAATGATGGATTAAAAGAGTATTATTCTTTAATCAGCAAAATTAAAAATATAATCAAATATGTTTGTACATCACCTAGTCGCATGGAGAGGTTTAAAATTTTCATTAAGGAAGTTAGGATAATAGAAAAGTCTCCTGTGTAGTTAGATGTTTCCACTATGTGGAATTCATCCTACTAAATTTAAGTGCATTAAAATAGCATAAGGTGTTTAAAAATCTCCTGACTATCGAGCCACATCGGTACATATATTAATGTTCTGCATTCAGAGTCACCCATACTTCTTGATAATGCATCTGCTCCCTTATTTTCTAGCCCAGGTTTGTAAATAATCTCAAAATCATAGCCAAGCAGTTTTGCCAGCCAATTTTGTTGGTTTCCAGTAATAATCCTTTGTTGCAACAATTGTTTCAGACTTTTTTGATCTGTGTACACCTTAAACCTTCTTCTCAACAGATATGGCCGCCAATGTTTAATTGCTAATGTCATCGCCATTAGCTCCTTTTCATAAGTGGATTTGGCTAAATTTTTACTTTCCAAAGCCTTACTAAAGTATGCCACTGGTTTCCGGTTTTGCATCAAAATTGCTCCAATACCCAAACCTGAAGCATCACATTCTAACTCAAAATCTTCTTCAAAGTTCGGTAAAACCAAAACTGGAGCTGTGGTTATTTTCCTTTTGAGTTCCTCAAAAGCCGCTTGTGCCTTGCTATTCCAATTGAACCCATCCTTCTTAGTTAACTCTGTGAGAGGCCGTGCAACTTTTCCATAATCTTTTATAAACTTACGATAATACCCG
>BDMB01000084.1:390796-421412 GCA_016859785.1 Macrotyloma uniflorum | reverse complement strand
GATAAGGTCTTACATTGACTGGTCCCTGTCCTGGAACCAGAGTAATGACATGTTCCTTGGCTCGGTTGGGAGGTAGCCCTTTTGGTTCTTTGAAGACATCATCATAATCTAACAAAATTTCTTCTATTTCCTTTTGCCTCTCCTTAGATAAACTCACCTCCTTCTGATTATGTGGCTCTGTCAACAAACCGCAGAGCGACGTTAGAAACTTCTCCGGTCGCGTAATTCCCTTTAAAACTCTTGGCCCTTCATTAGTTTTGATCTTCATTGTGTGCCTTTGCCAATCCACCACAGTTTCCCCTAAAGATTCCAGCCATGACATCCCCAAAATAACATCCGAATCCTTCAGTTCAAACAAAAATGCGTCCACCGCATACTCCCCCGCATCAGTTTTGATTTTAATTCCACGACAAATTCCCAAAGTCTCCGTTTGATGCCCATCACCCATGAGAACTTTCATTTTCTTCGTTATCTCCCATCTCCAACCCATGGCCTCCACTAATTTTTTAGAGATAAAATTATGGGTTGCTCCGCTGTCAATTAAAATTAACACGAGAATCTCACAAATTTCACCCTTCAATTTCATTGTGCTTGGGTGATCCCTCTTCTCGCTCTCCAATCCGAACAAACTGATGGCACTGAATTCCCCTTCAAGTTCTGCATCCTCAACGTCGTCGGCAGCTCCGTCAACACAAACCTCACTCTCGCATTCGAACTGAAATTCCTCATCTACCATAATCAGTCGTAATTGTTTAACTGGGCATTGGTGTAGTGGGCTATACGGACCACCACACTTGAAACAAAGCCCTTTTTTACGCCTTTCAACGAGATTGGTAGGCTAAGTGTTTGGTTCCTCTATTTTGGAAGCCCATTTTATTTTTTTCACCACCTTCATCTCTAACTTTTGGGCCAGGCCCATTAGTTCCCCTTCCTCCTCCATAGCTCCTTAGCCCACTGTGACTCATCAAGTTGGTGTGGTTTCTATGACCCGCATATTTTGATCCGCTTGGATGCGAATCCAGTCGTCCCTGACCTCCAAACCGACGTGTTAATAATTCCGCCTCCACTGCACGGGCAGTGTTCATCATTCTGCCCCTACTCAACGGATTAGCAGTATGAAGGCTCCTCAATCGCGTTAGAATCTCCTCGCGTAACCCATGAATGAAGAAAGCAAAATACTGTTCATCTTCCATCCGAGGTACTTGAGCTACCAAACACTCGAATTTTTGAACATACTCCTCCACACTCCCACTTTGTTGCAGAAAGGTGAATTGCTCAAACACGCTACCTTCTCCCAAACCACCGTAGCGCCGAAGCAATTCTTTCTTCAATATTTCCCAGGTTAACTCTTCGTAATCATTCAATAACGCATTAAAAAAATGTAGTGTGCCACCCTCCATACAAATTTGAGCCAGACTCAACTTTACCTGCTCACTCGTTTCTTGTACCCGGAAATAAATTTCTGCCCGGGTTATCCATCCTGACGGGTCTTCGCCATAGAACATTGGTAATTCAATCTTCTTAACTGATTGGCGAAATTCGTCCAGAGCTTCTCCCTCTAGGGATTTCATTCCCGTGCCCGAGATGAAGGTATTCCTGCTCCCTTTTGGGTCTTCCGTTTTCTTCCCTCCTACCGAATTCTCGCCTTCATCATTAATATTTTTATTAAGCGTCCTCGTCATTAGCTCCACCAGCTTGGACTGATTCTCCGCCACGTCCTTCCGCAACGTTTCGACGAGCTTCGTTTGGTTGTCCGCCACTTCTCTCCTCATGTCGTCGATGGCGACATGGTTTTGTGAGGATTGTCGTTGAATGGCCTCCATTGCTGCTCTAATCATGTCTAAGTCTCCCTCTACCTTGCCCAAACGAGCATCCATTTCTTCCGCTGATTTCATTTTCCCAACTTTTTTTCTTGGTGGCATCCACCGTCTAGACGATCTGGCAGGTCGGACCAAATAATACAGTTTCTAACACTTAGTAAGAAAAGGAAAGGATAACAGAGAGGAAAATAATCTGTATTTCTGTTATAATTGCAAAAGAACAATTACAGCAAGAGAAAGGTTCTCTCTACTATCCAGAGCCACGCTCCTTACAAAGAAACAAACGTTTCTCCTATTCTCCACCAAAAACGCCCCCTCACTCTTCACCCCAAATTCTGATATAACCGAATCATATTTTATTTTCTTTCTCTCTCCTCTAACTGCCTTTTCCCGTTTCTCATGCCACATCAGTATTTTCCTTTCTTCCTTCGCGAATATACTAGAAGCTGTTTTGGAATAGATTTCCCTTCATGGGCCACGGTCTCAGCTGGCCCGTTTGGGAATGGGTCCCTATCAAATACAATCCCATTCCTCTTCTTATCTTAACTCTATTGAATTGGGTTTATTTGTAACTGCACCTAATCTATACATTTCAACTTGAGGAGGGATGTTAATTTATACAGGTAGTTTGGGCCCATTAAACAATTTTATGTATGCATTTATGTACATTTTTGTAATTGTAACTATTCAACATGAATGAAAAATTCATGCACATATTTATTTCTCTTTCTACAATCATCATATGTATTATATGTGCCAAAAGTAAATGAAGTTTTGACAAATGAAAATGGTACAAGCCAAAAGCACCACCTGCCTCATTTTCTTTTATTCTTAAAAGCTCCCAAGAGACTCAACTTCTATATGTTTTTTCCCTTTCAACAATTAAACATTAAATATCTATTTCTATGCCATTCTGCTGTCCTGGATGGCATGGCACCAAAATGATGTGTCCACACTATTTAATGTTGTCCAGATAACATGGATAAACTTAAATTATAAAATACAGATGTTCAATAGCGACATCAAACCACAATGGGTAAACTATAATTTCACTAGAAAAAGGTCTTTTGATAATTCACTATGACAAATATAGGATGGACCAGTTGTAAAAAATAGTGGGGGTCTATCTTAACAGATATTGAAAAGAAAACAAGTGACCCAACGAGTTTCTAAGAAAGCTAATAGATGGATGACACCCCATACCAAGAGTCTAAGAAAGGTCCCAAATAGAAGCTTTTTATGCAAAGCAGTTATATTATATCTCTATCTTTAACCCACATTAAACAACTAGCAATAACAGTCAATATATTTGCACAAGAGGATAGTATGAGTTATATTCGATGAATATGAAATTACGTGGGATCTGCAGTGGGCAATTTCCGAATAAGAGTTACTGCTTTTCCATCAATAACAGGGGCCATCTCCTCTCCTTTATTCCAGTGCAAGTATGTCATCCTTCCTTGAAAGAAGTTTTTCCAAAAAATATCACGTAGCTCGGTGTCTGTAATTTGACCTGCTTTATAGTTCTGTTTGCATTAAACATTGAATGGTAAAAAATATTTCAAATGAGGGGATTTATACGTGCTAACAATGTGATAAACAATTACAGAAAAGATGAAAACCGGTAAACCTTGAATTGGTACAATTGTAGAGTTTAAACTACAAGCAAAAGATATTCCTATAAGTGTCATTGTTTAGCTGATAATTTTTTCATTGTTTCAATCATGATAAATTCACAATTGTTCAAAATGCTACCTCACCTTCATTATCAAACTGGGCTCAAATATGCTATTCAGTCTTCACACAATTATGTCCCAATTGTCCCCTCAGAGAACACGTGTATAAGACAATGAATAAGTGTCATGTTTTGGTACAAGACACTGACTTAATACTCCTGTTTTTTCAAGAGTAGTACAAGTTTCAACTAGAATAAGATCCCAAAAACACTCCTAAGCAAATATTATTTCCTACTATTTTAAAAAGATCCCATGTCACCTATGATTATTCTATTTACTATTTTATAATAAAAAATTAAAAGAAAGCAAATTCCCCAAATCAAAAGAGCATAAGGAAATGAAAGAACTGCTAGAGCAAAGGATGCAACCAAAAGAATAATCTTTTCAAGATAAAAGCGTAATCTTGAAAAATCACATGCCATCCAACAACTCTTCTCTAATGCTTCCCTCAATTTTCATAAAATAAGATAGAAATTGCTTTCCAAACCACAGAGTGGAGAAGACCTATTGTTGGAATCATAACCATTATACAGCAAAAGAAAAAAAATATGAAAGACAAGGTGTTTGAAAGGTTATGATTTCCTTTTATCCAAGGCAGTTTAGACATACAGGTAAACTTATTCACTTTGTTGTAACAAATAAAAGTTAATCTTCTCAGCTTTGATATTTCAGCCACCATTCTCTACACACAAGAACACCAACTATGATTTATTTCAAACTACTCAGCTCCTGATTTGAGGACATGCAAAATTTTACCATTCAGTAAATTTTCACCGACATCTAATTAACCTACAAACTAGAGTGCCTATCAACAAGTAATTCAAAAAGGTCTCATGTTGAGTAAGAACTCTTGCATGAACTAACAGAAAATATCTCATTGTAATTAAACAAGACAAGAGCTATTAAAACAATTATGAGAAGAATCTTATCATAGACCCATATATTAAAACAGTGATAAAGAACTAACCCAGAAAATAATGGAATTAAAAAAAAAAAAAGGTGAGAAAGTAAAAGGGAGGGAGCAAGGACCTTCCAGCCGAGGGCTAAGGAGTATTCCATCCTTTGGGCAACGTAGCGAAAAAATGTCGAGAGCGAAACCATTGCGGGTGCTGACAGTGTTGTCTTGTGTCCAGGACCAGAACGCAGCAGAGAAAAAGCCCTACTCTTCCCCCTAAACCCCAAAATTTCGGTTCTAGAAACCCAATTCTGAACGAGTTTTGTTACTCCTTTTCAATAACTTTCAGAAAAATTAAATTAAATTATTTATATATCGCTACAACATAGGACTACATTATTATTACACGTATTAAGATTAAATATCTTATTTATAGATTTATATAAAAAAAATTAAAATCTATATATTTATATAAAATATCATATTAAATTTTAATCGATTATTATTTATTCTTATTTAAATATTAGAGAATTTTATAGATAAACCTTTATTCCTTTCATAACCAAATTTTATTTTTCAATTGAAATTAATTATTTGTTTCTTATTTTCTAGTTAAATTTTTCTAAACTTTTAAAATTAGGTAGGAAACTTTAAAATAGTTAATAATAATCTTAAGTATTTTAAGCTTTAAAATAATTAATAATGATCTTAAGTATTTCACAATACGATGATCAAACATAATTAATGAATCAAATTTTAATTATTAACTTAAATAAATTATGAGTTTCATAAAAATAATTTAAAGAAAACAATAAAAGATTATTGTAGTAAAAGATAATAAGATCAACTCTTCAGTACTAACCAACAAAAATAATCTAAAGAAGACAATAAAAAATTATTGTAGTAAAAGATAATAAGATCAACTCTTCAGTATTAACTAACTCTCATATGAGAGAACTTGATTCACATTCCATGATCTAATTCGTTAAGACGGATTTATATGTTTCTTATCTTAAGATTGAGGTGAAAAGCCTAAAGTTATAGTTATTCTTTGAAAATTTACACACCCTAAATCGCTATTACAAACGTTTCATCCTCCATGAAAGAACTTCTAAGCTTTCTTAACATAACTTAATGTATTTTTAGACACACTCTTTTTATTGGAGAACTTTCCCAAGAGTCCTAAAAGAATTTTCTTCACAATGGTATTTCGATCTTCTAACATAACTTATACATTTCTTCCAAGACATAGGTGATAAGTTTAGAATCTGATTTGCCATTGTTCAACCACATATATTTACCTTAAGCATTAGAGAACATTTAATAGGAAAAAAAATGAAACCTTGCGAAAATATACAACATGGTTGTTTGATTATCTAAAATCTTAATCCAAATGTCGTCATGCATGTAATGACAACTGGCTTCCAAATAGGCTCGTTCCTTGATAGTTTATATCTCAACCAACTAGTTAATATTGACAAGTTACGAACTTGGTCTTCTCAATATATTTAGCTATTAGAAAACATTGAGCTTAGAAGAAGACGAGATTGATAATACACCAACATCAACTACAAACTCGACAACTCAACCAGGAAAGAACTCAAAGATCTTAAGGATTCAAATATAAAACTTATACTCCCCTCAACACTACGAGGAAAACGATCTTACAAAAGGTATGTAACCTAGAATTGGTTACGATTCTCTATGATGTGATTATGGATCAAGAAGCACCAAGTCAAAAAGGAACCATCATAAGAAGCATAGTCAAATCCAAAGAGAGGGATGTGAGAGTCCAAGCAACCAAGAAAGTTTATAGAAATGTCCTAACTAGAAGCAAGACTAAAGAGTTTGAGAAGAAGTTTCATCAAGTCAAGAAGACATTAAAGACTCAATGTAAAAATGTAGAAAATAATAGAAAATTTTCTTTTATCTGTTCTAGCTTAAGGAGTGAGACATAGCCTTGTTTAGCAAAAGATACAACTCCTAAACTAGCATAAGTGTTGTAAGGACCTAAATAGAATAAAAACTTTAGATAAATTTTATTTAATAAATGATGAAAATTAGTTTAATTAAGTTTTCAAAACATATAAATAAAAAAATAAATATTTCATCTTTCATTATTTTAAAACCACTATCTGATGAAACCATGAAATCCAAGGAGTGTGCACAAGGGTGTCTTAAGAGAATCATTAGGAGCATGATTAGAAAGGACACCCTGGATCCTTCTTCCACCCTATCTTTATTTTCCATTTCAAAGTTTTCCTAATTTCCATTTACTAATCCATTTTTTTTTATGATAGATGTAGATTGGGCTTCCAAAGCCACACCTCATATGTTGAATGGTGCCTCCCATGTGTAGCTCCTAGTCACACTTTTTGCATTGTTCCATGTGCTAAACCAAGACAAACTTTTGGTGCCTCCAAGGAGTAGAAAACGTGAGCAACTTGAAGTTGAAGAAGTGTACACAAAGGAGTTGAAGAGGGGCTTCTCTTATGCAAATTTAGTCATGTTTATGGCACCAACTTGGGACATTTTGCATGTGCAAGCTAATGATGGTGAAGGAGCGCTTCTTATTGGCTAAGAGATGGACACATGGGCTCTAGGAAGTGTAATAAAGACCTCATTACGTTTAATTTGGCTTGTATTTCAGCTTTATTTGAGTTTCATTTGTGAGTCATTAAATCCTATAAATAGGACATAATGCTACTTGTAATACAACTTTGAAATTCAGAAATATATTGTGAGTTTTTTAAGCTTTGTGCTTAAGTGTTCTTTCTTCTCTAGTGATATCTTGGATCATGGTTTAAGTGGCGACATACATCTCTTATCTTGAGTTCCTTCCTCAAGTGACATGATTCTTCAATAACTTCATCTCCATTCTTAGTGTCTCCTTCAATCAATGGTTGATTCCTTATCTTCTTTATTTCTTGCATTTTACTTGCATCTTATCATATTTTCTTCTATTTTTCGTTTTCTTTTAAATCTTCTCTAAATCTTCTCCAAGTAATCCATTAATAATCATTAGAAACTTAAAATCAAAATGAGGTTTCTATCACCATCTCTTTAAAACTTTTTTTCTCTTTGACTTCTCTCTAAAATACCTCATCCACGTCTCATATTTTTCAAGATTCGAGAACACCACGTAAAAACTCTTGATAGATTACTTCCATCTGATTGAAAGTTTATTTTGAGTAAGTTCTCAATTATCCTAGTATTTTGAGCTTCTAGTTATAGATGCTTGCATGTAGCCCTTCTAGTGCTTGTATGTGTTGTTTTTCTCTTCAATATGAGTCCATTTTAGCTTAGGTTCATAGTCATGTAATTAGTTTTGTGATTAGGTACTTTTAGAGAAAGTTGGAATATCCTTGATTCAGCTCACTTTGGTGAAAAGTTCTTTGGAAGAGCTACACTTAGGTTAGGGAAGTTATTTGAAGCTAAATTTTTATGAAAGCACTCTAGAAAAGGGGACCTAATTGGTAAAGCATATGACTTGGTCATAAGTTCTAATGCTGGTGGAAATTTGATAGAGAGAGTTAAGCATGTATGCCCCTTTTGAATGGGATGACTTTTAATTGAAGTGTTGTGAAATAAAGAAGATATTTCTAAATTGAATTGCATATGTGATTTGAGAATTGACATGTTGAAATATGGTGATAATGAATTGTAATTTGGTTGGGTATGATAAATATTGAAGTTTAGTTAGTATGTTGATTTGATTTGTGGTTAGTGGTTATGCTAAACTAAGTTTCTTATTGAAGTTTAGTTAGTATGTTGATTTGATTTGTGGTTAGTGGTTATGCTAAACTAAGTTTCTTTATGTCTAGTGAGTGAAACTTTCAATTTAGATCCTTTGATTTAATACACTAATTAAACAATATAAAACAAACCTTTTTTGAAGATGCTTAAGTGTTTAAAGATGTAGATTGGATTAAAGAACCTAAACTAGACCTTTTTCGTAACTTACTAGATTTGCATAATTCATTGAGCACTTAGAATTTTGCTTAACAAAATCATTCCAGTGGAGAAATTCCAAGTTTAGTTGTTCTCAGGTCCAAAACGACTGAATGGTTTGAAAACAGTTGAGCAATTTTGGGCCAAGGAGCTCTCAAGTCTCAAATGGTTTAGCAGTTTGAGAATGATTGAGTGGTTTTGGGTCAAGGAGCTCTCGGGTCTCAAACAACTGTGTGTGTGTGTGTGTGCACTAAACTATGTGCCAATAAATTTATTATGTGTTGTTTGATGTATGAATCGAATAGTTATTAAGGGGTACTACTTGGTATAAAAAATAGTGTACAAACAAGATTCTCAAGATATCGTTATGAGATATTCAAATTTTAGTAGTAACTCTAGTCATGTAGATAAGGATACCATGTGGTGAGAAATTGATGGATGTTTTTATTATACTTACTTTTGGATGAAGAGTCATCATACTTAGATATTGCATGTAAGAATCATCTTGACGTGTGGTTGCTAGTAGGGGATAAACTAGGTAGTTAAAGGTGAAAAAAATTCAAAAAGCCAATCTATAGCCTGATAGTCAATATATATGAGCAAGTGCTAGTTCTAGATGTTAAGGATCTCATATAGTTTTTCATAAAAGTCTGTCTATTATTCTTAATGTGATGTTGATAATTAGGTGTGATAGCTTCTATATGAGTGTTAATCTCATCATACTTAACTATTTAGAGCATGACTATGTGATTGGTTATGATGCTATCTATGTAATGGTAAGATTTAATATATTTGATTTTACTTAAAAATTTTAGTTTACCCTTTTTTGTGTGATGCTTATTAAATTTTGTGATAATTGTGTTTTGATAGAGTAGTATATAATATTGAAAATAAATATTGTCAAAAATAGTAATTAGGCTTAGAGTATGAATATTTTGATATAAATATTATGTTTTATTTAATTAATTGAAAGAATTCATGATAATATAATTGACTTAATTATATTAGTATGAATATTGTATGTTCTATAATGACTAATTAGTAACATTCTAATGCAATAAAATCTCTTATAGCTAGAAAGTAATATTAACTAGTTTGTTATGGGTGTAGCTTAAGCATGTAGCCAAACATCTTTAGGCCTTTATTTTCCAAGGCCTTGGCCTTCCTTTTGGTTATAAAAGGAGCCAAGTGCTACCCGTTGTATATACATAAACTTTGAATAGAAATTGAGAGTTTTCTAAGAGAGGAGTGATCAACCCTTCATTTCTTTAGGAGAGTTTCTAGAATAGATTTTCCTCTAGAGGCAATCCCCTCATTTAAGTTTAATGGTCAACCACTAAGTGCGTTCAAAGCTTAGTTAGGAGGAGCGTGCTCTCTCTAACACTCTTTTCTTGAAATCTTTCTTTAAGAATCACCTCACTTCCACCCTTCACCACCACTTCATTTTAGCTCCAATCCTTATCCTAGGAGCATCCATCTTTCCAAAACCTTTCCACCACCCAATAGTCTTCACTAAACTAAGAAATCCACAACACCCATTAACCAACCAAGCACCACCTCCCAAAACACGAGAAAACTACCTAAGATCACCTTCCAAACCAAAAACCACCAAGATCCCACCCAAATCGAACCAAACTTTATCCCTAGCCTATTGGGAACAACCGCAATCTATCAAACAATTAAAACACCAAATCACCGAAACCCAAAATTTGACAAAGAGAATGAGACAAAAAAATTCACCTACGCACCAACTTTTGTTTTCACTCGAGCCAACTCTCATCTAAAGCCACTTTTCTCAGCAAAATACCCTACTAAACATTTTTATTCAGCCAAAATTTTCAAATTCAACCTCTAAATTGGACTTGATAACCTTTCTTGACCTAGCTAGTTTAGAGAAAACTACTAATCATGAGCCATCTCAAGAAAACTCCTTAACCAATTCCAAACTAATTGCGCGCTTCATTGTAAATCTTCCCAAGAATCTATTTATCCAACTAGAATTTCAAGATTTGACTAGGAAATAGGAGTTTATCAAGAGCCTCAATTTCTGACTGAGTCAAAACTTGTCAGTAATGTAGATTTCACATCAAGTTTCAACTCAAGGAGAATTTCAAAAATCCAACTGAACACTTTTGTTTCTTATATTCCAAGGCACCTCTCTTTAAATTCTTAACAGAGTAAATCTTGGAAAAATGGAACCTTGACCGAGGGATTGATTATTCATATTTTATGTTAATGTTTATAACTTAATTACACTGACTAAATAATTTTATTTTTTTATTTCTTATAATTAATATATTTTCTTCATTTTTATAATAAATAGGTCCAAATATAAATATATTATATTTTTTGTATCTTTGTTGTATTTTTATATTATCTCTACACTAACCTTTGCCTATTATAGGATTTATGGTATTTTTTTATAGTGTTTTGATTAAGTTAATTCTTGTTTCATTAGCTCTAATCTTATAAAGCTTCAATTTAGAACTGAAATCACTAATTTTGGAGTCAAAATAAATTAACATAAATTAAAGAAGATGGACGAATTCAGCTACTGAATTATTGTAAAACTATTGTAAATTATGGGTCTGATGTTTATGATTTAGGGCTCATCCATTTTGTGTAATTATAAACCTTATAAATACTTAAAAGGTTAATTGTAATATAGAGAGAAATGAACGAGTAGAACAATTTTCTTCCATTTAGTTTTTTGTCTTCAAGTTAGTTACAATATTGTTTTAAATTTTCATTTTCTATTGTAAGTTTCCTTCACTTTGTTGTTTTAGTTTCCTTTTTATACTGAGAGTTCTTTTTTTATATCTTTTCGTGTTCTAGTTTCTCTTTCTCTCTTCTATTTTAGTTTCTTCAATTTTCTCCATAAATGCATGAGCATTTGCTTCATTTAAAAGATGGATTATTCGTTGTAAGTTCTTTATTCTCTTGCAATCTTTCTCCCTTGCTATTTTGGATTAAGAATGGTCAAGGTAAAGTATTGAAATGTCTTTCTACACATTCTTTTACAAGAATTTGATGGGTTAATTGAACTCTTAATGCAATATTAGTAAGAATTTAGAATAAAATTTCAAGTTCTTGTTTCTATATTTAATTTCTTTTAGTTTTTGTATTTTACTTTACTGCATTTGATTGCTTTCTTATTTCTTGCACTTTATTGATTTTCTATACTTTAATTGTTTACTATTTTTGTATTTTACATTTCCAATTTCTACAATTTTATTGACTTTCCAATTTTTGTATTTTTTGTAGTAAGAAAAGAGATTAAGTTACAACTTTGCAAAAATTAAAGAAGTCAAGAAATCTGATGTATTCTTGCTCAAGTGAGAATTTTCTTGTTTTAATGAATATATATCAAAATAGAAGGATGTTCTCGAGAGAATTTTTTCTCAAGTGAGAATTTTTTTGCACAAACAAAAAAGGTAAGTTTGTTTTTAGGAAGATTTTTGCTCAAGCAAAATTCCCTTTTTCAAGCGACCATTCGCTATAATTTTTTTTTTTTAAAATTATTTGTTGTTTATTCCTTTCGACAAAAAAGACAATATGACATTCAAATGTAAGAGAAAGAGTAATTAGTTTAATTTAATTTTAACATTGCATACAGTATAATAACATTTTTGGTATTTGTTTTACTTACTACTTATTTTGTGAATTTGTATTTTTATACATTTAGGACTTTTTGTTTATTAGCAATTTGTTCCAATGGATAACATATAGTTTTCATAAATTTTCTTTGAAGTGAGTTGAAAAATATTTTAAAAATTAAGTCAAAGATTGATATGTGTATTTATATTTAATCTAGAAAATATCTTTTCAAGAAAATTAAAGAAGGATAAAATAATTTTGGTAGGCCATAAATTTTGGTGAGATTTGAGTCTTATTATTTTCTTCTTTGTGTAATTCACTCACAAATTATAAATATTACTTAACTCTCTTATTTACTAAATTGAAACCTATGTATTTTTAAAAATGATTCAGGCCTTCTTTTAATTCAGCTATTAATTAAGTTACTAGACCATATAATCTTACCTTAATATTAATAATACTCCTTCTGAGCCTTATTTAATTTATTCTTAATTAATTGATTAATTTTCAGTTATTACAAGCTTTAAATTAGAAAAATCATAACAAAAATCAGACTTGGAAAACGAGAAAAGTTGTTGCTAAATTAAATGGAGAAATGATACAAAATCAAAGATAAATGAAAGAATTGCTCAAACAAATCAAAAAGAGCAAAAGAAAGGTGAAGCAAAAGCGAAAAAAAAATGAAGAAAAGAAAAGGATGAAATCAAAACAACATTCAAAAGGAAGAAATAAAATAAGTTATTTATGCAATTTACTTATTTATAACTTATTCTCTACTATTTTTCTCTTCCTAATATTTTTAAAGCTTTGAATCCTTTTCTTATCCTATTCTTTACCTAAGTCTCATTATAATTAATTAAAGTCCTTTTGATCCTTAATTGTATGTACATCAAGCAAGTGAAAATTAGAATTCTGTCAACCCTATGATAATATTTATTTTAGTGAAATTCCTTTAGTGAAATACTAACACTAAAGAGAGCAAGAGCGAAATACTTACTAGTCAGGATCTAAATCAAATTGTTTGATTCATTATTTGATTTAATTAAAGAATTTTTTTGGAGGATAATAATTGAATTACACTTTGATTGATTTGATTTGTCTTTACCAAGATTGATGAAGAATTTTTATAGTAACACATAAAATAGCCATTAGAATAAATTTTACTGTAACATTTTCCTTTTACTGTAAATACTTAAGTGTGGAGACATTTGATGAATCATATTTATAATTTAATTATACTTTCTAGTTATTTTTATTTTATTTATTTATTATATTTAATATATTTTTGTAATAAATAGGTCCAAATTTAAATATATCCTAATTTCTGTATTGTTGTTGTATTTTAATGTTATCTCTACACTAAGCTTTTCCTATTTTTTTGATTTATTATATTTTTTTAGTGGTTTTGTTGCGTTTATTTTTTTTGCATTGGCTTCTACATATATAAAGCTTCAATTTGTAATTGTAATTACTAATTTTGGAGCTTGAAATAAATTAACATAAATCAGAGAAGACAACCTAGTTTAGCGGCATAATTAAGCGAAACTATTATATATTATGGGCCTATTGTTTATGATTCAAGGCCCATCCATTTAGTGTAATTAGAAATCTTATAAATACATAAAAGGTTAGTTGTAATATAGAGATAAATGAGGGAGTAGAACAATTTCCTTCCATTTAGTTTTTTTGTTGTGAAGTTAGTTATAATGTTGTTTTAAGTTTCCATTTTTTGTTGTAAGTTTCCTTTGTTAATAAGAGTTTTCTTTTCTGTCTTTTCAAGTTCTATTTTCACTTTTTCTCTTCTATTTTTGTTTCTTCAATTTTCTCCATAAATGCATGAGCATTTGCTTAATTTGAAAGATGGATTATTCACTTTAGGTTCATTCTTCTCTTGCAATTTTTCTCCTTTATTGTTCTAGATTAAGAATGTTTAAGGTAAAGTGTTGGAATGCGTTTCTAAACAATGTTTTACAAAAATTTGATGAGTTAATTGACTCTTGATGTAATATTAGTACGAATTTAGAATAATATTTCAAGTTCTTGTTTCTACATTCAATTTTTTTTAGATTTTGTATTTTAATTTTTTATATTTTTCAATTTTCGCATTTTATTTTACTTCATTTTATTACTTTCTTGCACTTTGTATTTTACAGTTTCTATAATTTTATTGATTTTCCAATTTCTATATTTTTTGTATTCTATTTTTTCACTTTTTGTTTACTATTTTTTATATTCCATTTGCTATTTCCAGATTTTACATTTCACTTCTTTTGAATTTTTGTATTTATTTGATTTTCTGTTTTTGCATTTTCTTTTTAGATTCTATATTTTAGTTTATGTTTTTCATTGTATTTTTTTTTCCTGCCTTTTAATTTAATCTCTATTTTTGTTTTCCATTTTTTTTATTCAATTCAGTTTCAGTTTCTATTTTTTTTCTAGTTTGTAGTTTCTGTTTTCAATTCCTATATTTTCTTGCTTATAAAATTTCCCTTTAATTTTTGAATAAATCTCTTGACAATTAAATAAGAATTTTGTATTGTGCTTCTTGGATTGACACCCGAGTTAATCCTATATTATATTATTAAGGGGAAATTCTGAATATTTTGAAATCACCTAGCGACAAGGTGGTCATACGGGACAATTTTCTAATCGAGCTAGATTTCCTTGACCAACAATTTACTAACTTTGAACTTTATTTTTTGTCTTTTTGTGGATGTTTTTGTTTTTATTTTTTACGTACAATGTACGAAGCTTCTTCATCTCCCATCTTACCTCCAAGAGCTTCAAAGCTTAGTGAGGAAATGGAGGCCAAAATCAAGAAGCAAATTGAACTTCCTCTTGTAGAGTTTTTAAGAGAAATGGAGATCTCCAAGAAAGAAAATGAAAGAGAACTTAGGGAGGAGGTTCGACAATTGAGGAGAGAAAGAGATGAGAGGAATAGGAGATCCTACTCTCCAAGGAGTTTCCATGAAGAAGAAGATTGGAGGGTAAGGAGAGGACGCCCCTATTCCCCAAAAAAGACCTACTAACATATAAAGTTCCCAAAGTTGCATGGCGACAATGATCCAAACACCTATTTGGAGTGGGAGGCCAAAGTGGACCAAATCACCCAAGTCAATGCCATTAAGGAAGAAGATCAAGTAGACTTAATTGTTGTAGAATTTGAAAATTATGCCATGACTTGGTGACATAAAGTTTGTAAAGAACATGGATTGTACCAAGGGCCACCTGCGGCTTCTTGGATGGACTTAAAGTTTTATTTACACGCTAGATTTGTTCCTTCCTACTATAGGAGGGAGCTCTTTCTAAAGCTCCAACGGCTTCAACAAGGAAGTTTATGTGTGAATGATTATTATAAATTGCTAGAGTCCCTTTTGCTTAAAGCCGATGTTGATGAGTCAAATGAGGCCAAGGTAGCTAGGTTTGTGAGTGGTCTCAGGGGGGACATTCAAGATTAGTAGAACTATATGAATACTCCTCAATTGAAAATGTTCTACACCTTGTACTAAAAATAGAAAGTTAAATTCAAAGAAAAGATGGTGCAAGGAGGAGTAATCATAATAGTTCCTATTACAACTCTTCATCAAAGTTTATGTGTGAATGATTATTATAAATTGCTAGAGTCCCTTTTGCTTAAGGCCAATGTTGATGAGACAAATGAGGTCAAGGTAGTTAGGTTTGTAAGTGGTCTTAGGAAAACATATATTTAAGAAACTTATATATCAAAGAGCTCAAAGTGTTAAATAGACATTAATAACAACATTGACATTCAACATTCACTAAGTAGATGCCCATATTCTTAACATGACCATTAATACTTTGGGCGGTGACCCTTTTGTTCAAGGGTCAGCAATCATAAGATCAGTGCTAATATGTTCTATTGACACTCTATATTTCTTAACTTCTTCTTTAATGGCAAAGTATTTCAATTCCATATGTTTAGCACCTTTAGAATACTTGTTGTTTTTAGAAAAGAAGACAGTTGCAGAATTATCACAATAAATTTTCAACGGCTTGGCAATACTGTTAACTACTCCAAGTCCAAAAATAAAGTTCCTCAACCAATTAGCTTAAACTGTGACCTCAAAGCATGCCACAAATTCAGCCTCCATAGTGGATGCAGCAATGACTGACTGCTTCGCATTTTTCCATGAAATCGCTCTTTTGACTAAAAGATACACATAACCGAATGTAGATTTTTTTGTATCTACACAACCAGCAAAATCTGAATCTGTATATCCAATCACCTCAAGATGATCAGACCTCCTATAAATAAGCATATGATTCTTTGTCCCTTACAAGTATCTTAATACTTTCTTTGCAGCTTTCCAATGATCCAATCCTAGATTACTCTGGTATCTACCAAGCATACCAACAACAAAGCTTATATTTGGCCTCGTACAAGTTTGAGCATACATCAAACTCCCAACAACATACGCATAAGGGATATTTTCCATCTGTTCTCGTTCCAAATCATGTTTTGGACACTGTATGGGACCAAATTTGTCTCTCTTCTATATTGGAAGGGGAGATGCTGAACATTTATCCATCCTGAATCTCTCTAAAACTTTATTAATATATGCTTTCTAAGACAAGCCCAACATTCCTTGTGATCTATCACGGAATATTTCTATTCCTATCACATAGCCTGCTTCACCCATATCTTTCATTTCAAAGTTGTTAGAGAGAAACTTCTTAATCTCACTTAATAGTCCAAAATCATTAGTTGCAAGCAAGATGTCATCAACATACATAATCAGAAATATAAACTTGCTCTCACTCACCTTCATGTATATACACCGATCAACAATGTTTTCCTTAAATCCAAAGATATAACAATATCATTAAACTTAAGATACCATTGTCGGGAAGCCTATTTAAGTCCATATATTGATTTTTTAAGTTTACACACCATGTGTTCCTTTCCTTCTTCAATGAACCCCACTAGTTGGTCCATATAAACATCCTCTTCTAAATTCCCATTCAAAAAGGCAGTTTTAACATCCATTTGATGTAATTCAAGATCATAATGAGCTACTAATGCCATGATAATTCTAAAAGAATCTTTCTTAGAAAATGGAGAAAATGTTTCCTTATAATCAATGACATCCTTTTGAGTAAAACCTTTGGCAACAAGTCGGGCCTTATAACGTTCGATATTGCCATGAGAGTCACACTTAGTCTTAAAGACCCATTTACACCCACCTAACTCTCTTACTTCCTTCTAGCAATTCCATAAGGTCCCAAACACCATTTTGTGCCATCGATTTAAGCTCATCTTTCATAACATCTAGCCACTTATCATAATTATCTCCATTAATGGCTTCTGAAAATGAAACTGGATCATTATCAATACTTAAGTCATTTTCTAACTCTTGTAAATAAACCACATAATCATACAAAATAGCAGATTTCCTTTCTCTCTGAGATCTTCTTAATGTTGTTTCTTATGGTTCTTCTACTACAAGTCATTGTTAACCTCATAATCATTAATTTGTTGTTCCTCTTTATTATTGTGTGGTTTTTCAACATGTGGAACAACAATTCTTGAAATAGAAGTGCTAGCTAGAGGAACTTGTACTCTAACTTCCTTAATCTCCACATTTTGTGAAGTTTCACTCCCATTGATTTCACCATTCTCAATGAACCAAACATTTCCTATTTCAACAATTCTTGTATTATGGGTAGGACAGTAAAATATACCCTTTAGATTTTTCTGGATAACTAATGAAATATCCACTGATTGTTCTTGCATCCAGTTTCTTTTCTTGCAGATTGTATATTCTAATTTCTGCCTAACAACCCAAACATGCAGGTGTCTCAAACTGGGTTTCCTCCCTGTCCACAACTCAAAAGGTGTCTTTTGAATTGCCTTACTAGGAATCCAGTTCAACAAATACATGGCAGTTTTTAAAACATACATCCACAACGATACAAGTAAAGATGAATTGCTTAACATGCTCCTAACCATGTCCATTAAAGTTCGATTATGCCTTTCTGACACACCATTTTGTTGTGGTGTACCTGGCATTGTATATTAAGCACATACCACTCTTCTTAAGAAACTTAGCAAATGGACTAGGATGTTGTTCTCTTTCATCATATCTTCCATAATACTCACCACCTCTATCTGATCTTACAATTTTCACCTTTCTGTCTAATTGTTTTTCCACTTCATTTATAGAAATTTTCAATATATTAACTGCTTGAGATTTTTCATTTAGCAAATAGACATACGTGAAAAATCATCATCAATAAAGGTGATAAAGTAATTTTCTTTATTGAAAGAATTTACGCCAAAAGGTCCACATATATCACTATGTATAATTTCAAGAAGCTGAGTGTATAATTTAACCATTTAGGAGCACTCTTCCACAAATTTCATAAATTCTTTCGCACTCTCAGTTTTGGGAAGAGCTGACTTAATATTGTTCACAATGCTCATCCACATAAACATCAGGCTAAGTCTGTTTGACCTTTCCTAAGCCTTAAATCATTGCTACTAGCATAAGTAATAGCAACAGGTTTTTCAACTTGAAAGATTAAATCAAGATCCAAAACACCTAAGTGAAACTAGATTTGTTCGCTCCAGTCAGAGAAATTCAACCTATTAAAGACCAGAACAAATGTAACATGCGAATGTAAAGATACAAGAACAGACACTGCAATTAATATATGCTTAACATTAATGCTTTGATTCATAAAATAAATAAATAATATAGATTCAACTAACAAATCATTTTATGCATATTAATGCTCTCCTTTGGGTGATACATTAATATACAACAACATAATGATGCTAAAATATTAACATTATTTGATAAGATAAACACATTAATTAAAAATACTCATTACCTTTGGATATATAATAAAATTAATAATGTGTAGTCAATACCATCAATCATATTCATTATTAAAAGAACAACCAATCAACCTTTGGGTGATTCATAAATGTCTCATAATAATGAATTTCAATTAACCCATAAATAAATTATTCATAATTTAGCATTTATTTTATAGGCAATTGAAATAAAATTTATTATTAATTTGGAATTAAATAAAATATATAAAAAATTGATCACTTTTGTGATTAACAAATTTATCATCAATTAATTCCAAAATATATACATTTAAAATTTATCATTAATTTGGAATTAAATAAAATATATAAAAAAATTGATCACTTTGGTGATTAACAAATTTATCATCAATTAATCAATTAATTCTAGAATATATACATTTATAAAAATAACTTTCATTATTTTTTTTTCACCATCATAGAGGGGAATTAAACCTACTCACATCCCAAAGTTCTTGATCCAAGCAAATGCAAAACCTCACGTACATAAAGAGAAATTGAACCAACGAGTTTTAAAATATTAATTAGATGCAAAAGAAAAACTTTCAATTGCCAAAATCCAGATAGCACGTAGTGTAGCAGAAATTAAAATCATCACATGCGAAATTGAAAATGAACGCGCAACCCATAATACAAATGCCAAAATTGAAATTGGAAATTGAATGGGCAGTGCTAAATCACAAATTGAATGCACAATCCGAAATTATATATATTATATTATCAATAGCGGAATATCATTAATTTATTTACCCCTATTAAAAATTAGGGTTTATAAAACGTTCATAATTTGGGAAATCATCATTTAAGAAAAATCACAAATTCAAATTCAACAACACAGACACTCTGATATCACATGTAAATCAAAATCATATATGTTTTCAACATAAAGGATATTTGAATTCATCATTTTCACATGTGCATAATAATGAAGATACTAACATTGATCCATGAGAGCAAAATTGTGTTGACCACCTTTTCCTAATCTACCTCTTTCTGTATGTTTCTTTCTCATTTCTCTTTCTTGATGACTTACGTGAGACTCTCTTTTGTGCACATAATTGTACGAATTTTCACGGATGAGGCAGAACCCTAGTTTTCTCTTATATAACCAACATCCATCAGGTTGGTTATTGTAAGTTTTGATTTTTAATTTAATTTCTCATAATTACCAACAGGTCCCTATAATATTATTAAATCTTATTTAGACCCATAATTTAATTTCACATGAGTCACCTTATTTAATTAATATATTTATTCTAACAAATGACACTCACTGAATGAGTAATGTTTGGTTGTGTGTGAGCCATATATATTAATTTTCCAGTCAATCTCTGATACATCTTTTTGTCTACTACTGATTCTTCTTTAGCCTTACATAACTTGTGATTAGGATTTATTTGAGTTGATACTGGTTTGTACCCAATTTTTCCAATTTCTACCAACAAATCAGTTATATATTTTTGCTGGGATATGAAAATTTCCGGATTAAAGTAGGCTACTTCAATGCCTAGAAAATACTTCAATCTTCCTAACTCTTTTTGTTCAAATTCATGAACTAGTGTCTATTTCAATTCTTCCTTCTCCTTTTCATCATTTCCAGTCACTATAATATTATCAACATAAACTAGATAGATGGATTATTACCCCCTCTTTCCCTAAATGTTTAATAAACAAAGTGTGATCTCCCTGACTTTGTTTGTAGCCAAATCTCTTCATAACTTTGGTGAATCTTCCAAACTAAGTCCTAGGAGATTGTTTCAATCCATAAAAAGCTTTTTGTAGTTTGCACACCTTATTTTTTCTGTCTCCTTCAAACCCAGGTGGAATATTCATGTAAATTTCTTCTTCTATATCTCCATGGAGAAAGACATTTTTAACATCATATTGTAGAAGTTTCCAATCAAAGTGAGAACTAAGGATAAAATAATTCTTACAGTATTCATGTTAGCAACTGGTGCAAAAGTCTCTTAGTAGTCTATTCCATAAGTTTGAGTGTATCCCTTAGCAACTAATCTCGCTTTATACCTTTCAATAGACCCGTCAACGTTATACTTTATTGTGAATATCCATTTGCAATCAACAATATTCTGTCCTTTGGGTTTGTAATAATTTTTCAAGTACCACTTTTGTCCAATGCATCCATCTCCACTTTCATGGCATCTCTCCATTCTTTTCTTGTCAAAGCTTCAATAACAATGTTAGGGACAACAATAGAATTCAAATTAACAGTGAACCTTTTATGGTTATCCAATAATTTATCTAGAGAAACATAATTTGATAGAGGATAGAGAGATTGTTTTGTGCATTTTTTGTTGGAATTTTCTTTACAATTAATAATTATACCTATCCATATAAAATAAAAAATAAATTACAGCATAATTATGAATTAATCTTTAGAAACCCATACCTCATTCATGATGAAACAAGAAAGCGGAAGCGGAAGCGTACCTATATTAAGAATAATGAAGGAGGAGAGTAAACTAAAGGATACTAGAGAACTCGACAGAACCCTAGAGAACCCTCGAGAACCCAAAAGAACTCTAGAGAACCCTAGAGGACCCAGGAGGACCCTGGAGATCCCTTGAGAACCCGGGAGATCCCTGGAGAAACCTGCAGAACCCTGGAGAATGCTAGAGGATACTGGAGAACCCAACAAAACCCTAGAGAATCATAGAGAACCCTCGAGAACCTGGAAGAACCCTGTGATGAACAGATTGTCAGTCTATCCACAAATAGATTCCCTCAACAATATAAGATGTAGTAATAGTGGGAACCAGAGTGTCAATATCCAGGGAAGTAATGAGTATAGATGAATGAGTTATGAGTGATTCAAATGAGGGAAAAATGAATGAAATGCAACTTAAAACCAAAACAAAACTAAGAATGAACCTAAAATGGGGTTAGAATCCTAAATGCAATGATATGGGATGGAAAACAGAATGTTAAACTGAATCAAATATGCAAAACAGTACAACAACCACAAAATTAACCAAAATCAAGATCAACACAAAGCTAAAACAAGGTGCTCTCGGCCAAGTGCAATGAAATGGATGAATGTGAAGGTAAACAATGGTCCAATATGATTTATATGATATATGAATGCAATGGTAAAAATATTGGTGCAGAAAATATGGATAGAAATATGAGTTGGCCGAGAATCACTAAAAAATGTCTAAGTGTAGTGCACTAACCTTGGTCAAAAATTGAAAGTGATCAAAATAGTGAAGCAGCTGCACAAAATGTTATTAAACACAAAAACAAACAACTTTAACAAAGACAAGATCGACAAAATATTCATAGAAAATGAAATTGACCGAGTGACACTAAATCTGGCTAAATTGGTGCACCAAGTGACACACCTCTCGGTCAAAATGAAACTATTTATGATTTTTAAATTTCTGGCTGAGCACAAATGGTCTAATGGATGTTAGATGGATGCTGTAAAATTCTTGGTCGAGCAAAAGTTACAATGGCTAAGTCAAAATTCAAAATCCGTGCCTGACCGAGCCAGAAACTAGCCAAAACTAGCAAAAAATGAGGTGCTCTCGGTCAGAGCTCAATCCAGTGACTTTTGCTCGGTCAAGAATCCTAGGGTGGACTGGAAATATATGGTTGGTCGAGGAAAATGTGGTTATTTTTGTGTTTTGAAGTTTCTAAAGTGGTGATGATCGTGAAGGTGGTGTTTTGGTGCGTTTTTGGCTCAAAACTGACCTAGAAAATGACTAAGCTGGTTCAGACCCAAAAACAGTGGCAAATGAAAGATATGAATATATGAATGAATGCACCAATGATTGTTTTTGGTTTTTCTAATTTTCAGGGGGGTTTGAGGCAATTAAAGTGCTATGAAATGTATGGAAATGGCCTAAACACTACCCTAAGTTAATGCACGAATTGTAAATTGTAACAAGACATTTAAATCTAAATCTGATAATCCTAAACAGTACTCTAACTATGGAAAAAAATAAGCTATTCTAACATTGAAAGCACATAAAATCAAAGCATGTAAAATTCAAAGCATGTAAAGAAAGCACAAACTCATTCCATGGAACATGCACACATAACTCAATGCCATACCTTAGCTTTTGAGTGGACTTGACATTGTGAAACCCTAATCTCTTTCATTTAGAATTTCACCATATCCATACGCAAGCTTCAACAATGAAATCTCAAGAGTTTCCACAAGCTAAACCAAGTCAAGGCTCAAATCTAAGAGTAGTGAGTCATTGGTGGCTTTTCCAAAGAATTTGTTCGGTAAAATCTACTCTAAAACATTCAAGAACTTAAAGAAAGCAAGTAAAAGATGGAGAAGAACACAACACAGATCAAACACAAGAAGAACTATGGAAGAAAACGAAATGGAAACACATACACACATGAGAACACAATGCGCGCACAAGGAGAAGAACACACCATGGTTGAGAGAGAATTGAGAGAAAACACGATCTCTTGCATTCAGATCTGAACTAATGATTCAACTTCACACATAATACATTGAGTTTTTACATTATATACTCAAGTAAAACTTAATTACAATACACACAGATCTGGCTAATCTAATTACAAGTAAGTGGAAACGCTTGGGACGCGCCAGCATACATTTTCTGCACCTCCGCGAACTTGAAATGCGCATAACTTAGTTTTTTTAGATCCAATTTCGACGATTCAAGTTCCTACTGAAAGCTCTGTGTGTTAACTTTGAAAAGCCACCGTTCGTGCTTGATTTGGTGTTGTGGCGCGTTTTCTATAATTCAAACACTCGCACATGTTCACTCGGCCAATCCGGCCTGGTGAACCCTGATGAGACAAATATTTATCATATTTTAATTATCTAATAAGGTTATGTTAATGTTTATAAGTTGTTAACAAGGATAAATTAAGTGTTATTTGACTTAGAGAGCCATTTAAAGCCTTAACTCTAAATTATATGTAAAAACAGTAAATTAAGCATTATTTTGTACTAACTCGAAACTGACATGGTTCACTGTTTGATTTATTGTAATTTCTAAAGAGATCCAAATTCATTGATTCCAGTTGCAGATTAAAGTAGACATGTTGAGCTTTAAGCCAAAATTTGAAGCGTGCAAATTGGTCAAGAATTGAAGATTCCACACGCATTTGAAGTTGGACCATGTGCAGCTGAAGCACAGGCTCACGCGTCTCATGAGTATAATGGACTTAAATTGGGCTCCTGGACTCGATTGGTCTCTAAATTGAGTGAACGTTGTTGGGTTGTTTAGCTAACTTAAAAGGCTTCAATTGGGCGCTTATTTCATGTAATTTGGACTTGAATTGAAATTTCTATAATTTTATTAAGTGAGGTTCACTAGGCCGGATTGGCCCAATGAATACCTCTCAGTGTTTTATTTATGGAGAGCGCGCCTCAAAGCCAAATGAGGTGGGAACGGTGGCGTTTTAAACTTAGCTCATAGAGCTTTCTAGTGGCTTTTGAATCGTCGCATTTGGAGCCAAAACGAAGAATCTGGGCGCATTTCAAGTCAGCTGAAATGCATTCCACGTGTGCTTGCGCGCCAAAACGTTTTAAATTTCGTGTAACTTTGATTGTGTGCTTCGTTTCTATTGTAATTAAGTTGTGCCTAGGTATATATTGTAAAAACACATTGTAAAACATAAGTTAATTGAGTTGGAGTAATGCAATCAGATCTGAAATTTTCGAGCTCTCACATTTTCTCTCAACTTTCCATGGAGTTTTCATCTTCTTCACCATGCGCCTCATGTGTTCTTCTTGTTTCTTCCACTTGTATGTGTTCCGCATCTTCCCTTGTTGTTTTCCTATGCTTTTGATCTGATTTGTATGATCTTTGCCTCAGTTATCTTGCTTAGTTTAGGGTTTTATATGATTTGAGTTCTTGATTTACGAATTGAAATTGGAGAAAATGATGATGCATGCTACACTATGCCTTGCTTTGTGTTCTTGACTTGGTTTATCTAGTAAAGACCAACCGGTTGGTGGTTTGATCTGGACAGCACCTTGTGTGCATCTATGGTGAGGGTTTAGAGGTTGATAAATTCTCACAATGTCTTGAATTACAAACCTTAGGATAGGCTTGAGCACCAACATCATTATGCCTTGATTTTGGTTCATGCTTTCTTTAAAATTCATGTCTTGTAGTGTAGAGATTTATTGAATTACAAAACTTTATTGCTTTGCTGTTTGGATCTGTTCTTATAGGATTTAGGACATTATTTTAGTGTTAGTCCAGTTTAGGCATTAGTTTAGACATAGTTTTATACCTTAGGTAGTGTAGGTTAGCTTACTTTGCTTTAAAATTCCATTTTAATTTCTTTGCATCCCAAAACCCCCTGGAAAAATCTAGAAAAATAAAAAATATTCATATTAGGTCACACATACCATTCGCAGCCAGTTTTCACCATTTTTGGGACAGTTTCATTTTTGGACCAAAAACTAGCCACCACACCACACCAAAACACCTCCATTTAGCCATCTCCACTTAGAAAACCTCAAAACTAAAAAATAATTCAATTTCCCTCGGCCAACCATATATAAGGAACCTCCCATTTCATTCTTGGTGCAGCAAAATTGTTGGGAACTAGGTCATGACCGGGAAGGCTTGATTTTGACTTAGTCATGGCTTGATTTTGGCTCGGTCAGAACTTGTTCTTGGAATTTGACTTAGCCATCTTCAACTTTGCCCGAACCAGATTTTTACCACTTGTTTCTTTCATCATTTAGGCTATTTGTGCTCAGCCAGGGTTTAAAAAAAATCAAAAATACTTGCACTTGACCGAGTGGTGCACTTTTGGTGCACCAAAGTTAGCCAAAATCATTGATACTCGGTCAACCCCCATTTTTGTTCACATTTTACTAACCACGCCTTCACAAGAAGTGTTTATAATTGTGTTTAATAACAGTTTGTGCAGTTATTTCATGATTCTGGGCAGTTTGAAAATTTCACCTTGGTGAGTGCTTGACTTAGCCATATTTTTGTGTCTCTCGGCCATTTTGGTTTCTATTCATAATACTTGCACCATCCTTCATATCATTGGACTCATATATCATTTGATTCATCCTTGATCATTTGTGATCTACTCATTCATTCATTTTCACACATTTGGCCGTGAGCACTCATACTTACCTTACGTGAATTTTTGGATTTGTTTAGGTTGTGATAGCTGTACTGTTTTGCATTTGTATTTACATTAGCATTCTGTTTTCATTCATTTGACATTGCATATAGTTTACTAACCCCATATTAGGTTCATTTAGGTTTTGTTTTGATTTTTAGATTGCATTTCATTCATTACATTCATACATAAATTTGCATTGAATCATTCATTCTTGTCACTTTGCTCTCTCACTTCCTTGGATTGATTCTTGGTTATCCACTATACTACATTACTATTTGTTGTTGGAAACCATTATTTGCATAAAGCGCACCGCGACAAAACCGTTTTATCAAACCCCTCTTCATAAATTTATGTAAAGTCCAAATTAAGTGATTTCGGTGCCCAATTGAAGCCCATTGAATTAGCTAATCAGCAAAATAAGTTTCATCTAAATCAGAGATCAATTGAATTCTGGGGCCCAATTTAATCACAAGAGACTCATGAGACGCGTGAGCTGAACTTGAGCTGCACTCGTGCCAACTTCAAACATGCGTGGAAGCTTCAATTCTTGTCCAAATCACACGCTTCAAATTTTGGCTTAAAGCTGCACGTGTCTATTTTAATCTGCAACCAGAATCAATAATTTTGGATCTCTGTAGAAATTACAATAAATAAAACTCTGAACTATTTCAGTTTCAGGTTAGAATAAAACAATGCTTAATTTACTGTTTTTATGCACTTTTCTGTGTTAAGGCCTCAAAAGGTTAAATAACTCAAATATAGCTTAATTTATCTTTGTTAACAACTTATAAACATTAAGATAACATAATTAGATAAATAAAATAGGATAAAAATGAGTCTCATCACCCTGGAGAACCCTAGAGGACACTAGAGACCCTAGGAGGACCCTGGAGATCCCTTGAGAATCCTGGAGAACCTAGGAGATCCCTGGAGAACCTTAGAGAACCCGGGAGAACCTTGGAGAACCTTGGAGAACCCTGGAGAACCTTGGAGATCCCTTGAGATCCTTGGAGAATCCAGGAGGATCCTAGAGAACCCTTGAGAACCTAGGGGAACCATGAAGAATCCTAGAGAACCCTAGAGAACCCTGTAGAACCTTGGAGAATCTTGGAGAACACAGGAGAACCCTAAAGAACCCTATAGAACCCTGGAGAACCCGGGAGAATCTTGGAGAACCCTAGAGAACCCTGGAGATACCTAGAGAACCCTGGAGAACCTTGGAGAAGCCAAGAGAACCCTTGAGAACCAGAGGGAACCCTAGAGGACCCTTGAGATCCCTGGAGAATCTTAGAGAACCCTAGAGAACCTATGAGAACCAGTGAGAGCCCAAGAGAACCCTAGAGAACCCTGGAGAACCCAAGAGAACACTAAAGAACCGTGGAGAACTCTGGACATCCCTTGAGATCCTTGGAGAACCCGGGAGAACCCTGGAGAACCTTGGAGACCCTTAGAGACCCCTCGAGAACCCTGGAGAACCTTGGACAACTCGGGAGAACACTGGAGAACCCTGGAGAACCCGAGGGAACCGTGAAGAACCCTAGAGAACCCTAGAGAACCCTAGGGAACCCTAGAGAACTTGAGAGAACCTTGGAGAACCCGAGAGAACCCTTGAGAACCCGAGGAAACCTTGGAGAACCCTGGAGGACCCTTGAGAACCCTTGAGATCCCTCGAAATCCTTGAAAAACCCTGGAGAACCCATGAGACCCCAAGAGAACCTAGAGAACCCTAGAGAACCCTAGAGAACTCGGGAGAACCGTGGAGAATCCTAGAGAACCCTGGAGAACTCTAGAGAACCCTTGAGATCCCTCAAGAACCCAAGAGAACACTGGAGAACCCTAGAGAACCAGGGTGAACACTAGCGAACCCTTGAGAACCCTGGAGAATTCTGGAGAACCCTACAGAACCCTGAAGAACCCTGGAGAACGCTAGAGGATACTGGAGAACCCAACAAAACCCTAGAGAACCCTAGAGAACCCTCGAGAACCCGGAAGAACCCTGGAGAACCCTAGACGACCCAAGAGGACCCTAAAGATCCCTTGAGAACCCAGGAGAACCCTTGAGAACTCGAGAGAACCCTTGAGAACCCTGAGAATCCTGGAGAACCCTAGAGAACCCTAGAGAACCGTGAGAACCCAAGAGAACCCTAGAGAACCCTGGAGACCCCAGGAGAATCTGGAGAACCCTAGAGAACCGTGGAGAACCATGGAGAACTCTGGACAACCCTTGATATCCCTGGAGAACCCAAGAGAACCCTGGAGAACCCTAGAGACCCCTCGAGAACCATGGAAAACCCTGGATAAACCGGGAGAACCCGGGAGAACCCTGGAGAACCCTGGAGAACCCGGGAGAACCCTAGAGAACCTGGGGGAACTGTGAAGAACCCTAGAGAACCCTAGAGAATCTAGGAGATCCGTAGAGAACCCTAGAGAACCCTGGAGAACCTGGGAGATCCGTAGAGAACCCAAGAGAACCCTTTTGAACCCGAGAGAACTTGGAGAACCCTATAGGACCCAAGAGAACTTTGGAGAACCCTAAAGGACACTAAAGAACCCTGAAGAACCGTAAAGAACCCTAGAGGACCCAGGAGGACCCTGGAGATCCATTGAGAACCCTGGAGAACCTAGTAGGTCCCTAGAGAACCCGGGAAAACCTTCGAGAACCTTGGAGAACCTCGGAGAACCCTTTAGAATCCTAGAGAATCCTAGAACCCTGGAGAACCCTAGAGAACCATGAAGATCCCTGGAGAAACCTTGAGATCCCTAGAGAATCCAAGAGGATCTTAGAGAACCCTTGAGAACCCAAGGCAACCCTAAAGAACCTTAGAGAACCCTAGAGAACCCTGGACAACTCTAGAGAACCCTAAAAACCCTGGAGAACCCGGGAGAACCCTAGAGACCCCTCGAGAATACTGGAGAACCCGAGAGAACCCTAGAAAACCCTAGAGAACCATGGAGAACCCAGTAGAACTTGAGAGAAACTTGGAGAACCTTAGAGGACCCAAGAGAACTCTGGAGAACCCTAGAGGACACTAGAGAACCCTACAGAACCCTGGAGAACATTAGAGGATACTAGAGAACCCGACAAAACCCTAAAGAACCCTAGAAGACCCTAAAGGACCTAGGAGATCCCTTGAGAACCCTCGAGAACCCGAGAGATCTGTGGAGAATCTTAGAGAACCCGGGAGAACCTTAGAGAACCCTGGAGAACCTAGGAGAATCCTGGAGAACCCTGGAGAACCCTGGACAACTCTAAAGAATCCTAGACAACCCTGGAGAACTTGGGAGAACCCTAGAGACCCTTGGACAGCCCTCGAGAACCTTGGAAAACCCTAGAGAACACGGGAGAACCTAGGAGAACCTTGGAAACCCTGGAGAACCCGGGAGAACCCTAGAGAACACAGGAGAACCCAACAGAACCCGAGAGAACTTGGAGAACCCTATAGGACACAAGAGAACTATGAAGAACCCTAAAGGACCCTAGAGAACCCTAGAGAACCCTAAAGAACCCTAGAGGACCCAAGAGGACCCTGGAGATCCCTTGAGAACCATGGAGAACCCGGGAGATCCTTGGAGAACCATGGAGAACCTTCGAGAACCCTAGAGAACACAGGAGAACCCTAAAGAACCCTAGAGAATCCTGAAGAACCTTAAAGAATCCTTGAGAACCATGGAGAACCCTAGAGAACCCTAGAGAACCTTAGAGAACCATGAAGATCCCTGGAGAACCCTTGAGATCCCTAGAGAATCCAGGAGGATCCTGAGAACCCAAGGGAACCTTGAAGAACCCTAGAGAACCCTGGAGAACCCTGGAGAACCCTGGAGAACCTGGGAGAACCCTGGAGAACCCGGGAGAACCCTGGACACCTCTAGAGAACCCTGAAAAACCCTTGAGAACCCAGGAGAACCCTGGAGACCCCTAGAGACCCCTCGAGAACCTTGGATAATCCGGGAGAACCCTGAAGAACCCTGGAGAACTCGGGAGAACCCGAGAGAACCCGGGAGAACCCTAGAGAACCCAGCAGAACCCTTGAGAACCTTGGAGAACCTTAGAGGACCCAAGAGAACTCTATAGAACCCTAGAGGACCTTGGAGAACCCTGCAGAACCCTAGAGAACGTTAAAGGATACTCCAGAACCCAGCAGAACCCTTGAGAACCCTCGAGAACCTAGAAGAACCCAGCAAAACCCTGGAGAACCCTCGAGAACCCAACAGAACCCTCGAGAACCCTAGAGAACCCTTAGAGAACCATGAAGAACCTAAGAGAACCCTAGAGATCCTTGTATGAGATCCCTGGATAATCCAAGAGGATCCTAGAGAACCCGGGAGAACCCTAGAGAACCCTGAACAACTGTGGACAACCCTAGAGAACCCTAGACAACCTTGGAGGCCCCTCGAGGACCCTGGAAAACCCTGGAGAACCCGAGAAAACCGTGGAGAACCCAAGAGAACCTAGGAGAACCCAGGAGAACCCTAGAGAACCTAGGAGAACCCTGGAGAACCTAGGAGAACCCTTGAGAATCCGAGAGAACTTGGAGAACCCTATAGGACCCAAGAGAACACTAGAGAACCCTAAAAGACTGTGGAGAACCCTGCAGAACCTTAGAGAACAATAGAGGATACTGGAGAACCCAACAGAACTCTAGAGAATCCT
>BDMB01000084.1:379924-390654 GCA_016859785.1 Macrotyloma uniflorum | reverse complement strand
TAGAGGATACTAGAGAACCTAGTAGAACCCTAGAGAATCCAAGAGAACCCTCAAGAACCCTCAAGAACCCTAGAGAACCCTAGAGGAGCCTTGAGGACCCTGGAGTTCCCTTGAGAACCCTGGAGAACCCAGGAGATCCCTCGAGAACCTTTGAGAACTCGGGATAACCTTGGAGAACCTTGGAGAACCTGGGAGAACCCTAGAAAACCCTGGAGATGCCTTGAGATCCTTGGAGAATCCAGGAATCTCCTAGAGAACACTTGAGAACCCAAGGGAACCCTGAAGAACCCTAGAGAACCCTGAAGAACCCTAAAGAGCCCAGGAGAACCCAAGAGAACCCTTGAGAATGTGAGGGAACCCTAGAGGACCCTTGAGAACCCGAGAGAACCCTTAAGAATCCTAAGAATCCTGGAGAACCCTAGAGAGCCTTGGAGAACCCTAGAGAACCCGTGAGAACCCGTGAGAACCCAAGAGAACCCTGGAGACCCCAGGAGAACCTAGAGAACCCTAGAGAACCGTGGAGAACCTTGGAGAACTCTAGACAACCCTTGATATACCTAGAGAACCCTAGAGAACCATAAAGACCCCTCAAGAACCGTGGAAACCCTGGAGAACCCGAGAGAACCCTAAAGAAACTTGGGGAACCGTGAAGAAACCTAGAGAACCATGGAGAACCCTTGAGAACCTGAGAGAACTTGGAGAACCCTATAGGACCAACTTTGGAGAAGCCTAAGGGACCCTGGAGAACCCTAGAGAACCCTAGAGGACACAGGAGGACCCTGAAGAACCCTAGAGGACCCAGGAGGACCCTGGAGATCTATTGAGAATCCTGGAGAACCTGGTAGGTCCCTAGAGAACCCGGGAAAACCTTCGAGAACCTTGGAGAACCTCGGAGAACCCTTTAGAATCCTAGAGAATCCTAGAACCCTGGAGAACCCAGGAGAACCATGAAGATCCCTGGAGAAACCTTGAGATCCCTAGAGAATCCAAGAGGATCCTAGAGAACCCTTGAGAACCCAAGGCAACCCTAAAGAACCTTAGAGAACCCTAGAGAACCCTGGACAACTCTAGAGAACCCTAAAAACCCTGGAGAACCCGGGAGAACCCTAGAGACCCCTCGAGAACACTGGAGAACCCGAGAGAACCCTAGAAAACCCTAGAGAACCATGGAGAACCCAGTAGAACTTGAGAGAACCTTGGAGAACCTTAGAGGACCCAAGAGAACTCTAGAGAACCCTAGAGGACACTAGAGAACCCTACAGAACCCTGGAGAACATTAGAGGATACTAGAGAACCCGACAAAACCCTATAGAACCCTAGAAGACCCTAAAGGACCTAGGAGATCCCTTGAGAACCCTCGAGAACCCGAGAGATCTGTGGAGAATCTTAGAGAACCCGGGAGAACCTTAGAGAACCCTGGAGAACCTAGGAGAATCCTGGAGAACCCTGGAGAACCCTGGACAACTCTAAAGAATCCTAGACAACCCTGAAGAACTTGGGAGAACCCTAGAGACCCTTGGACAGCCCTCGAGAACCTTGGAAAACCCTAGAGAACACGGGAGAACCTAGGAGAACCTTGGAAACCCTGGAGAACTCGGGAGAACCCAGGAGAACCCTAGAGAACACAGGAGAACCCGAGAGAACTTGGAGAACCCTATAGGACACAAGAGAACTATGAAGAACCCTAAAGGACCCTAGAGAACCCTAGAGAACCCTAAAGAACCCTAGAGGGCCCAAGAGGACCCTGGAGATCCCTTGAGAACCATGGAGAACCCGGGAGATCCTTGGAGAACCATGGAGAACCTTCGAGAACCCTAGAGAACACAGGAGAACCCTAGAGAACCCTAGAGAATCCTGGAGAACCTTAAAGAATCCTAGAGAACCATGGAGAACCCTAGAGAACCCTGGAGAACCTTAGAGAACCATGAAGATCCCTAGAGAACCCTTGAGATCCCTAGAGAATCCAGGAGGATCCTGAGAACCCAAGGGAACCTTGAAGAACCCTAGAGAACCCTGGAGAACCCTGGAGAACCCTGGAGAACCCTGGAGAACCCGGGAGAACCCTGGAGAACCCGGGAGAACCCTGGACAACTCTAGAGAACCCTGAAAAACCCTTGAGAACCCAGGAGAACCCTGGAGACCCCTAGAGACCCCTCGAGAACCTTGGAGAATCCAGGAAAACCCTGAAGAACCCTGGAGAACTCGGGAGAACCCGAGAGAACCCGGGAGAACCCTAGAGAACCCAGCAGAACCCTTGAGAACCTTGGAGAACCTTAGAGGACCCAAGAGAACTCTATAGAACCCTAGAGGACCTTAGAGAACCCTGCAGAACCTAGAGAACATTAAAGGATAGTCCAGAACCCAGCAGAACCCTGGAGAACCCTCGAGAACCCAGAAGAACCCAGCAAAACCCTGGAGAACCCTCGAGAACCCAACAGAACCCTCGAGAACCCTAGAGAACCCCTAGAGAACCATGAAGAACCTAAGAGAACCCTAGAGATCCTTGTAGAACCCTTGAGATGCCTGGATAATCCAAGAGGATCCTAGAGAACCCGGGAGAACCCTAGAGAACCCTGAACAACTGTGGACAACCCTGGAGAACCCTAGACAACCTTGGAGGCCCCTCGAGGACCCTGGAAAACCCTGGAGAACCCGAGAGAACCTAGGAGAACCCAGGAGAACCCTAGAGAACCTAGGAGAACCCTGGAGAACCTAGGAGAACCCTTGAGAATCCGAGAGAACTTGGAGAACCCTATAGGACCCAAGAGAACACTAGAGAACCCTAAAAGACTGTGGAGAACCCTGCAGAACCTTAGAGAACAATAGAGGATACTGGAGAACCCAACAGAACTCTAGAGAATCCTGGAGAACCCTCGAGAACCTGGAAGAACCCTAGAAGACCCTAGAGGACCTAGGAGATCCCTTGAGAAGCTTGGAGAACCCTGGAGATCCCTGGAGAACCTTAGAGAACCCGGGAGAACTTTGGAGAACCCTAGAGAACCCTGGAGATCCCTTGAGATCCTTGGAGAATCAAGGAGGATCCTAGAGAACCCTTGAGAACCTAGGGGAACCCTGAAGAACCCTAGAGAACCCTAGAGAACCCGGGAGAACCCTGGAGAACGCTAGAGGATACTAGAGAACCTAGTAGAACCCTAGAGAATCCAAGAGAACCCTCAAGAACCCTCAAGAACCCTAGAGGAGCCTTGAGGACCCTAGAGTTCCCTTGAGAACCCTGGAGAACCCAGGAGATCCCTCGAGAACCTTTGAGAACTCGGGATAACCTTGGAGAACCTTGGAGAACCCGGGAGAACCCTAGAAAACCCTGGAGATGCCTTGAGATCCTTGGAGAATCCAGGAATCTCCTAGAGAACACTTGAGAACCCAAGGGAACCCTGAAGAACCCTAGAGAACCCTGAAGAACCCTGAAGAGCCCAGGAGAACCCAAGAGAACCCTTGAGAATGTGAGGGAACCCTAGAGAACCCTAGAGGACCCTTGAGAACCCGAGAGAACCCTTGAGAATCCTAAGAATCCTGGAGAACCCTAGAGAGCCTTGGAGAACCTTGGAGAACCCTTGAGAACCAAGGGGAACCCTGAAGAACCCTAGAGAACCCTGGAGATCCCTGGAGATCCCTGGAGAACCCTTGAGATCGTTGGAGAATTTAGGAGGATCCAGGAGGATCCTAGAGAACCCTTGAGAACCCTAGAGAACCCGAAAGAACCCTAGAGAACCTGGGAGAACCCTGGACAACCTTAGACAACCTTGAAGAATCTAGGAGAACCCTGGAGACCCCTAAAGACACCTCGAGAATCCTGGAAAACCCTTTAGATCCCTGGAGAACCCAGGAGATCCCTTGAGAACCCGAGAGAACTTGGAGAACCCTAAAAGACCCAAGAGAACTCTGGAGAACCCTACAGGACCCTGGAGAAACCTGCAGAACGTTTGAGGATACTGGAGAACCCAACAAAACCCTAGAGAATCCTAGAAAACCCTCGAGAACTAGGAAGAACCCTGGAGAACCGTAGAGGACCCGGGAGGACCCTGGAGATCTCTTGAGATCCCTCGAGAATCCGGGAGATCCCTAGAGAACCTTAAAGAACCCTGGAGAACCCCATAGAACCCTGGAGAACCCGGGGGAACCCTAAAGAACCCTAGAGAACCCTACAAAACCCTGTAGAACCCTAAAGAACCCTTGAGAACCCGAGGGAAACCTAGAGAACCCTAGCGGACCCTTGAGAACCCGAGACAACCCTTAAGAATCCTAGAGACCCCTGGAGAACTCTAAAGAACCCTAGAGAACCCAAGAGAACCCGAGAGAACCCTAGAGAACTGTGGAGAACCCTAGAGAACCCTGGAGAACTCTAGACAACCCTTGAGATCCCTGGAGAACCCCGGAAACCACTAGAGACTGCTCGAGAACCCTAGAAAACCCTGGAGAACTAGTGAAAATCTTGGAGAACCCTAGAGAACCCGGGAGAACCCTAGAGAACCCGAGGGAACCCTAAAGAACCATCTAGAACCCTAAAGAACCATGGAGAACCCTAAAGAACCCTAGAAAACCCTAAAGAACCCTAGAGAACCCTTTAGAAGCCTAGAGAACCCTGGAGAACCCGAGAGAACCCTGGACAAACGTGAAGAACCCGGGACAAACCTTGAGAACCCGGTTGAACCTTGGAGATCCCTCGAGAACACTGGAGAACCCGGGAGAAGCCTGGAGAACCATGGAGAATCCTAGAGAACCCTAGACAACCCTTGAGATACCTAGAGAACCCGGGAGAACCCTAGAGAACCTAGTAGAACCCTGGAGAACCTGGAGAACCCTGGAGAACTAGGGTGAACACTAGAGAACCTAGGAGAGCCCTGGAGAATCCTGGAGAACCCTTGAGGAACCTGGAGAACCCTGGAGAACGCTAGAGGATACTCGAGAACCCAGGAGAACCCTAGAGAACCCATGAGAACACTAGAGAACACTCGAGAACCCTCTAGAACCCTTGAGATCCCTAGAGAATCCAGGAGGATCCTAGAGAACCCTAGTGAACCCTAGAAAACCCTAGAGAATGCTAGAGGACTCTAAAGAACCCTGGACAACCAAGGAGATCCTTGGAGAACCCTGGAGAACCCGGGAAAAACCGAGGGAACCTTGAGGAACTGTAGAGGACCCTTGAGAACCCGAGAGAACCCTGGAGAACCTTGGAGAACCCCGGAGAACCCAAGAGAACCCTAGAGATCCCGGGAGAACCCTTGAGATCCTTGGAGAACCCTAGAGACCCCTAGAGACTCCTAGAGAACCCTAGAAAACCTTGGAGAACCCTAGCGAATGCTAGAGAACCCTGTAGAACCCTAGAGAACACTGGAGAACCCGAGAGAACCCTAGAGAACTCTAGAGAACCCGAGAGAACCCTTGAGATCCTTGGAGAACCCATGACATCCCTGGAGAACCCGGGAGAACACTAGAGAACCCAGGAGAACCCAAGAGAACCTAGGAGAACCAGGGTGAAAACTAGAGGACCCGGGAGAACCTGGGAGAATCCTGGAGAACCCTAGAGAACCCTGGAGACTCGTAGAGAACCGTAGAAAACCCTGG
Source organism: Macrotyloma uniflorum (assembly GCA_016859785.1). Classification (NCBI taxonomy): domain Eukaryota; kingdom Viridiplantae; phylum Streptophyta; class Magnoliopsida; order Fabales; family Fabaceae; genus Macrotyloma; species Macrotyloma uniflorum. The sequence continues at coordinate 385,071 of BDMB01000084.1, read as the reverse complement.
AGAACCCTAGAGAACCTTGGAGAACCCTGGAGAACCCTAGAGAACCTGGGAAAACCTTGGAGAACTTAAGAGAACACAAGAAAACACTTGAGAACCCGAGGGAATCCTTGAGAACCCTAGAGAGCCCGGGAGAACCCTAGAGAGCCCGGGGGAACCCTAGAGAACCTTAGAGAACCCGGGAGAACCGTGGAGAACCCAAGAGAACCCTAGAGAACGCTTGAGATCCCTAGAGAACCCGGGAAAACCCTGGAGAACCTTGGAGAACCCAGGAAAACCCTTGAGAACCTTAGAAAACACTTGAGAACCCGAGGGAACCCTTGAGAACCCTAGAGAGCCCGGGAGAACCTTGGAGAACCCTATAGAACCCAGGAGAACCCTGGAGAACCGTGGACACCCCTAGAGACCGCTGTAGAACCCTGGAGAACCCGGGAGAACCCTAGAGATACCTGGAGAACCCTGGAGATACCTAGACACCCCTAGAGGCCCTTGGAGAACCCTGGAGAACCCAAGAGAACCCGAGAGAACCTTGGAGAACTCGAGAGAACCCTAGAGAACCCTTGAGATCCTTGGAGAATCCAGGAGGATTCTAGAGAACCTTTGAGAACCCGGGAGAACCCTAGAGAACCCTGGAGAACATTGGAGAACCCTGGAGAACCCGAGAGAACCCAGAAGAAACCTGGAGAACCCGAGAGAACCAAGGAGAACCCTGGAGAAGACTAGAGAATCCTATGAATCCTAGAGAACCCTGGAGAACTAGATGGAACCTTGGTGAACCCTTGAGAACCCGAGAGAACCCTTGTGAACCCTAGAGAGCCCGGGAGAACCCTAGAGAATCCTGGAGAACCCAAGAGAACCCTTGAGAACCCGAGGGAACCTTGGAAAACCCTAGAGGACCCTTGAGAACCCTGGGGAGCCCTAGAGAACCACAAACAATGCTAGAGGACCCTAGAGAACCCTAGAGACCCCTTGAGAACCCTAGAGATCAATGGAGATCCATGGAGAACCCGAGAGAAGCTTGGAGAACCCTGAAGAACTCGAGAGAACACTAAAGAACCCTTGAGAACCCGACAGAACTCGGGAGAATACTAGAGGACCCTAGAGAACTCGGGAAAACCATGGAAAACCCGGGAGAACCCTAGAGATCCCTGGAGAACCCTGTAGAACTTTGTAGAACCGTGCAGAACTCTGGAGAAACCTAGAGGATACTAGAGAACCCTCGAGAACCTCGAAGAACACTGGAGAATCCTAGAGGACACAGGACAACCCTGAAGATCCCTTGAGAACCTTGGAGAACCCGGGAGATCCTTGGAGAGCCTACGAGAACCCTAGAGAACCCTACTAAATGCTAGAGGATACTGGAGAACCTTGGAGAACCCTAGAGAACCTAGAAGAACCCTAGAGAACCCTATAAAACCCTGGAAACGCTAGAGGATACCGGAGAACCCAGTAGAACCCTAGAGAACCCTCAACAACCCCAGAGAACCCTAAAGAACCCGAGAAAACCCTGGAGAACCCTAGAGAACCTGACAAAACCCTAGAGAACCCTAGAGCACTCTCGAGAACCCTGGTGCACCCACGAGAACCGGGAGAACCCTCAAGAACACTAGCGAACCCTAGAGAAGGCTAGAGGACACTAAAGAACCCTAGAGAATCCTAGAAAACCCTCGAGAACACAGGAGAACTTAAGAGAACCCTAGAAAACACTTGAGAACCCGAGGGAACCCTTGAGGTCCCTAGAGAGCCCGAGAGAACCCTAAAGAACTCTGGAGAACCTTAGAGAACCCTAGAGAACCTAGGAGAACTCTAGAGAATCCTTTAACTAAACCAGACCTAAAACCAGTGGAAATGAATGCTAATGAAATATGAATGAATGTGAATGAATGCACCAAGGAGTATTTTTTATTTTTCTATTTTTTTGGGGGGGGGGGTTTTGGTGAAATAAAGTGAAGTGCAATGAATGAAAATGGCCTAAAATCTAACCTAAACTAATGCAGAATTTAAAACAGTAGCAAGGCTCATAAATCTACACTAGAAAAGCATTTAAAGAAAGCAATTAAACCTATCCTAACATGACAAGCAAGCTAGGCCGTGTGGTTTGGGAGTGCTACAACCTAAAATTGGTGTAACCCACGGCTAGGCCCCAATTAACCTACCCCTTGGAAGACATCCAAGTAGTTCACACACAACCCTAGGTCCGAAAGACTCCTCCCTAGTCCCCAACACAGTTTCACAAGCAAGCCAAGTTTGAAAGCAATTAAAGAAAAGCTTGTAAATTCACTAAACTACTAGCGCATGGAAAGTAAATGAAAGCAACCAAATGCAATCCTAGCAAGCATGATAACGTGCCTAGAGCCACTCTTAGTTCTTGATTTTCTTGATATTGTAACACCTAAAACAGATTAGGAATGACCATAAACGTTTGCAAATGATCACCTCCAGTCTGTGGGAAGGCTTTCACATGTTAAAGCAAATCAAGAAATCAATACTAAGTAATGCTAAGCCCGCAACACCACACTTGTGGACTTTGATTCGGTGTAAAACCTAATTCTAACTCAAAACAATTAAGAAAAACAGTAAAAGGAAGATGCAAAGATAACAAATCAGATCATAACACAAGAGAATCAATGGAAGAAAGAAGTGAAAACACATACACAAGTGAAGAACAATGATGCGCAAGGGACAATTAACTTATGTTTTACAATGTGTTTTTACAATATATACCTAGGCACAACTTAATTACAATAGAAACGAAGTACACAATCAAAGTTACATAGAATTTGAAACGTTTTGGCGCGCAAGCACACGTGGGATGCATTTCAGCTGACTTGAAACGCGCCCAGATTCTTCGTTTTGGCTCCAAATGCGATGATTCAAAAGCCACTAGAAAGCTCTATGAGTTAAGTTTAAAACGCCACCGTTCCCACCTCATTTGGCTTTGTTGCGCGCTCTCCATAAATAAAACACTGAGAGGTGTTCATTAGGCCAATCCGGCCTGGTGAACCTCACTTAATAAAATTATAGAAATTTCAATTCAAGTCCAAATTACATGATATCAGAGCCCAATTGAAGCACATTAAGTTAGGAAATCAGCCTGATAAGTTTCACTTAATTTGGAGGTCAAATGAATCCGGGAGCCCAATTTTAGCACAGGGAACTCATGTGGAACACGCCAGCCGCGTGAGCTTGCACAAGCGCCAACTTTAAATGCATGTAGAATCTTCAAATCTTATCCAATTCACACGCTTCAAATTTTGGTTTTCAGCTTAGCATGTCTATTTTAATATGCAACCGGAACCATTGAATTTGGACCTCTTTAGAGAATATGATAAATAAAAAAGTGGACTATGTCAGTCTCAAGTTAAGGCAAAATAATGCATAATTTACTATTTTTACATATAATTTAGAGTTAAGGCTTTAAATGGCTCTCTAACTCAAATAACACTTAATTTATCCTTGTTAACAACTTATAAACATTAACATAACCTTATTAGATAATTAAAATGTGATAAATATTTGGAGCCAAAACGAAGAATCTGGGCGCATTTTAAGTCAGCTGAAATGCTTCCCATGTGTGCTTGCGCGCCAAAACGTTTTTAAATTCCGTGTAACTTTGATTGTGTGCTTCGTTTCTATTGTAATTAAGTTGTGCCTAGGTATATATTGTAAAAGCACATTGTAAAACATAAGTTAATTGAGTTGGAGTAATGCAATCAGATCTGAAGTTTTCGAGCTCTCACATTTTCTCTCAACTTTTCATGGAGTTTTCATCTTCTTCACCATGCGCATCATGTGTTCTTCATGTTTCTTCCACTTGTATGTGTTCCGCATCTTCCCTTATTGTTTTCCCATGCTTAGTTTAGGGTTTTATATGCTTTGAATTCTTGATTTACGAATTGAAATTGGGGAAATGATGATGCATGCTACACTATGCCTTGCTTTGTGTTCTTGACTTGGTTTATCTAGTAAAGACCAACCGGTTGGTGGTTTGATCTGGACAGCACCTTGTGCGCATCTATGGTGAGGGTTTAGAGGTTGATAAATTCTCACAATGTCTTGAATTACAAACCTTAGGATAGGCTTGAGCACCAACATCATTATGCCTTGATTTTGGTTCATGCTTTCTTTAAAATTCATGCCTTGTAGTGTAGAAACTTTATTGCTTTCCTTTGCTGTTTTAATCTGTTCTTATAGGATTTAGGACATTATTTTAGTGTTAGTCCAGTTTAGGCATTAGTTTAGACATAGTTTTATACATTAGGTAGTGTAGGTTAGCTTACTTTGCTTTAAAATTCCATTTTAATTTCTTTGCATCCCAAAACCCCCTGGAAAAATCTAGAAAAATCATAAATATTCATTTTAGGTCCCCCATATCATTCGCAGCCAGTTTCCACCATTTTTGGGACAGTTTCATTTTTGGACCAAAAACTAGCCACCACACCACACCAAAACACCTCCATTTAGCCATCTCCACTTAGAAAACCTCAAAACTCAAAAATAACTCAATTTCCCTCGGCCAACCATATATAGGGAACCTCCCATTTCATTCTTGGTGCAGCAAAATTGTTGGGAACTAGGTCATGACCGAGAAGGCTTCATTTTTGGCTAGTTTTGGCTAGTTTTTGGCTCGGTCAGAACTTGATTTTGAATTTTGACTTAGCCATCTTCAACTTTGCCCAAACCAAATTTTTACCACTTGTTTCTTTCATCATTTAGGTCATTTGTGCTCGGCCAGGGTTCAAAAAAATTGGAAAATTGAAGTAGTTGACCGAGAAGCACCATTTTTGGTGCACCAAACTTGACCGGTTTCATTGGGACTCGGTCAAGGTCACTTTTTACTCATTTTTGCTCGGTCAGCCCTTCACAAAAAGTGTTTAAAATTTTGTTTACTAACAGTTTGTGCAGTTATTTCATGATTCTGGGCAGTTTGAAAATTTTACCTTGGTGAGTGTCTAAACTAGCCATTTTTGAGTGATTTTCGGCCATTTTGGTTTCCGTCCATAATTCTTGCACCATCATTCATACCATTGGATTCATATATCATTTGATTCATCCTAGATCATTTGTGATTCACTCATTCATCCATTTTCACACACTTGGCCGTGAGCACTCATACTTGTCTTAGGTGAATTTTTGGATGTGTTTAGGTT
>BDMB01000084.1:315185-371851 GCA_016859785.1 Macrotyloma uniflorum | reverse complement strand
TACGCTTGCATCCTGTAAAACCCTTGAGAACCCGGAAGAACCCTAAAGAACCCGGGAGAACCTTGGAGAACCCTGGAGAACCCTTGAGAACTTGAGGGATCCCTGTAGAACCCTAGACATCCCTGTAGAACCCTGGAGAATCCTATAGAACCCAGGAGAACAAGGGAGAACCTAGGAGAACCTGGGAGAATCCTGGAGAACCCTGGAGAACCCTGGAGAAATCTGGAGAACCATGGAGAACCCTAGAGAACCATGGAGAACCCTAGAGACCCCTGGAGAACCCTAGAGACCCCTGGAGTACCCGGGAGAACCCTAGAGAACCCGAGAGAACCCTGATAAAGCACTTTTGTCGCGGTTCGCTTTATGTAAATAATGGTTTCCAACAACAAATAGTAATGTAATATAGTGGATAACCAAGAATCAATCCAAGGAAGTGAGAGAGCAAAGTGATAAGAATGAATGATTTAATGCAAATGTATGTATGAATGTAATGAATGAAATGCAATCTAAAAATCAAAACAAAACCTAAATAAACCTAATATGGGGTTAGTAAAGTATATGCAATGTCAAATGAATGAAAACAGAATGCTAATGTAAATACAAATGCAAAACAGTACAGCTATCACAACCTAAACAAATCCAAAAATTTACCTAAGATAAGTGTGAGTGCTCACAGCCAAGTGTGTGAAAATGAATGAATGAGTAAATCACAAATGATCTAGGATGAATCAAATGATATATGAATCCAATGGTATGAATGATGGTGCAAGAATTATGGACAAAAACCAAAATGGCCGAGAGACACAAGAATATGGCTAAGTTAAGCACTCACCAAGGTAAAATTTTCAAACTGCCCAAAATAATGAAATAGCTGCACAAACTGTTAGTAAACACAATTATGAACACTTTTTGTGAAGGGCTAATTGAGCAAAAGTGAGTAAAAATTGACCTTGACCGAGCCCCAATGAAACTGGTCAAGTTTGGTGCACCAAAAATGGTGCTTCTCGGTCAACTACTTCAATTTTCCAATTTTTTTGAATCCTGGCCGAGCACAAATGGCCTAAATGATGAAAGAAACAAGTGGTAAAAATCTGGTTCGAGCAAAGTTGAAGATGGCTAAGTCAAATTCCAAGAACAAGTTCTGACCGAGTCAAAATCAAGCCATGGCTAAGTCAAAATCAAGTCTTCTCGGTCATGACCTAGTTCCCAACAATTTTGCTGAACCAAGAATGAAATGGGAGATTCCTTATATATGGTTGGCCGAGGGAAATTGAGTTATTTTTGAGTTTCTAGGTTTTCTAAGTGGAGATGGCTCAATGGAGGTGTTTTGGTGTGGTGTGGTGGCTAGGTTTTTGATCCGAAAATGAAACTAGCCTAAGAGTGGTGAAATCTGGATGTGAATGGTATGTGTGACCTAAAATGAATATTTATGATTTTTTAGATTTTTCCAGGGGGTTTTGGGATGCAAAGAAATTAAAATGGAATTTTAAAGCAAAGTAAACTAACCTACACTACCTAAGGTATGAAACTATATCTAAACTAATGCCTAAACTGGACTAACCCTAAAATAATATCCTAAATCCTATAAGAACAGATTCAAACAGCAAGGGAAAGCAATAAAGTTTTGTGATTCAATAAATCTCTACACTACAAGGCATGAATTTTAAAAAAAGCATGAACCAAAATCAAGGCATAATGATGTTGGTGCTCAAGCCTATCCTAAGGTTTGTAATTCAAGACATTGTGAGAATTTATCAACCTCTAAACCCTCACCATAGATGCGCACAAGGTGCTTTCTAGATCCAACCACCAACCGGTTGGCCTTTACTAGATAAACCAAGTCAAGAACACAAAGCAAGGCATAGTGTAGCATGCATCATCATTTTCCCTAATTTCAATTCATAAATCAAGCATTCAAATCATATAAAACCCTAAACTAAGCAAGATAACCGAGGCCAAGATCATACAAATCAGATCAAAAGCATAGGAAAACAATAAGGGAAGATGCGGAACACATACAAGTGGAAGAAACATGAAGAACATATGAAGCGCATGGTAAAGAAGATGAAAACTCCATGGAAAGTTGAGAGAAAATGTGAGAGCTCGAAAACTTCAGATCTGATTGCATTACTCCAACTCAATTAACTTATGTTTTACAATGTGTTTTAAGTATTTATACTCTAGTACAATTTAATTACAATAGAAACGAATGTACACAATCAAAGTTACATAGAATTTGAAACGTTTTGGCGCGCAAGCACACGTGGAATGCACCTTAGCTGACTTGAAATGCGCCCAGATTCTTCGTTTTAGCTCCAAATGCGACGATTCAAAAGCCACTAGAAAGCTCTGTGAGTTAACTTTAAAACGCCACCGTTCTTGTTTGATTTGGCATTGTGGCGCGCTCTCCATAAATAAAACACTGAGACATGTTCACTGGGCCAGTCTGGCCTGGTGAACCCCACTTCATAAATTTATATAAATTTCAATTTAAGTCCAAATCAGATGAAATAAACACCCAATTGAAGCCCATTAAGTTAGGAAATCATCCTGACAAGTTTCACTTAATTTGGAGTTCAAATGAATCCGGGAGCCCAATTTTAGCACAAGGAACTCATGTGGAACACGCCAGTCGCGTGAGCTTGCACAAGCGCCAACTTTAAATGCATGTAGAATCTTCAAATCTTATCCAATTCACACGCTTCAAATTTTGGTTTTCAGCAAATGGCTCTCTAAGTCAAATAACACTTAATTTATCCTTATTAACAACTTATAAACATTAACATAACCTTATTAGATAATTAAAATGTGATAAATATTTGTCTCATCAAACCTAGGAAACCCTAGAGAACCTAGGAGAACCCTAGAGAACACTAGAGAACCCTGGAGAACCCTGGAGAACCCAGGAGAACCCTCGAGAACCCTGGAGAACCCTTGAAAACACGAGGGAACCATGGAGAACCCGGAAGAACTCTAGAGATCCCTGAAGAACCCAAGAAAACCCTAGAGAACCCGGGAGAACCATGGAGAACCTTGGAGAACACTGGAGAACCCTAGAGAACCCTTGAGAACCCTAGAAACCTTGGAGAACCATGGAGAATCTGGGAGAACCCTAGAGAACCCTGGAGAACCCAAGAGAACCCTGGAGAACCCTGGAGAACCCTGGAGAACCCGAGAGAACCCTAGAGGACCCTCTAGAACCCTGGAGAACCCAAGAGAACCCATGAGAACACGAGGGAAACCTGGAGAACCTGGGATAACCCTCGAGATCCCTAAAGAACCCTGCAAAACCCGGGAGAACCCAAGAGAACCCTGTAGAACCCTGGAGAACCTAGGAGAACCCTAGAGAACCCGGGAGAATCCTAGACATCCCTAGAGAACCCTAGAGAACCCTTGAGAACTCGAGGGATCCTTGTAGAACCCTGGACATCCCTGTAGAACCCTGGAGAATCCTATAGAACCCTGGAGAACCCGGGAGAACAGGGGAGAACCCTGGAGAACTCGGGAGAACCCATGAGAACCTGGGAGAATCCTGGAGATTCCTGGAGAATCCTGGAGATTCTTGGAGAACCCTCGAGAACCCTAGAGAACCTTAGAGAAATCTAGAGAACCATGGAGAACCCTAGAGACCCCTGGAGAACCTAGGAGAACCCTAGAGTACCCGGGAGAATCCTAGAGAACCCTAGAGAACCCGAGAGAACCCGAGAGAACCCTGGAGAACCCAGGAAACCCTAGAGAACCTAGGAGAATCCTAGAGCACCCAGGAGAACCCTGGAGAACCCAGGAGAACCTGGGAGAACCCTCGAGAACCCTGGAGAACCCTAGAGATCCCTGGAGAACCTTGGAGCACCCTAGAGAACCGTGGAGAACCCTAGAGAACCCTAGAGAACCCTGGAGTACCATGGAGAACCCTAGAGAACCCTCAAGAACCCTCAAGAACCCTAGAGAACCCTAAAGAACCCTCAAGAACCCTGTAGACCCTAGAGAACATTGGAGAACCCTAGAGAAACCAGGAGAACCTAGAGGACCCTAGAGGACCCTACAGGACCCTGTAGAACCCCAGAGAACCCTAAACAACCCTGGAGAACCCGCGAGAACCCTAGAGAACCCTAGAGAACCCTACAGAACCTGGGAGAATCCTGGAGTTCCTGGAGAACCCTAGAGAACCCTGGAGAAATCTGGAGAACCATGGAGAACCCTAGAGACCCTTGGTGAACTTAGGAGAACCTTGGAGTACCCGGGAGAATCCTAGAGAACCCGGGAGAACCCGAGAGAACCCTGGACAACCCTAGAGAACCCTGGAGAACCCAGGAAACCCTAGAGAACCTGGGAGAATCCTGGAGCACCCAGGAGAACCCTGGAGAACCCTAGAGAATCCTAGAGTACCCTATAGAACCCTTGAGAACCCTATAGAACCCTGGAGAACCCGGGAGAACAGTGGAGAACCCTAGAGAACCCTAGAGAACCCTGGAGAACCCGGGAGAACCTAGGAGAACCCTCGAGAACCCTGGAGAACCCTAGAGATCCCTGGAGAACCTTGGATCACCTAGGAGAACCCTAGAGTACCGTGGAGAACCCAAGAGAACCCTAGAGAACCCTGGAGAACCCTAGAGAACCCTGGAAAACCCTTGAGAACCAGGAGAACCCTCGAGAAGCCTATAGAACCCTAGAGAACCCTAGAGAACCCTAGAGAAACTGAGAGAACCTAGAGGACCCTGTAGAACCCCAGAGAACCCTAAACAACCCGGGAGAACCCTAGAGAACCCTACAGAACCATGTAGAATCCTGGAGACCACTGGAGACCCCTCGAGAAACCTGGACAACCCTAGAGAACCCGCGAGAACCATGGAGAACCTTGGAGAACCCTAGAGAACCAGAGAGAACCCAGCAAAACCCAGGAGAACCCTGGAGAACCCAGCAAAACCCTGAAGAACCCTGGAGAACCCTATAGAACCCTGGAAAACCCAAGAGAACCCGAGAGACCCTAGAGAACCCTGAAGAACCCGGGAGAACCCTGGAGAACCATGGATAACCCTAGAGAACCCGGGAACACCCTAGAGAACCCTGTAGATCACTGGAGAACCCAAGAGAACCCTTGAGAACACGAGGGAAACCTAGAGAACCTAAGACAACCGTAGAGATCCCTGGAGAACCCTGGAGAACCCTAGAGAACCCTAGAGAACCCAAGAGAACCCTGGAGAACCCTAGAGAACCCTGGAGAACCCTAGAGAACCAGGGAGAACCCAAGAGAACCTTGGAGAACCCTGGGGAACCCTGGAGAACCCTGGAGTACCTTGTAGAACCCTGGAAAACCCAGGAGAACCCGGGAGAACTTGCGAGAACCGTGGAGAACCCAACAGAACACAAGAGAACCCAGCAGAACCCTTGAGAACTCAAGGGATCCCTAGAGAACCCAGGAGAACCCTAGAGATCCATGGAGAACCTTGGAGAACCCAGGAGAACCCTAGAGAACACTAGAGAACCCTGGAGAACCTAGGAGAATCCTCAAGAACCCTGGAGAACCCTGGAGAACCCGAGAGAACCCTGGAGAACCCTAGAGGACCCTAGAGGACCCAAGAGAACCCTGGAGAACACTAGAGAACCCGAGCGAACCCTGGGGAACCCTAGAGAACCCGGGCAAACCCTGGGGAACCCTAGAGAACCCAGGAGAAACCTGGAGAACCCTAGAGAACCTTGGAGTACCCTAAAGAACACTAGAGAACCCAGGAGAACCTTAGAGAAGCCTATACAACCCTAGAGAACCCTGGAAAACCCGTCAGAACCCTACAAAACCCTGTAGAACCCTGGAGAACCCCAGAGAACCCGGGAGAACCCAAGCGAACCCTTGAGAACCCGAGGGAACCCTGGAGAACCCTAGACGACCCTTGAGAACCCGAGAGAACGCTTGAGATCCGTGGAGAACCCGTGAGAACCTAAGAGAAGCTAGAGACCCCTGGAGAACCCAGGAGAACCCTAGAGAACCGTGGAGAACCCTGGAGAACTCTAGAGAACCCTTGAGATCCCGGGAGACCCTTGAAAAATCCTAGACAACTGTAGAGAACCCTAGAGACCCCTCGAGAACCCTAGAGAACCTAACAGAACCCTAGAGAACCCTTAAGAAAACCTAAGAGAACCTTGGAGAACCTTAGAGGACGCAAGAGAACTCTAGACAACCCTAGAGGAACCTCGAGAACCCTCGAGAACCCTGGACAATGTTAGAGGATACTGGAGAACCCAACAAAACTCTAGAGAACCCTAAAGAACTCTGAGAAACCCGAGAGAACCCTAGCAAACCCTTGAGATCCCTGGACAATCTAGGAGGATCCTAGAGAACCCTTGAGAACCCGGAAGAACCCTAGAGAACCCTAGAGAATGTTGGAACACCCTACAGTACCCGGGAGAACCCTAGAGAACCTTGGACAACCCTAAAGAACCCTGGACAACCCTAGAGAACCTTGATGACCCCTAGAGACCCCTAGAGAACCCTAGAAAACCCTAGAGAACCCTGGAGAACCCTGAGGAACCCGGGAGAACCCTAGAGAACCCTTTAGATCCCTGGAGATTCCAAGAGGATCCTAGAGAACCCTTGAGAACCCGGGAGAACCCTAGAGAACCCTGGAGAATCTTGGACAACCCTGGACAATCCTGGAGAATCCTAAAGAACCCTAGAGAACCCTAGAGACCCCTAAAGACCCCAAGAAAACCCGGGAGAAACCTGGATAACTCTGGAGAACCTTGGAAGACCCTGGAGGACCCTATAGAACCATGGAGAACCCGGGAGAATCCTAGAGGACCCTGGAGGACCCTGGGGAACCCTGGAGATCCCTAGAGATACCTGTAGAACCCTGTAGAACCCTGGAGACCCCTAGAGACCCCTCGAGAAACCTGGAAAACCCTAGAGAACCCGAGAGACCCCTAGAGACTCCTCAAAAAACCTGGAAAACCCTAGAGAACCCGGGAGAACCTTAGACGACCCTGGAGTACCTAGGAGAACCCAAGAGGACCCTTTAGAACACCAAAAACCCTGGAGAACCCATGAGAACCCTAGAGAACCCTGGAGAATCCTAGAGAATCCTAGAGAACCCTAGAGAACCCTGGAGAACCATAGAGAACCCTGGAGAACCCTGGAGTACCCTGGAGAACACCAGGAGAACCCTAAAGAACCCTAGAGAACCTTGGAGAACCCTGAAGTACGTTATAGAACCCTAGAGAACCCTGTAGAACCCTGGAGAACTCGGGAGAACCTGGGAGAACCGTGGAGAACCCTGGAAAATCCAACAGAAACCTTGAGAACTTGAGGGATCCCAGGAGAACCCTAGAGAACCCTAAAGAACCCTTAAGAACCCTGTAGAATCGTGGAGAACCCTGTAGAATAGTGGAGAACCCTGAAGAACCCAAGAGAACCCTCGAGAACTCGGGAGAACCCTGAAGAACCCTATTGAACCTGGGAGAATCCTCGAGAACCCTCGAGAACCTGGGAGACCCTAGAGGACCCTAGAGGACCCCGTAGAACCCTGGAGAACCCTGAACAACCCTGGAGAACCCAGGAAACCCCTCAAGAACCCTAGAGAACCCTAGAGAACCCTGTAGAACCCTGTAGAATCCTGGAGACCACTGGAGACCCCTCAAGAAACCTGGAAAACCCTAAAGAACCTGCAAGAACCCTAGAGAACCGTGGAGAACCGGAGAGCACCCTGGAGGACCCTAGAGAACCCTGAAGAACCCAGGAGAACCCTAGAGGATCATGTAGAACCCTAGAGGACCATGTAGAACCCTAGAGACCCCTAGAGAACCCTAGAGAACCCTAAAGAACCCGGGAGAATCCTAGAGAACCCGGGAGAACCCTAGAGAACCCAGGAGTACCTTGTAGAACCCTGGAGAACTCTGGACAACCCTGTAGAACCCGGGAGAACCTTTGAGAACTGTGGAGAACCCAGCAGAACCCAGGAGAACCCTAGAGAACAGAAGAGAACCCTGGAAAACCCGGTAAAACCATCGAGAACCCTATTAAACCCTAGAGAATCCTAGAGAACCTTGGAGAACCCAAGAGAACCCTGGAGAACCCTGGAGAACCAAGGAGAACCCTGGAGAACCCGAGAGAACTTGGGAGAACCCTGGAGAACCCTAAAGATCCCTGGAGAACCTTGGAGCACCCAGGAGAACCCTGGAGAATCCTGGAGTACCGTGGAGAACCCAAGAGAACCCTAGAGAACCCTCAAGAACCCTGGAGAACCCTCGAGAAACCAGGAGAACCTAGAGGACCCTGTAGAACCCCGGAGAACCCTAAACAACCCAGGAGAACCCTAGAGAACCCTACAGAACCATGTAGAATCCTGGAGACCACTGGAGACCCCTCAAGAAACCTGGACAACCCTAGAGAACCTGCGAGAACCATGGAGAACCAAAGAGAACCCAATAGAACCCAGGAGAACCCTGAAGAACCCAGCAGAACCCTAGAGAACCCTGGAAAATCCAAGAGAACCCTAGAGAACCCGAGAGACCTTGGAGAATCCTGGAGAACCCGGGAGAACCCTAGAGAACCATGGATAACCCTAGAGAACCCAGGAGAACCCTACAGAACCCTAGAGAACCCGGGAGCACCCTAGAGAACCCGGGACAACCGTAGAGATCCCTGGAGAACCCTGGAGAACACTAGAGAACCCGAGAGAACTCTAGAGAACCCTAGAGAACCCTGGAGAACCCTAGAGAACCCTAAAGAACCTGGGAGAACCCTGGAGAACCTTGGAGAACCCTGGAGAACCCTGGAGTACCCTGGAGAACCTTGGAGAACCCTGGAGAACCCTGGAGTACCCAAGAGAACCCTGGAGAACCCTGGAGTACCTTGTAGAACCCTGGAAAACCCAGGAGAACCCGAGAGAACTTGGGAGAACCGTGGAGAACCCAGCAGAACACAAGAGAACCCTAGAGAACCCAGCAGAACCCTTGAGTTGAGTTCTCAAGGGATCCCTAGAGAACCCAAAAGAACCCTAGAGATCCATGGAGAACCTTGGAGAACCCAAGAGAACCCTAGAGAACACTAGAGAACCCTGGAGAACCTAGGAGAACCCTCAAGAACCCTGGAGAACCCGGGAGAACCCGAGAGAACCCTGGAGAACCCTGGAGGACCCTGGAGGACCCAAGAGAACCCTAGAGAACCCGGGCGAACCCTAGGGAACCCTAGAGAACCCAGGAGAACCCTAGAGTACCCTAAAGAACACTAGAGAACCCAAGAGAACCCTAGAGAAGCCTATACAACCCTAGAGAACCCTAGAAGAACCCTAGAGAACCCTAAAGAATCCTAGAGAACCCTAGAGACCCCTTGAGAACCCTAGAAACCCCTGGAGGACCATAGAGGACCCTGTAGAACACCATAGAACCTTGAAGAACCCTAGAGAACCCGAGAGAACCCGGGAGAACCCTAGAGAAACCAGGAGAACCAAGAGGACACTTCAGGACCCTATAGAACCCTGTAGAACCCTGAACAACCCGGGAGAACCCAGGAGAACCCTAGAAACCCCTGTAGAATCCTAGAGGCCATTGGAGACCGATCGAGAAACCTAGAAAACACTAGACAACCCGCGAGAACCTTGGAGAACCCTTGAGAACCCTGGAGAAACCATTAGAACCCGAGAGAACCCTAGAGGACCCTAGAGAGGGAGAACCCTAGAGAACCAAGTAGAACCCTAGAGAACCCCGGAGAACCCCGGAGAACCCTGGAGAACTCGAGAGAACCCGGGAGAACCCTAGAAAACCCTGGAGTACCTTGTAGAACCCTGGAGAACCCGAGAGAACCTGGAGAACCTTGGAGAACCCGAGAGAACCCTACAGAACTCGGAAGAACCCTCGAGAACCCTAGAGAACCCTGGAGAACCCAGGAGAACCGTGGAGAACCCTGGAGAACCTTGGAGAACTCGAGAGAACCCGGGAGAACCCTAGAGAACCTTGGAGTACCTTGTAGAACCCTGGAGAACCTTAGAGAACTCGGGAGAACCCTAGAGAACCTTGGAGAACATTTGAGAACACGAGGGAACCCTTGAGAACCCAGGAGAACCCTAGAGATCCTTGGAGAACCCTGGAGAACCTTGGAGAATCCTAGAGAACCCGGGAGAACCCGAGAGAACCCTGAAGAACCCGGGAGAACCTAGAGGACCCTGAAGAACCCTGAAAACCCCTGGAGAACCCTAGAGAACCCTGGAGAATCCTATAGAATCCTAGAGACCACTAGAGTTCGATCGAGAAACCTGGAAGACCCTAGAGAACCCGCGAGAACCCTAGAGAACCCATGAGAATTGTGGAGAACTGCAGAGAACCCTGGAGGACCCTATAAAACCCTAGAGAACCCTGGAGAACCATGGAAAACCCTAGAGTACCTCGTAAAAACCTGGAGAACTCTGTAGAACCCTGGAGAACCCGAGAGAACCTGGGAGAACCGTGGAGAACCAAACAAAACCCTAGAGAACCCAACAGAACCCTTGAGAACTCGAGGGATCCCTAGAGAACCCGGGAGAACCCTAGAGAACCCTAGAAAACCCTAGAGAACCCTATAGAATCCTGGAGAACCATGGAGAACCCGGGAGAACCCTAGAGAACCCGGGAGAACCCTCGAGAACCCTGTAGAACCTTGGAGAATCGTGGAGAACCTAGGAGAGCCCTGGAAAACCTTGGAGAACCCTAGAGTGCCTTGTAGAACCTTGAAGAACCTTGTAGAACCCTTGAGAACTCGAGGGATCCCTAGAGAACCCACGAGAACCCTAGAGAACCCTATAGAATCCTGGAGAACCATGGAGAATCCGGGAGAACCCTGGAGAACCCGGGAGAAACCTCGAGAACCCTGTAGAATCTTGGAGAATCGTGGAGAACCCAGGAGAACCCTAGAGAACCTTGGAGAACCCTAGAGTGCCTTGTAGAACCTTGGAGAACGTTGTAGAACCCTGGAGAACTCAGCAGAACCCTGTAGAACCTTGGAGAACCCTAGAGTACCTTCTAGAACCCAGGAGAACCCTGGAGAACCCTGTAGAACCCGGGAGAACCTGGGAGAATCTGGGAGAATTTGGGAGAATCGTAGAGAACCCAGCGGAACCCTGGAGAACCCTAGAGAACCTTGGAAAACCCTAGAGCACCCTAGAAACCCTAGAGAACCCAAGAGAACCCTAGAGAACCCTGGAGAACCTTGGAGAACCCTGGAGAACCCTGGAGAACCCTAGAGAACCTTGGAGAACCGTGGAGAACCCTAGAGAATGCTAGAGAATCCTAGAGAACCCTGTAGAACCCTGGAGAACCCTATAGAACCCTACAGAACCTGGGAGAACCCGAGAGAACCCTGAAGAAACCTAGAGAACCCAAGAGAACCCGAGAGAACCCTAGAGAACCTTGTAGAACCCTGGAGAATCCTGAACAACCCTGGAGAACCCTAGAGAACCCTGTAGAATCCTGGAGACCACTAGAGACCCCTCGAGAAACCTCGAAACCCCTAGAGAACCCGCGAGAACCCTAGAGAACCCAGCAGAACCGTGGAGAACCCGAGAAAACCATAGAGGACCCTAGAGAACCCTGAAGAACTCAGGAGAACCCTTGAGGACCCTATAGAACCCTAGAGAACCCTGGAGAACCCAGAAGAACCCTAGAGAACCCAGAAGAACCCTAGAGTACCTTGTAGAACCCTGGAGAACTCTAGAGAACCCTTGTAGAACCCGAGAGAACCTTGGAGAACCCAGCAGAACCCAGGAGAACCATGGAGAACCCAGCAAAACCCTGGAGAACCCTGGCGAACCCGGGAGAACCCTGGAAAACCCTAGAGAACCCGGGAGAACCCAGGAGAACCCTCGAGAAACCTATAGAACCCTAGAGAATCCTAGAGAACCTTGGAGAACCCAAGAGAACCCTGGAAAACCCTGGAGGACCATAGAGGACCCTGTAGAACCCTAGAGAACCCTGGAGAACCCTGGAGAATGCTAGAGAACCCGGGAGAACCTAGGAGAACCCTAAATAACCCGAGAGAACCTAGAGGACCCTAGAGGACCTTGAACAACCCTAGAGAACCTTGAACAACCCTAGAGAACCTTGAACAACCCTAGAGAACCTTGAACAACCCTAGAGAACCTGGGAGAACCCTAGAGAACCCTAGCGAAACTTGTGGAATCCTAAAGACCATTGGAGACCCATCGAGAAACCTGGAAAATCCTAGACAACCCGCGAGAACCCTAGAGAACCCGAGAGAACCCTAGAGGACCCTAAAGAACTCTGAAGAACCCGGAAGAACCCTAGAGGACCCTGTAGAACCCTAGAGAACCCTAGAGAACCCTAGAGAACCCTGGAGAACTCGGGAGAACCTAGGAGAACCCTGGAGAGCCCTTGAGTACCTTGTAGAACCCTGGAGAACCCGAGAGAACCCTGGAGAACCCTGGAGACACCGGGAGAATCCTAGAGAACCCTAGAGATCCCTGGAGAACTCGGGAGAACCCTAGAGAACCCTGGAGAACCCTTGACAACACGAGAGAACCCTAGAGAACCAAGGAGAACCGTAAAGATCCCTAGAGAACCCGGGAGAATCCTTGAGAAGACGAGGGAAACCTAGAGAACCCAGGACAACCCTAGAGATCCCTAGAGAACCCTAGAGAACCCGAGAGAACCCTCGAGAACCCTCGAGAACCTTCGAGAACCCTAGAGAAACTGGGAGAACCTTGGAGAACCTTGGAGAACCCTAGAGAACCCAGGAGAACCCTGGAGATCCCTGGAGAACTCGGTAGAACCCTAGACAATCATGGAGAACCCTTGACAACACGAGAGAACCCTAGAGAACCAAGGAGAACCGTAGAGATCCCTAGAGAACCCGGGAGAATCCTTGAGAAGACGAGGGAAACCTGGAGAACCCGGGACAACCCTAGAGATCCCTAGAGAACCCTAGAGAACCCTGGAGAACCCGAGAGAACCCTAGAGAACCTTGGAGAACCTTCGAGAACCCTAGAGAAACTGGGAGAACCTTGGAGAACCCTAGAGAACCCTAGAGAACCTTGGAGAACTCTAGAGAACCCAGGAGAATCCTGGAGTACCTGGGAGAACTGTAGAGAACCCTGGAGAACCCTAGAGAACCCTAGAGAATCCTAGAGAACCCGAGAGAACCCTAGAGAACCCTTGAGAACACGAGGGAACCCTAGAGAACCCGGGAGAACCCTAGAGTATCTTGTAAAACCCTAGAGAACCCAGGAGAACCCGGGAGAACTTGGGAGAACCGTGGAGAACCCAACAGAACCCTAGAGAACCCAGCAGAACCCTTGAGAACCCTAGAGAACCCAGTAGAACCCAAGAGAACCCTAGAGAACCCTTGAGAACCCGGGAGAATCCGGGAGAATCTAGAGGACCCTGTAGAACCCTAGAGACCCCAAGAAAACCCTAGAGAACCCGGGAGAAACCTGGAGAACCAGGGAGAACCCTGGAGAACCCTGAGAATCCTAGAGAACCCTAGAGACCCCTGGAAAACCTTGGAAAACCCTAGAGAACCCTGGAGAAACCTGGAGAACCCTAGAGAACCCTGGAGAACCCTGGAGAACCCTGGAGAACCCGAGAGAACCCTGTAGAATCCTGGAGAACCCTGGAGAACCCGGGAGAACCCTGTAGAATCCTAGAGATCATTGGAGACCCTTCGAGAAATCTGGAAAACCCTAGAGAACCCGCGAGAACCCTGGAGAATCCTAGAGAACCCTGGAGAACTCTGGAGGACCCTAGAGAACCCTGGATAACCCGATAGAACTCGGGAGAACCCTGGAGTACCTTGTAGAACCGTGGAGAACTCTGGAGAACCCTGTAGAACCCGGGAGAACCTCGGAGAACTTGGGAGAACCGTGGAGAACCCAGCAGAACCCAAGAGAACCCTGGAGAACCTTGGAGAACCTTGGAAAACCCTGGAGAACCCAAGAGAACCCTGGAGAACCCGGGAGAACCCTCGAGAACCCTATAGAACCCTGGAGAACCCTGGAGAACCCGAGAGAGCATAGGATGACCATAGCTGTTGTGCATTTGGACAAGGGTGTAGTCCCTTGGTTCCAAATGATCACTCGTATTGAGCCTTTCCAGTCATGGAAACAATTTACTAAGGCCTTGGAGTTAGAATTTGGACCATCCCCTTTTGATTGTCCCAGATCCACTCTTTTGAAACTCTCCCAAACAACCTCAGTAAATGAGTATTATATGGAATTTATTTCACTTGCAAATCATGTCTATGGTATAAGTCCAGATGCCTTACTAGATTGCTTTATTAGTGGCCTTAAACCAGAAATTAAACGTGATGTCCTTGCCCAAAGCCCTCTGTCCTTACTCAAAGCAGTATCCTTAGCCAAACTTTTTGAAGAAAAATACAACTTCAAACCAAAAGCTAACTACAACAAACCAGCCAATACACAAAACACATACACATACCCAAAGATACATAATGCCCAACCACCCTTATTACCAACCCCTAACCAAAAACATACTTACCAAATCACTCAAAACCCACACGCTAGCTCAGCCAATCCTATCAGAAAGATGACTCAATCAGAGATGCAAGTGAGAAGGGAAAAAGGTCTCTGCTATACTTGTGATGAAAAGTTCACACCCCAATATAGATGCCCAAATAGACACTTTATGATTTTGCAAGTGGATGAAGAACCTTCCAACACAGAAAATACAATACAGGAATCTGATTCTGTAGAGACTAGCCTTGATCCGAAACACCATCTCTCTTTTAATGCCTTAAAGGGTAACAGTGGCCTTGGTACAATTAGATTTAATGGCAAGATCAAGGGTCATCCTGTAAAAATCCTATTGGACAGTGGAAGTTCAGATAACTTTTTACAACCAAGAGTGGCTCAATTTCTGAACTTACCAATTCAGCCTGCATAACAGTTTAAGGTTATGGTGGGCAATGGTCATTCAATGACAGCAGAAGGGTTGATTTCTAATTTAGTTGTGGAAGTTCAAGGTCATCAACTCCATTGTCCTGTGTACCTATTACCTGTGGCAGGAGCTGATTTGATATTGGGGGCCGACTGGTTATCCACATTAGGCTGGTTATAGTGCATTACAATTTAAATTTCTGTTGAATAGGAAATTTATCACTCTGCAGGGTGAAAGGCCTTCCTTGCCTCAACAGGCTCAGTATCAACACATTAGAAGGCTACATCATACTACTGCTATAGTCGAATGTTTTACCATTCAATTAGAAGCTCCTAACTGTACTGCAGATGAATTTATAGACTTTCCAAAGGACTTGGATCCTGAAATAGCCCTAATACTGCATACTTACAAAAGAGTTTTTAATAAGCCCACTAGTTTGCCTCCTCAAAGGTCACAGGATCATGCCATTCCTTTATTGGAAGGATCTAATCCAGTGAAAGTAAAGCCTTATAGATATGCTCACAGTCAGAAATTTGCTATTGAACAAATGGTGCAGCAGATGCTTATAGAGGGTATCATACATCCAAGCACAAGTCCTTTTTCCTCTCCAATCCTCTTAGTTAAAAAGAAGGATGGATCTTGGAGATTCTGCACTGATTATAGGGCTTTGAACAACATCACTGTGAAAGACAGTTTTCCCATGCCTACAGTGGATGAATTGCTTGATGAATTACATGGTGCTCAGTTTTTCTCAAAACTGGACTTAAGGTCTGGTTACCATCAAATTCTGGTCAAACCAGAAGACAGACACAAGATAGCCTTTAGGACACACCAAGGACATTATGAGTGGCTAGTCATGCCCTTTGGGCTAACCAATGCACCAGCTTCCTTTCAACACCTCATGAATGACATCTTTCAATCCTTGTTGAGAAGGTGTGTGTTAGTTTTTTTTTATGACATTTTAATTTACAGTCCTACTTGGTCTGCTCATTTGCATGACTTAGAGAAGGTGTTACAAATCCTGCAGCAACATTCACTATTTGCTAAGTTATCTAAATGTGTCTTTGGCACAACTCAAGTAGAGTATTTGGGCCATACAGTGTCTCACCAAGGTGTGTTCATGAATCAAGCAAAGATTGAGGCTATTATGGCTTGGCCAGAACCCCAAAATGTTAAACAGTTGAGGGGGTTTCTGGGGATCACTGGCTATTACAGAAGATTCATAAGACAGTATGCTACCATAGCTGAGCCACTTACTGATCTACTTAAAAAAGATGCCTTCAATTGGTCTGCTAAAGCTGCTATTGCCTTTCAAGACCTGAGAAATGCAGTGACCAATGCACCAGTATTAGCCTTGCCTGACTTCTCTAAGCCCTTTATATTGGAAACTGATGCCTTAGGCATAGGCATAAGAGCTGTTCTGAGTCAGGGTAAGCATCCTATAGCTTATTTTTCAAAGAAAATGTCTCCTAGAATGCAGAAACAATCAGCCTATTCTAGAGAGCTATATGCAATCACAGAAGCATTAGCTAAATTTAGACATTATCTGCTTAGCCATCCATTCATCATCAGAACAGACCAGAAAAGTATAAGACATTTGGCACACCAATCAATTCACACCCCCGAACAGGAAAACTGGCTACACAAATTTTTGGGTTTTGATTTTAAAATTGAGTACAAGCCAGGAAAGGACAATATTGCAGCTGATGCTTCGTCCAGGTCTTTTTACCTTGCTTGGTCAGAAACAGTCCCTCAATTCCTGCAACAATTGAGGACTGGTATTGCCTCCGATTCTCATTGGCAGTTGGAATTACAAAATTGCCAATTGAGTAAACCAAGTAGTCCGCATATCACAAACAGGGAAGGCTTGCTCTTTTGGAAAGGAAGGGTAATTATCCCTCAGAATTCTGATCTCATCAAGCAAATTCTGAAAGAATACCATGATTCCACAGTGGGGGGACATTCAGGCGTGGCTAGAACTAAAGCAAGGATTAAGAATGAATTTTATTGGCAAAAATGAAGCAAGACATTCAGTCCTATGTGCAACAGTGTGCTATTTGCCAACAAGCCAAACATCTGAACACTCAGCCAGCAGGTCTCCTTCAACCACTGCCACCTCCTTCGCAAATCTGGGAGGACATTGCTATGGATTTTGTTACAGGGCTGCCTATGGCTAAAGGATACTCTGTGATCATGGTTGTGGTGGATAGGCTGTCAAAATATGGCCATTTCCAACCACTGAAATATGACTTTACAAGTTTACAGGTTGCTGAAGTATTCATCAACTCTATTGTCAGACTTCATGGCATTCCAAAAACCATAGTCTCTGATAGAGACAAGGTCTTTATCAGCAGATTTTGGCAACAACTTTTCAAACTACAAGGAACACCACTGGCTATGTCCTCAGCATATCATCCTCAGTCAGATGGCCAAACTGAAGCTCTTAACAAGTGCCTAGAGATGTATCTTAGGTGTTTTTCCAGTCAAACTCCTAAAGATTGGGCGAAATATTTGCCTTGGGCTGAGTACTGGTATAACACATCATTCCACAACAGTCTAGGAATGACTCCCTTTCAGGCTGTTTATGACAGACTTCCACCCACTCTCATCAGATATGAACCTTCTCCTACTGATGTCCAAACAGTACAGGATATGTTGCAGGCAAGAGACATATTACTAACCAAGCTCAAAGACAACTTACTTCAAGCACAGCACCATATGAAGGCACAAGCAGCCAAACACAGAGTGGACATTAATTTTGCTGAAGGGGATAAAGTTTGGGTTAAGTTATAGCCTTACAGACAACATTCAGTGGCCTTGCGAAAGAATCAAAAATTAAGCATGAAGTATTTTGGTCCCTTCCCTGTAATTCAAAAAATTGGCAAGGTAGCATACAAGCTTCTACTTCCTGAGGAGGCCAAGATACATCCTGTCTTCCATGTTTCACAATTAAAGGCATTCAAAGGTAATGAGGTTATTACTCAGATACCAACCCCTTTATTAATAGATGAAAAAGGGCTTGCTCTACAACCAAAGGCTATCCTGCAGCACAGAACAATCCTCAAGAAGAACAAATAGATTCCACAAGTCTTAGTTCATTGGGAAGGCCAACAACCAGAAGAAGCTTCATGGGAAGACAAGATTACCATTGAACAATCTTATCCTAATTCCAACCTTGAGGACAAGGTTGTTTTCAATGGGGGAGGTAATGTAACAATCCCACATTGTCCAGAAAACCAATTAGAAGAACCACATTGGCCAATGGAAGGAAATGGGAGTCAAGGATCACGTGGCTCAGCAGAAAATGGGAAAGATGAGCAAATGATTGGTAAACAAAAGAGGACAAAAACGGTTACGCAAGAAGGACACGTGGAACATTCTCCTTGGATCATGCACCCAAGGAAAGGTGACAGAAAGAAACGTGAGAATGTGCGTCTGAGGGGTTACGTGCGGGACCCATGAGCCTTCCTTATATGGAATCACTCAGGAAGAATGGAGGGAGGATTTTTTGTTGCAGTGATTTCTTTTCTCTCATCTTATTCGCATTCTATCTTCTCATCACACTCTTAGAGTACCTTTCCCTGTACTTTTCTCCAATTCTGTGAACAATCATTCCCATTAATAATACAAAGTCCTTCCCTGAGCTCATTTAATTGCTGTTCTTTTACTGTTTCATTATATTACTGTGTATTAGCAAATCTTTTTGCTACAGAAACGATGTCAAGAAAAAAAATTAAATGACTAGTTGTCTGTAGAAGTGACTTTTAACAAGTGACTCTATACTTAATTGTGTAATTTAGAAAATGCTATGTATGATTACTTTTCTAAAGTGGATTAAATTACTGACATCAAGAGTATAAAAGCATGTGTTTGGATAGTTTTTCCTACCTGCCTCTATTGAGAGGCATGTAAATTCGAAACACTATTAGTTAATACAATGAGAGAATGTGAACCATGTATCATATGTGCAGTTCTGTTAAAAACCTTGTTTTGCACTAGAAATTAGTTCTAGAAAATATTTACTGTCAGAGTGTGGCAATGGTTACCATCTGTATATGCAGTTTTGTTATAATCTTGCTTTGCCCCAGTGTAGTCAAATGTGGTGCTGCATTTTATCATGGCTGTTGGGCATGCTGCATTTCTAGCCCATAATGTAAATGAAGGGTGTCCACAGAAGCTTCTATCAGGGTTTCTGGTTTATAACTGGTCTAATTATCTGCTTGATTGGAGACTCCAAAGTGCGTCTGTCTTGAATCAAGTGCCATTGCCAAAATTAACTCCATACTTATAGCTGTGGCTGTTCACCTCTGTTTTGAAGAACACTTTCTCTTTTGTCTCAGTTTATTCCAAGCTGTGTTACTGTGCCCAAACGTGAATTTTTTGTTCTGCTTTAGTAAGACATCTGTTCTCTGTTGGGAAGATCGAGGGAGGGTGTTGGGATGATCCCACATTAACTAAAAATGAAACTTAACTATAGTATATAAGTGAGAAATAAATCTCACATTCTAAATCAGTTTTGAGGATGAGTTAGATTCATAATCACTTTCTACATTCTTCACCAGACACTCACATTGACATAACTGTTTCATTTTTATACTTGGCTTTTGATAGGAATCCCATGACAAAAGAATAAAACTAAAGAAGGCAACCTAGTCTGTTGTTAATTACAGAATTAGTTGGGCAGTTATCTTAAAGGACGGCAAATCATTCAATCTCTTTTTGTTGCTATCTTTTGAGTCTTGAGAAACTTGGAAATCCTTGGAAGGAGAATTCACTTATGAGGTTCTTTTGAGTCTTTTCAATCTTGAGAATTCACTCAGAAATCTTTGGAGTCTTTGTTTGTATTCAATAAACAAAAAAAGCATTCTTCTTCCTTTCCTCTCTGGGTTTTCAAATTTTTTTGGCTGGAAGTACAATCAATTTTTGGTTCTATAACAACTTTGCTGACATTTTCAAGTAATAATCATCTTTTTATTTGCTTATTTGATTATTCTTTTAAGACATTGAGTAGCTTTAGTTTGTAACATTCTTTTATGACATTTTCTTGCATATGGAGTATTGAGACACTGTTTATTCGTTCATTGGTTTACAAAATTAAACCATTTTGTGATTGTTGTGTGCTTTGACTCATTCTAGATACTATCTTGCTGTAGGGGCTACCTCACAATGTACTTTGCCACTATTGATAAAATTTGTTCTGCATTTCCCCTTACCTTTACCTAACAAAATCCTGATAATATATTCTCATTTTAAACAATTCCCATTATAAGGTCAATCAACTCCTGGTAAACTTGATATTTGATAATTCACTTACAAGTTTGGCGATAAGTTTCTTCTCTATATCTATTGTTCTACATTTCCCTTTACCTTTTATTTTTGGGATTTTTCTTTGCTCTCTATCTTAGAACTTGTTTTGAAAATAAAATCTTTGTATTGTTACATCTCATCTGTCTTCTGAAGAAGTTAAAGTGGTGTTTGATGCAGGTACCAATTGTTTATGGATGCTTTTAACCATATATCTGGTAATATAGATAAAATTTACAAACAACTTACAAAGAGCAATACACATCCAGTGGGGGGAACAGCATACCTAAACTTGGAAAATGATGATGATCCATTTCTACATGGTATCAAGTACACTGCTATGCCCCCAACAAAGCGATTCCGTGATATGGAGCAGCTGTCTGGTGGGGAAAGGACAGTTGCAGCACTTGCATTGCTATTCTCCATACACAGGTAGGTGTTGTTTGAACAACTTGGATAAAAAATACTGCATGACTACTCTGAATTTGAGTTTTAATAATAAAATTTCATCTAAGCAATATACTAACATCTCACATAAAACTATTTTGTTAAGATCTGATGTTCATGTTTCATTAACATTGTTCACTACTTGATTGTCTCAGTTATAAGCCATCACCATTTTTTATATTGGACGAAGTTGATGCTGCGTTGGACAACTTGAATGTGGCCAAGGTTGCTGGCTTTATTCGTTCAAAATCTTGTGAAGGGGCAAGGACTAGTCAGGATGCTGATGGGGGAAGTGGCTTTCAGAGTATTGTGATATCACTGAAAGACACTTTTTATGACAAAGCTGAAGCTTTAGTTGGGGTTTACCGAGATTCTGAAAGAGGGTAAATTTATTGTTATAGTTAATTGATTTAAATAGTCATTTATGTTGATGGCGGAAGGCCAGTGTATTGACCTGGTTTATGATATGCAATTATTTTGCCTTTTGCAGCTGTTCGAGAACTCTCACATTTGATCTGACTAAATACCGGTACTCCTAAAATCCTTCCATGAGGGGTAGCTGAAAGCCGCCGCCTATGTACAGAGCAGTCAGCTTGGTTGTTTTTTTATTTCTTGTTTGAAGGTGGCCAAACTTATTTGTGTATTTTGTTGACACCCCTCTTCAATTGTTTGGGTTCTTTTTAAAATTATTGTAAATAGGTTTTCCTCATTTTCTATCTAGAATACAGTAGCTAGATGTCCTGACGGTAGTTCTTGAATTATTTTTTATCCATTAAGCTTTTTTTTCTGCCTTAACTTTTGCTTTCTTATGTGGGATGTGTACAGTTCTCGTAAAACTGAAATGACCATAAAGAATTGAAGCATCATCTTTATGAACTAAATGAAAGAAGAGGCGAAGTTTGCGAAGTAACTTGCGTAAAAACAATTATTGAGAATTCAGTGGGCTAGCGTAAGATGAAAGTTGATAACTTGTTATATTCTTGTAAATTAATTTTTTATTAGAGAAAGAGAATAAGTTATTGAGAGATAGAATGATAAAAGATGATTGATAAATTTATTATTAGTTATAAGAAAGAGGAAGAGTGATAAGTAATTGTTTGCCATTGAATTTAAAGTTGAAACATTTAGCAATGGCTATCTCTTCACTTTGTCTTTTATTTAAAAAATGGGGTTAACTATCTGTTCACTCTGTCCTTTATTCAAAAGCGTGGAGTTTGGTCCTTTATTTTCTAAATTTTCACCATAAACTTCGTTAATAGCACTAGGAAGAAGTTAATATTGATGTAACTAGTGGTGGTTTTGATCATCATAAAATCTAATGCTAAGTTCAGTTTGTTACTTGCCCGAAGAAATGAATGCAGCTAATTCGAAGAAAATTAAATATCGGAGGCCATTGTTGGAAGAAGTCTCGCCTCCTCTTTATTCTTCTCCTTTCCTTTATTTACTCTTTTTTAGTTCGAAACTTTGAACTTAGAATCCAAAAAGCAGAATTTAGAAATTTAATATCCAAAACCCTCGACTCAAAATCAAGAGCTAAGAATTTTGAATGCAGAATTCTGAAACCCGAGTCTAGATCTTTAAATCCAGAACTTGGAACCTAAAATCCTGAACCTAATATCTAGAAACTTAAACCTGAATCTAGAATACCTGTCTTCATCTTTTTCTTTCCACCATTTTCTCTCTATCTCCCTCTCTCGCTCACCCTTTTTCCATTCATTCCCTCCCTTTCCCTCATTGGTAGAAGCATGAACCGTGATGGTCTTTGTGCGTGGCTGCATTTGATGAGTGCATGCATGGTCTAAAATAACTTGTTGTTTACTAATATTTTTCATTTATTTTGTAGGTTTTATTGGACTTTGAGACTTCATAACCCTCTTTTAGAACTTGAGACTTATTAGGTCGGGAGACTTCTTGACTAGCCTTGTAGATTGAGCTTTCATGAGCTTGATTGGACTTAGATGAGCTTTGGATTGGATGTGTAGAGAAGAGGAAAGACATGTGCAAGGGTAACAAGAAGCGTGTGAGCGTGGCGTGTTCCATTTGAACTTAGCATGACAAGACAAGTATGACACAAATATAATATATTTTATGTGTTCTTGGTTTTAGACGTTTAATTTATTATAAGTGTAGTTTTTTATTCTTTAAGTTCTCTTTGTTATATTTGAGTTTCATTTAAGATATATTTATATTTTATATTATTATTTTTCAAATAATTTTTTAGTTATTTGTAAAACACTTTTGAGATAATTGAATTTGGAGAGTTTCTTTAAGAATTTGTGTTCTTTTTTCTTTACTTATTTTATTATGACTAATAGTTCAAGTGATAACGATCTTATATATTTATTTGAAGTAATCCAGCTTTTAGTGACATGAGTCTTCCATTGTTATTAAAGGTGTTCAGAATTGAATCGATTCAAAATAATAATTGAAAACCGATCTAAAAAATTGATAATTGATTAAAATTGCAAACTTTTGGATCAGTTTAGATTTTTTTTACTAAAATTGAGAAGTTTAGTTTCAGATTGTAGTTTGACATTTTAGAACAGATCTAAACCGAACTGCAATACCTTATTGAAATATAATTATATTTTTTTAATATTACTTTAAAGATAAAATCTAATCCTTCCTATTACAACTTTGATTTCACCAAATATATTTTAAGGTTTTTTTTCTTGAGAAATCTCTTCATTATAATTTCGTTACCACATTATCAATCCTTATTCTAATCCATCTTCGCCACACTTTCTCACATTTTATTTAAATCATTCTTTTCATTTCAAGTAATAAGTTTTTCTTAATTTGATTTACTCTTTAAATGTTTCTTTTATCTTTCTTATTTTGATTTTAATTCCGTACTTATTGTCTTATTATGTATTTTAATATTCACGAGATAAATGTTCTATTATTTTTCTATTTTGATTTGGGATTCAATGTTCCATTTCAATTAATTTTATTTTTACTTGGTTATTTTTATTTTATTTTTTATATTTTTACAGAATTGAGATTTTTATTTATAGTAGTGTTTATCTAAGTCTCTAAATGTAAAATCAAAATTTATTGATGAACAATTGATAGTATTGAGAAAGATAAGGGTTTTAGTATTTTAACTTAAAATAATATATGATTTCAACTTTTAATAACACTAAAAGTTTAAGTAGTGGAATAACAATTTTGAAAGTTTTTAAACTATTAAAATTATGTGACTGTTAATATCTTACACTTATTCATTTTTATGTAATATTATTATTCTCAGATTATAATATTTTGTTTTTTTATTTTTTCATGCTAGAATCATTCATAAACTAATATTTTGCCTATATGACATCTAGTAATGATTATGCTTTTTTGGTTTATTATTCAATATATTTTTCAACTTTTAAGTAACATATTTACTATAATTATATTTTAGTTCACCTTTAATAAAAAAATAAAATAAAATTTAAAATTAAGAATCACAAAAACTAATCTAAACAAAACCGTTAAAATTAGTTTGGATTGATTCAGATTTTTCTTTTTGTTTTAAATTAAATCAAATCGCGTAAAATTTTTATATTTGGTTTAGATGTATTTTTAGTAAAAAAAAAGCACATCAAATCGTACCGCGAACACCCCTAATTGCTACCATTCCTAAATTTTTTTATTTCATTACTTCTTTAAATTTTAATTGTTCATTATTTGTTCGGTTACATTTGCGCCACATATTTTCATTATTTTATTTCAATTCATCTTCCATTCATTTCATAATTACCTTCCACGAATATGAAAATGAAGATCATATAATTTAGTATAAGAGCTTAGGTTGATTTGTAGATGATTTGTTTTCATTTAATTCACAAACCTATTACAAAATTTATCACTAATTTGTTGTTATGTCAAAACTGAAAATTTGATTGAGCTAGTTTTTGCTCTAATGCACATTTTTTACTAAGAGTACAATAACAATTTGTTGCAAAATTAGTTACAAACCTTTTTTTCATAGACAAAATTTGTCACGACTATAACAATAAGATTTTTGTATTTTAATAGTTTGATAATTTGCGAATTAATTTTTGTTTGTTTTAATTAGTTAATTATTGAGTCATATGTCTAGTATTTTTTTGGAGTTCAATAGTTTTCACTTTATTATTAGTTGAATGCATTAATAGTTTTGAATTGATTAGTTAAGTCAAAATATAGAAATTAAGTGTTTATAAACTGTTTGAATTTCTTATTTTAGTAGTTTAAGTTTTTAGAACTAACCAAACACACTTTGAAAATTAAAAGCTAAGAAAAAACTAAGAGTAATACATATTCACATGCCTTAAAAGTTGAAAGAAAAGTGAAAATTCAATTAAGATTCTAATACTTAGATTTATTATTATTTATTAATTTTTGATTTAGATTTATTATTATTTATTAATTTTTGATTTGTAACAAATTATTGTGGTTTTTTAAGTCTTTATTCTATTAGTGTTTTAATTTAGAATTTTATTATGAATCTTTAGGTAATTTTAAATGTTTTGTTTAGATTAATTTCTTTTTTAAAATGTTTTTTTTATTATATTCTTTATTTTGTCTTATTTTCTAATCTAATCTAATTAATTTAACTTATTTCTTATTTTATTTTTACTTACTTGA
Source organism: Macrotyloma uniflorum (assembly GCA_016859785.1). Lineage (NCBI taxonomy): Eukaryota > Viridiplantae > Streptophyta > Magnoliopsida > Fabales > Fabaceae > Macrotyloma > Macrotyloma uniflorum. The sequence goes on along the minus strand of BDMB01000084.1, from coordinate 346,612 downwards.
TATTTAAATTTTTATAAATTTTATCTTAAAATTTTTTATTCTAAAAACTCTTAACTAATTTGATCGTTGTTTTTTTTTCACTTGAACTACCGATCAATAAGACAAATAAAGGAAAAAAGAGAACAATAACATAAGTTTTTAAAGAAATTCTCACAATTCAATTATATAAAAAATATCTTATAATAATAATTAAAAACTTATTTATATTAACTTTGAAAAATAACAACATAATATTTAAATATATCTTAAATGAAACTAAAATATAACAAAAACAATAATTCAAGAATAAAAAATTAATATTATGTTTAACAAATTCAACGACTAAAATTAAAAGACACATAAAACATGTTTATGTCAAACTTGTTATGATAGGTTCACATTGAACATATCAAACTTCACGTGTCTCTTTTGCCACCTTCATAAATGTCTATCCTCTTTTCCACACACCCAAAACTCTTCTAAAAGCTATCTAAAACTTATCCAAAATCCAATCAAACTCATTCAAGCCCAATCTACAATGCTAGTTGAGAAATCTTCAAGTCCAATAAATTCTAAGCTTCAAAAGATGGTAAAAAGTCTCAAAGCCCAATAAAACCTACAAAATAAATGGAAAATATCTAAACAAACAATAATTTGTTATAAATCTATAGGTACACTTATCAGCATTGCACCTTATCAGCATTGCATCTTCTCTAACTGTTTCAACAGCCACCAACTCAAATACACTTTGGGGGTGTTTCTTTGAATGTGGTTATAAAAATATGATCAATAAATACTCTTTAAGTTTTTTTTTTTTTTCATATTTTCAAAACTTTAAATACTAAATTTATCGACTTAAAAATGAAAATCAAAGTTTTTTTTTTTTTTAAAAAAAAGTCATACAAAAATACTTTTTAAACTAAACCGTTCCATCAATAGCTTGTGATATTTGCTTTATTTTTTAAATAAAGTTTCACTTGACTCAGCATATGAAAAAGCTAGCTCTGGATTACAGTAAGATACCCCCACATAAGACGTGACACTAGAATTTATATGTTTTAACATTTGTTTAGGCACACCGTGTAGGTCTCAAACGTAGAAAGGTTAAACAGTATTCACTCATAATGGTGCATGGTTGAATTGAAACGGAAGCTTTTCCGAGTAATTTTTAATTTCTTGAGGCAGGTTTTTTAAGATTGTAATAAACAATAATAAAATAAGTGGTTGTGATTACAACGAAATTGGTGTAGATTGATTTATGTGACATTTCATGCCAACTTGGTTTACATAACCCAAATTAAAAAGTGATCTATATTTGGCGTCACTCAACTAAACTAACGGTTGAAAATGGTCAATCTAGAGCATTGATTCATCATCTATCAACATTATTGGGTTGGCTCAAACAAAGCCTTCATGCATGCATGTAATGTAAGGCCCCCTTTCCTCGTCCCTCTCCACCCCCTTCCTCCGCCAATTTTTCTGATCAAGGAGGAGGTTCGGTACACACAGGAGAAGAACATAACGTTTGAGTCGAAGCCATGAGCCGCGTAGATGAGTTTTGCAACGATGAAAATGGGAAAATCGCTGTTGGGATGCCCCTAGTTTACCATTTCCTTGAGAACAATAATGATCCAAGTTTCAAGCTCGAAGACAATCAAGAATATCATGATTGTGAACAAGATGATGATGATGATGATCTTGAGGCCTCAACTTTGGGTGATGGGACCTCAAGTCCTGCTGAGGTTAAACTCAAGATAAAGAAGTCATTGCTAGAATTTCGATGCAAGGTTGAGGATGCTATTCTTGGCAACTTTTTGTTAGGGGAACCCAACAAGGAACTTGCACCAGAAGATTTTGCAGTGACAAGGGAACAGCTTAGAGAGATTTCTCTCTGGGATGTCCCTTTGTTGCCTAGCAAGGCTCATGAGGGCACTGATGTTGTTCTGAAGAAATTCTTGAAGGCTAAAGATTTCAAGGTAAATGATGCCTTTGACATGCTACAGAAGACACTCATATGGCGACGTGAAAACAACATTGATGGGATCACTGAGGAAGATTTGGATTCGGATTTTGGAAATACAGGATTTTTGTGCAGTAAGGATAGGGAGGGTCGTCCCGTTTGTTACCAAGTTTATGGTTTTTTCAAAGACAGACGCGTCCACAAGAAGACATTTGGATCACGTAACAGGTATGACAATTATTTGAGGTGGAAAATTCAACTGATTGAGAAGGCTGTGAAGAAGCTATGCTTTAGAGAAGGAGGGGTGGACTCCATAGTTCAGGTTTTTGATTTGAAGAACACACCAATGCAAGGGACCAAGGAACTCAACTCACTCAGCAAAAAAGCTCTAATATTGTTTCAGAATTACTATCCTGAGATCATTCACAAAAATGTAAGTTTATAAAAGTATAATAGAGAAAAAGTAGAGTGGCTGTTATGGTTTCAATCTAAATTGCATCAGCAGTATGGTTGAATTTTATTTATTTAATTTGCAGATCATAATAAATGCTCCATTTTGGTTCTACACCTCCCAAGTGCTTTTCTCAAGGTTCATGAACCAGAGAAATAAAAAGAAGTTCATCTTAGCTAGGCCACAGATGGTCACACAGACCCTTCTCAAGTGAGTGTGTTTAACATGAGCCCTAGTGTCTCATTCTTTGTATCTTATCTTACTCAACCACATCTTTTGAATATTGTGATTTCTGAAGGTTCATAGCCCCAGAACACCTTCCATGTGAATATGGTGGTCTCTGGAGGAACAATGATGAAGATTTCTCGCCTTCTGATAAGGTTTTAGAGCTTAAAATCAAAGGAAATACTGTTTCCAAAGTTGAATTTCCGGTCGCAGAGGTACACAGCATGAAATTTTGACATTTTTGTTTGTTTCAAATTGAATGCACATGCACCTAAAAGTGTCATTAATTATTTACCATTTTGGAATTTCCTTCATATTGTAATAACTTGATTTTGGGATGTATCTAGATTGGAGTGACAATAACGTGGGATGTAACTGTGGTGGGGTGGGATGTGTGCTACAAGGAAGAATTCATACCAGATGATGAAGGCTCATACAGTGTATTACTGCAAAACCAAAATGTAGAGGGTAGCAGCACTAGAAACTCCTTTTACATCAGTGAACCTGGGAAGATAGTGATAACAGTGGAAAATGGGACATACAAGAAGAGGAGAATGTTCTATAGATCTAAAGCTAGAACCACCGTTCCCATGTTCATCTTGTTATAGTAGTAAATGACCTCCAAGTTTCACTTGATTTTAAGATATTGTACATTCACACTCGGTTACCAACATGAAATTGAAATTTCTGGCAGAATAGACCCCTTTTACTCACTGCTAAAGATTTAAAGGTTTCAGTTCATGGCTGCTAGAATTAATTGATTCTTTACTTATCCATATGTTCCTAATTCTTTTTTAACACTTGCAACTCTACTATGAATTAATGGACTAGAAAATTTTCATGTTATAAAAAGGTTGTTCGAAGGAGGATTTAGTAGTGAAGAAATTAATAATTTCATTGCAGAATTTGGGAACAAACTCAAAAAAAAAAAAAAAAACAAGAAATTATTTAAGAATAGGAGACTAGAATTTCAGTGGAAGATAATACTTATAATTGACTTCTAGTTTTTTTTGGCTCCATCTATTTATACTATGACTCTTCATAAGCCAATTATTAGAATTTTGTCAATACATATTTAATCTAGTAATTATAAAATGTCTTTCTAAAACCTTTTCCAAAAATACTAGTATATTTTAAACATTGTAGATATTTCTATATGATATTTTAGAATTATCTTTTTTAAAATGGACATTTAAAATATTTCTCTAGAACATGTGCAGACCACAGGTAATCATATGTATTTGAAATGTTTTAGAACATTTATCATATTATAGCTCAAAAATCAAGTTTACATTTCAACACCAATTTTGGATGGTGTTGATATTTTAGATGGGCCACAAAAAATGGTTTGGTCGAATCCTGCACCAAGTCACCATACTTTTTTTTTTCTTAATGAAAAGAAAATAAAAAATTTAAAAAATAATTTTAAATTTATAAAAATTAAAAAATATTTGTTTTTAAAACTTAAGTCATATAAATAAAACTAATTCTATTTTTTACATGCAAAGATTTAATAATAAAGTAATATTATTTTATTTTATTTTTAAATTATAATTGTTATTTTTAATAGTAGACTAATCTATAAGTTTATAGATCGTATAAATCTAAATGCATTTAAATAACGAATTAAAAAGATTAAATTAAAGTTAACTTTAATTTCAATTTAGATTATAATTTTGATAGTATGATCCATCTTATTTTAGAGCTATTCAGGCCAGTGACTTAATTTTTTAACTAGTTATCAAAGAAGAACATCCTGTTTAACAAGTTGATGTATGTGATGACAAAAGATTTGGTAGTATTTGATCTAATAAAAGGTCAATAAATTTAAAATTTGAAATATTGATATATATATATATATATATATATTAATTTAACCAAATTATCCTTGTACAAATTCATATGTGGAAAGACCTTATATAAGTGATGAATTAACAAAGCTTTGTGTGAGATTTATTATAGCAAAATAAGAATTGTTGAACTTTTACTTTGTGAACAATAGATATACAATATTTGTTCTTTTATGAATAATAGTTTTTGTTGTTGAAAATCATATTGTGTCCGAATTATCAAATACCGCTAGCATTGTCAAAAGATTAATGATATATTGATAATTTCTTTTTTTTTATTATTATTATTATTATATTATTATTATTATTATTATTATTATTATTATTATTATTATAATTATAGGGATGTGAAATAATTATGTAGGAAGAAAATATTATCGTAATAAGATTATTATTCATTTTATAATTTCGAATTGTTTGTATTTTTCTTTGATATGTATAAATTTAGAGAGTGAAGATGATGTTTCAGGTTAACATTTCGAATGCCATGTGTCTTTAATCAAATAAAAAATTAGACTAATATTAGACAATATTTTGTTCTGTATTAACTGGTCTTTTTGGTGTTTTTCACAAGTTTTTACACTTATAAAAAGGAATATATTAAAAAAATTGTTTAGTGACATGAGTTCCTTTTCAATTCACATGGTCATGGTTTCACTCTTTAAACAAATAGAAAAAATTTCTTGCTTCCCTTTCTCTTACTACTTATACTAACTCACATCCATGTACAAGTGAATATGCAAAGATAATTAGATCCTTTCATCAAGTTTATTTTCACTCAAATGGTAAAAAAAATTAACCATTTTATGTAAATGAGTTTTTTTTGGATTTTTCTAACCATCGATAATTGTATCTAACCACATGTTCCTACTCATATAGGACAAATATTGAAGTACAATCGTAAACAATTCCTTATAAATTTCCATACTCTATTCATGATGAAACGAAAGTAGAAACATACCTGAATTTGTCATTGAGAGAATGAAATTAACTATAAGTATGTGGTCTTCCAAATGAAGAGAGTCGTGTGTTTTCCTTCTGGGTTTTTCTCGTTTGACAGAGATAATAAGAAAAATAGAAAACCGTATATCTTTTCTCTCTCTTCATTTGGGGACTTTTACGTAACTTATGTGAGTTACGTTCCAAATTTTTAATTATTTTGAATTTGACCCTTCATAAAAAACAGAATATTATTAAGTATCCACATAATATTTTTCATGATATTTATGCCCTTAATCATAAACTTAATATGAAATAGATCCCTTTATAATTTTGACAAATTAAATGATGACCCTAACTTATTTTAATAATAAATATGTGACCAAAAAAATATTAACAATCTCCCACTAATCTATTCTTACAAATGTATCAAACTTTATGAGTTCAAAATTGTTATTATATACCTCGGGCATATTCACATAATCTCATCCATTAGTTATATCAATCATAACTTAACCCATCAATGATTACTTGATTACTAATATTAATACAACCAAATGACATAGAATCATCATGAAATGTGTAGCATGAAAATGAAGGTGGTCTTTACATGTCAATTTTCAACTAGTCCTACCTTACCTTAGTGAGATCATCCAACAACCTTTATATACTTTGTCATACAAAGTATAATGATAAAACTTCAAAGTTTATATATGATAAAGAAGTATCTAAATGTATGCATACATAATTTCAAATATAGAACATAAATTACAAACTCCCACTAAACTAAATATTCCTCAAACTATAAAATACCCATATGAGCGGTGCGCTCATGAAAGACCTTGGGTGAAAAACCCTTCGTAAGAAGATTCGGTATCAAGGAGTTTGTCCCAAAGTATTATATGGAAATCTTTCCACTTTGTACCATTTCCTTAACAACAAGGAACTCGATGTCAATGTGCTTTGACTTGATTGTACTCTTATTATTGTTAGAATATAAGACAACTAATTTATTGCCGTAGTATAACTTAAGTGATCTTTCAATTTCTTCCATAATTTGTAGCCCGGCGACAAAATTCTTCAGTTAAATCACATGATTATATACCTCATAGCATGCTACAAATTCTACTACAATGGTGGATGAAGTTGTAACAGTTTGCTTGGAATTGCGCTAAGAAACTCCACCACCAGCTAATAGATAAATGAAGTTTGAAGTGGATATCAAACTATCTTGGTATGTAGCAAAATCTAAGTCAGAATGCTTAGTGATCTCTAATTGGTCTAACCTCTCTTTTTAGTGTTCCATTACCAGATTGTTTAAATATCTGCCTAACATACCAACTATGTACGTTAAATCTGGACGCGTACATACTTGGACGTACAGACTCCTACAATTGATGCATAAGGAATCTTTTGCATTTCTTGAATTTCTAAGTTTACTTTTAGGCACCGATTGAGACTGAATTTGTCTCCCTTAGCAACTGGAGTATTCCAATTTACATTATTGCATGCCAAACCTTTTATGTACTTTTCGATATTGACAATCCTAAAATACCCCAAGATCGATCTCTGTGTATCTAAATTCCTAATACAAAGGAAACATCACCAAGATCTTTCATTTCAAATTTTCTTAACAGAAATATCTTGGTTTCATGCAACATGCCTACATTAGTGACTAATAGTATGTCATCAACATATAAGACCAAGAAAATATATTTACTCCCACTGAATTTGCGATGTGACCCTAAAGGAGAATAATATCCAAGAGGTCTAAAGGATAATCACTAGAAGCATGACACGCCAAAGCCTCTTGGAAACTTCTTCGATCTTATCTTTATTCTTGGTGCTTAGGAACCATGTTAGAAAGCACCATTTCATTGTATTTGTTCTAGTAGACCCTAGCCTAGAGTGTCACTCCTTCTTCTCCTTGTTTTCCATCACATTTTGCACATGTTTCATGAGGGAAGGGAGAAGCACATGTGCTCCTTCTATTTGAGCACGTTTTGCATATGTTACACGTGGTTTCCAATGCCCATATGGGAGCTTCAACCGTACACATGGGGCTGCGCATGGGCTAGGCATGACATGGCACAAAGAAGGCTTCTCATTGGTTGGCTTAGGTCACATTTTCCACATGTGTGCATTTGAGTTTCATTAGAGATGCACTTTTATTTCATTTGGCAGCCAAGGAGCACCTATAAATAGGGAACTTCTCTCTATTGTAGACTGAATGAAAATTTGAGGGAGTTATTCAGAATTCTTGAGAACTTCAGTGTTCTCCACTCTTTGAGAGGTCTCATCTTTATCTTGTGATGCAAGTAGCGATCATAGCTACTCATCATGGACTTCTTCTCCAAGTGGCGTAGATTCAACCATTGTTCTTCCTTCCTAAGTCTCTTCAATCCGTGACACTCTAATTGATGAAATTCCTCTTTCACTTTCTTCTTCTTTTCCTTCCCTAGCTTTCAATTTTCCAGATTTGTGTTTGCTACAGTTTCTGTTCGTCACTAAATCTCTCACAATTTCCGTTGCTAGATCTGTTGTGACAAGAATTTCGTAATTAAAACTTGTTTCCTTTTTAGAGACGAATATTTCCGTCACTAACTCCGTCTCTAAACGCGTTAGTAACTACTAGATTTGTACTAACTCGTTTTCTCTTGATTTTTGTGTGATTTTAATCGGTGAAAACCCTTCCTCATGCCTTCCAAACATGCTTAAGAACCTCCAACCCCTTTGAGGACTCTATCATCTAGTATTCAAAGTAAGGTTCCTTGGTGTAGATCCACTGGCTGGAGTTGCTACAACACAGTTGAAATTCTTTTGTATCTTTGTTGTGGAGATGATGCGCATCCTATGAGAAGAAACTTCTTGCAAAGTGTCTAGTGTCTACAACACTTGTGATTTCATCTTTGAGTCATAACATGTTGTATTGTGTTTGAGTCTACTACATTAAATTTGAGTCATATCTTTACATCAACTAATAGTTTTCTTTCTTGATTTCATTGCTGGAAAATTGTATGATAATTGCTAAGTTGAGGTTGTATGATTGAATTGATTGGAATTAGGTCTTTAAACTAGGAGTTGAGTGATCTAGTTCTTTGCAAATTCAATGGCTATGTACTTGAGTTGTGATTCATGTAAAACAAGTGTGTAATTGTAATTTCTAGAGTATGTTTAATGACTTTAAATATGGAAAAATAATATCATTTCAAGAGGAAAAACAAGTCGATTCATGAATCATTAATTTGAGTGCAATGGCTGCATCATATAGGCGGCATTGAACTAGGCAAATATACTCTCATTAAAGTTTGGCTTCTAGTCTTCCTTCTATACATTATGCATCTAACCTTGAACATTTATTATGAGTTTTCTAAGAAATTCTATAGCATATTCTTGTTGTCCTATTTTTCTTGCTTTGTAATCTTCCTAAATGTCATGTTAAAATTCTATTGTTGAATACCTCGGTTTTTACACCTTTTTCTTGTTTTATTAGTCTACTTAATTCATTAGTTTTGTCTTGGAATTTTCTTTCCAAATTATCCTAAGTAGTGTGGTTGAAATTAGTACTATTTGCATTGTTGTTTGGGATTGTTGAACACCTTTGCCTCAAATGAGTGTTAGTGACAAAAACCTTTTCATCTTGGTGAGGTGGCCTAAACACCTTGAGAGGAGTGTTTTCACTAACTTTTTACAAAGAATTGTTTGCTATTTTGGTTGTTTTGTGCAACATGTCGAGCATTTCATCTAGTCCTATATCTCCTCCAAAGGGAAAGAAAATGAATGAAGAAATGGAACTCAAAATCAAGCAACAAATGGAGCAACCCGTGGTGGAGTTGATTAGAGAGATGGAGAATGAATGCTACTTTAAACAACAGATAGAATGCTTGGAAGTTGTTGAGAGAAAAGAGATGAGAAGGAGGCATTCCTATTCTCCTTATGGAAATGAAGAAAGGCGTCACAATGGAGCAAGAAGAGGATGTCTTAACTCTCCTAAGAGTGCATGTAAAATTTCCCAAAATTAGGGGGACAATGATACCAACATGTACTTAGATTGGGAAATTAAGGTAGAATAAATATTAAGTGTACATGAGATAGAAGAAGGACAACAAGTAGACTTGGTAATGATAGAATTTGAACAATATGCCATGACATGGTGGCACAACCATGCATTGTACCAAGGGCTACTCGTGGCTTCTTGAATGAACTTAAGGGCTATGATGCGTAGTAGGTTTGTTCCTAGTTATTATAAACGCGAACTCTTGTTGAAAATCGCACAGATTGAAGAGACTTAGGAAGGAAGAACCATGGTTGAATTTACGGCACTTGGAGAAGTCCAAAATGAGTAGTTATGGTCACCACTTGCATCACAAGATGAGACCTATCAAAGAGTTAACTGTGTCATTTTCCATCATACCATTATTTTCCTCATGTTCTTGGAGAATACCATGTAATCATTTGAAGTAACACTCCTCCTTTCTCTAGTGGATCTCTGCTAAGGTATTGATTCATGAAGCACAAGTTTTTGAAGATGTTGAGTTTGCTCTTTTTGAATAACCAAATTATCTTGAGTAAGAGAATCATTTACAATGTCTTATAGAGTTTCTGAACTTGCTTTATAAAAAACAACTAAATGGATTGGTTTCGGGAATCATATTGATTCTTCCTCTAAGACAAAGTCTCTAACCTTATTCTTCCCCAACTCAATATCCTCAATCAGTGTAATCGTAAAATTTATAATCTCTGCAATTTTTTAGAATAACCAATAAAGTAACTGCTCACTATTCAAGAGTCCAATTTCTTTACATGACTTATATGACCTTACTTTAACTAGACATTCCATACATAAAAAAATGTTTCAGACTAGGCTTTCACCCAACCCACAACTCATAAGGTATTTTAGACAGAGTGAATCAAGTAAGGTATAAATAATGTTCTCTACCATAGGTTTGGTTTCATCGTCTTTGAACAATATCAGGTCTTTCGATAATATTAAATCTTTGGACAATATTAAATCTTCGGACAATATTATATCTTTGGACAATATTAAATCTTCGGAAAAATATCAAACACTTGGCAGCCACAAATATAGTAAAAATAATGCATATGAGTTAGATCTTCTACTAGATCTTCCACCCGAGTATAATATGAGTACTACCTTTAACGTGAGTGATCTCTCCAAGGGGAGGATGATGAAGCCTTGAGCCCAAAAGAAGAAGGCCAAAGGTGTCTTAGGAGGATTACTAGAAGCATGACTAGAAAAGACACCCTTGCATCTCCTGAAACCCTCTCTTTACTTCCCATTTTAATTATTTATTAAGCTTAATTTTAATTGGGTTTATTTTCTTCTATTTTGTAGGACTTTCTAAAGGCACCACACCTTGGATGAGCTCACACCCATCACATTTTGGGGCTTTGGAGACACCAAATACTTTGAGGGGCGCACCCCCTTCTCTCCCTACTTGCTACCATGTTTTTGCACCTTTTTGGGAGCTTCATCCAACCTATTTTGAAGTGATTTTAACACCCCTTGCAGCTAGGGCTTGTAATGAGGAGAAGAAGTGTGTCCATCCCATTTTTTTAGTGCTATTTGCACCCTTGCAGCAGCCCATATCTTTGGCCCTTTAGGAGGGTATAAACCTAGTTTCTAGACCATTCTTTAGGGTTAATTTACATGTAATTTCAGCTGCATTTGATTGTAATTTGGGGTCATCAAAAACCTATAAATAGGGTTCTCATTCACCTTATAGGGGACTTTTGAATCATAAAAATATAGTGAGAAATTTTCAGCTTGTGTTATGAGTGTTTCTCACCCTCTCTTAGCCTTATCTTGAGTGTGATTCAAGTTAAAGAATCACAGTCGCATGTGATTATCAAATACTAAATTTCCCCTAATGTAATATAGAGGTTAACCTAGGTATCAATCCAAAGATACACATAGCTATATGTATCCATTGTGAATTGTTTTTCTTGAAGAAAATGTAAAATTTGGGGGAAACAAATAAAATGTAAATTTGCGGAAATTAAATCCTACAAAAACAGAAGATTAAAATCAAGAAAACAAAGAATTAAAATAAATAAAAAACAGAAAATTAAAACTACCTATAAGAGAGTTTTACAATTCCAAATCAATTTGAAAGTGCTGGAAATTTCTTAAAGCATAAAACTAGAGTGTCCTCAATCAAACACTCGCTTGAAAGACATTCAAGTGTCTCAAAACTTTAGAAAAATACCAAGAAACCTTTCCTCACCAATTAGGAACCACAAAACAATCTTGAAACGTTGCACATGGAACAGGAAAAACTACGTTACTCTACTCCTAACTTTGCTCCCAATTCTAAAAATGAGAAAATCTAAAAATGAAAAAGAAATCTCTGAAAAATGACTATTAGAATCCTTATATAATAAGTAGTTCGGATGAAGGAATGGGCCCAGGTCTGGCCGAAATAGGCCCACCCAATAGCAAGAATACAAGTGTAATCCGCAAGGTACACAAGCAATTAATGTCGCAATATTCTAAAAATAATAAAAAAATAACTCCGAAGTCCAAATGCAATGGTTTAAGTGTCCAAATTGAAGCCCAAGATGTCTAGTTTCCAACGCAACAAATCTACTCAATTGGAGTTCTACAGAAAAAGATATAAACAAAACAGTGAGTGAAGGTCAGGATAAGAGAAATAAGAAAATACAGTAGCCGTTGTTGCTTGTTGCTTTTTTTTTTTCATATTTCATTTTTCTTTCTACCCATAGCATAGGTCGGCTTCGTGCAGATAGATGTTTGCCGGGGGAGATTGGTGCTCCTGAGGTATGCCCTTCCGGCCGGTGGGTTGNGGAAAACTCCAAACAAAAAAGGGCCTTCTTCTTCCTTATATTCAATATAAGTTTTAGAAAGGGGCACCCCTACCCCCTAAATTACAAGCAAGCGCGCAACGGCTGAAAAGCCGTTGTTGCTTGCTGCTTTTTTTTTTTCATATTTCATTTTTCTTTCTACCCATAGCATAGGTCGGCTTCGTGCAGATAGATGTTTGCCGGGGGAGATTGGTGCTCCTGAGGTATGCCCTTCCGGCCGGTGGGTTGTTATATTGATTCTTCTCTGTCTATTCCAGTGCCCGCACTGCGTCATAAAATCTTCGTCTTCGATCTCTCTTCGCAACGCAAGAAGTCTAACAGTTTCTCTCGGCATCTGTCTTTGAAGTCATTGATCTCATATCTATAAGCAGGGGGGTCTGCGTTCACTATGAAGCCTACGCCCGTCCATTCCTTTCAAGCTTGATCCCGCCCTTAGACTCGTTACGCTGTTCGCCCACTGAAAGACTCGTTGGCTCCGCGCTCTATTCGGTCGGAACCCGGTTTGAGAACCTTCTCTCATAGATTCCTTTCACCAAGTCATCGCCAGCAATCAGCTCTTATCCCTTGGTGTGGTGTCAAAGGGCGAGTTCCTTTCTTGTCTTGCCAAAAAAGTTGCTTTATTCTCATTGGAGAAAGACTCTCCCGCGGCAAGGTTTTACACTGACACATNCCTTAGACTCGTTACGCTGTTCGCCCACTGCACGAGTAGAATACTACTAAGTAAAGTAGAAGGGCTAACCTGAGAGCGAGGCAAGCTGGGAACGGGCTGAAACTTACGATTCTAAGACCAAGTCAGAGACTACTGGACGTCTCGCAGAGCAACTCTCAACAAAAGAAAAGATATAGCGATCGTGCCGTAAGACCTTGTTCCTTTCTACTTGACGTTATTTTCCTCGGTTTACATAAGGCCTTTAGTTTAGAGTTTAGGGCTTACTTAGCGCTTGCGCTAAGGATCTAATCAGAGTCAAACTTGGATTAGATCCTTAGCGCAAGCGCTAAGAAAGCCCTAAACTCTAAACTAAAGGCCTTATGTAAACCGAGGAAAATAACGTCAAGTAGAAAGGAACAAGGTCTTACGGCACAATCGCTATATCTTTTCTTTTTCTTTCTCTCTCCTCTATAGAAAGAGGGGATGATACGTGGCGTGGTATACCTGATCGTTTGGTCAACGAGACGTACTTAAGTCGACATAGCTCCATTTATCTTTTCTTTTTTTCTTTCACTTAGCCCGCCTCTCCCATGACTTTCCGGACCAACCCGGATCTGCCCTCGAAAGTCTCTCTGCATTTTGGGAGCAGAGCATGCAAAATCGAGCATGGTAAAAATACAAAAAATGTAATGTTTTTGTAATTTTTTTTATTTATCATGGAAAATATAAAAATATGCTAAATGAAAGAAATAAGAAAAGAAAATATACTAAGGAAATACAATAAGAATATAAATGTGTGCTTAAAATATGATTCATCAACTACCACTTGTTTTGGATATCCACCCCCAAGTGGCGTGACTCATCCATTGTCATTTCACTTCATTTGCTTCTTATCTTCTTTCCATGCTCATTAGTTTATTACATTCCACTTATTCTATATTGTGTTGATTTTAATTTCTATGTGCCTACCATATGTTTGATTAATTGTTCCGACATCATATCTCCTTCTTGTCTTATCTCCTTTTCCTCCTCTTTGAATCCCATTTGAAATAAACCTTCACATCTAGATAACATCATGTTATCTTAATGTCTACTGGGATTTTCTTTAGAGTTTTCCTCTAAAATCAATCTAATCATCAACTCAAACCTTAATTCATAAAATGGGCCTACATCATTTGGTATCATTCAAAAGTTTTTTACAAGATGTGATAGGCCCTTATTATAGGTTTGGGTGCCCCTCAAATAACAACAAAATGCAGCTGAAATGTAATGTAAATGCACAACTAGGTTTATACCCTCTCAAAAGGCTAAGGATGTGCACTCCATCTAGGAGGAAATGGACTGGCCGCAAAGGGTGCTAATAGCACTACAAAGTGAATCGGGTAAGGTATAAATAATGTTCTTTAGCATAGTGGTTTCATCGATTTTTGGACAATATTAAGTCTTTGGAAAATATTAAATCTTCGGATAATATTAAATCTTTGGACAATATTAAATCTTCGGATAATATTAAATCTCCTATTAGAGCTTTGGAAAATATTAAATCTTTGGACAATATTAAATCTTCGGACAATATTAAATCTCCGTATTAGAACTTCAGACAATATTAAATCTTTGGACAATATTAAACTTTCGGATAATATTAAATCTTTGGACAGTATTAAATCTTCGTATTAGAGCTTCAGATAATATTAAATCTTCAAACAAATATCAAACACTTGGCAACCACAAATATAGCAAAATATGACATCAATTAGGAGTAAGATAATACACAACCAAAGTTCTGATATCAAATGATGTAGGCCTCTATTTTTCATCATTCAAAAGTTCTTTACAAGGTGTGATAGTATGAAACCATGCAAAGAGACACCATCGTTTTTTTACAATTTTCTTCTTTATTTGTTGTTTCTTATATTTCTTAGTTTAATTCCTAATCTTTTGTGCAAATTTATAAATATTGTTTAGATGACTATTTATTGTATAGTTTGCTTTTATTTTGGTGCCTAGGGTCATGTAGATGCACCATTTTCTTATTTCTTTAGGAGCACCTTTTACTTGGAACACTTTGGTATCTTGGACTCACTTTGTAGTGGTTTTGGGAGCACTCTTTCATTTGGAGCTCTTAGGCATCTCTTGGAGTACTTGGTGCATCTTGCAACATTCATGTGATTCTCCCTCACTTTTTTTCTCCACATGGTACAAATAATGACTCTTAACTTCCACACATGGTGTCATAATGAGTCCTAACTCCTAGTGGGAATTATGATTACCTTTGCACATGGGTGGTAAGTGATGTGGAGGATCTTGAAGCTTCATGGGAGGACTCTTTCTACCAGCTTTTCACATGCGACTAGGAATTCTAAGAGACACCAGTGTGAATTTCATTTGAACTAAATTTGAGTTTCATTTGTACTTCATGAATCCTATTAATAGAGTGCTTCCATTCTTGTAAATAATTTGATTAATTTAGTAAAAGTGAGAGAATTTCAGAACTTGAAACCTTGATGTTTCTTCTTCTTTAAGAGTCTTATCTTCCACCATGGGTGCAAGTGGCGACCTCCACTATTTATATTCGAATTCGCTCCAAGTGGTGTAGTATTCTCCATAGTTTCTTCCTCTTCTTGAAGTCTCAACATCCATAGTATCTTTAAACGAATTCCATGATTCAAAATGTCCAAAACTTCATCTACCTTCCATTATTCACATTTGCAAGGTTTTCCATGGATAATGTGTGAGTTTAATCGGTGGAAACATCTCAAAATCACTTCCAAACCTTTACTAAGAGCCTTCCACACAAATATGGCTTTCATAATTTGGTATTCAGACCATAGGTTGATGATCACTCATGGTTTTGGTGGAGTTTTTGATGTATGCTTGGCGGATTTGGATTTTGGCTTTTATAATCATCTAAATACAAAGAATTGAAGTGTTGCACATCATAACAGGACTTGCGCATAAGATCTACAACACTTGTGAGTGAATTCTGAATTTGTTTGGAATTTTTTTTCTTCATCTTTGAGTCAAAATGTTGTGTTGTATTTGAGTCTACTACATCAACTTGAGTCATATTTTTACATCAAATTAGTAGTTTTCTTTCTTCATTCCATTGCTTGAAACTGTATGATAATTGTTAAAATTAGATTATACATGATGAATTGATTGGATTAGCTTTAAAAACTAGGAGTTAAGTGACACATGTTCTTACTAATACATTGTTCATGTAGTTGAGTTTAAGATTCATACAAAAGTGAAATAAAAGTGATAATCCTCATGTGCATAATATTGATTTCCAAATCTAGAATTACAGCAAAGGTTTAAGAGGAAAAATATGGCTACCATCATTTGGTATTCAGAGCATAGGTTGATGATCACTCATAATTTTCTTCTCCTAAAAAGCCACAATTGAAGGTAAAAATTCTCAAGTTTTATGGGGATAATTATCCAAATGCATATTTAGATTTAAAAGTTAAAGTGGACCAAATTTTGAGTTTACATTATATAGATGAGGAACATAAATATCATTGTAATAGAATTTGAAAAATATGCCACGACATGGTGGCATAAAACACCTATAGACTATGGACTGCAACAAGTGACACCGCAATTTCTTGGAGGGACTTAAAAGCTATTATGCGCGCTAAATTTGTACAAGTTACTTTAGGCGCGAGATCTTTTTCAAACTCCAAAGATTTCAAAAAGGATATTTGTGTGTGGATGATTACTATAAAATTCTTGAATTTTTTTTGTTGGAAGCTGAGGTTGATGAGAGCAATGAGATTAAGGTTGCTAGATTTGTGAGTGAATAAAGAAGAGAAATCCAAGACTTGTGAAATTATATGAATATTCTTCCATTGAAAATGTATTACATCTTGTTATCAAGATAGAATCTCAATTGAAAAGTAAAGAAAACTCAAGAAAGAATTTTTCAAATAATTCCTACTTCAAGCATGTGCATAAAAAGAAGCCTTCCACTTATACTCCTTTTCATAATTTTAAGAAATACTGGAGAAGTAAAAAGTGAACATTCATCTTCATCATCTCTACTCACAAATCTTCGGACAATATTAAATTTGATCATGTTTCCATGGTGCTAGAAGGAGAAAGTTTTCTTTTCCTAAAAAGTCACAATTGAATGTAAAAATTCCCAAGTTTTGTTTAGGATAATGATCCAAATGCATATTTAGATTAAGAAGTTAAAGTGAATCAAATTTTGAGTTTACATTATGTAGATGAGGAACATAAATATCATTGTAGTAGAATTTGAAAAATATGCCATGACATGGTGGCATAAAACATGTAAAACTATGGACTGCAACAAGGGTCACCCGCAGCTTCTTGGAAGGACTTAAAAGGTATTATGCGTGTTAGATTTAAACCAAGTTACTTTAGGCGTGAGATCTTGTTCAAACTCCAAAGGTTTGAAGAAGGAGCTTTGTGTGTGATGTATAAAATGCTTGAATATTGTTGTTGAAAGCTAAGGTTGATGAGAGCGAGACTAAGTGATGTAGGCCATTTTTAGATTTTACGATTTGAATGAAAGATTAGGATGATTATTAGAGAAAGCTTCAAGGAAGATCCCACTGAAGATAACATGGAGTTATCTAGATGTGAAGGTTCACTTCCAAGTGCTCAAGATGGGAGACGAAATGAAGGTTATAAAATAAACAAACTGCAAAAATAAATAAAAGTGTGTGAAAGGAGGAGAAGAATCATGTCATTTGGGTGATGGAGACCCAAGATGAGTGGTGGTGCCACCACTTGATAATCACTCAAGATGAGGCTAGAGAGAGGGTGGAGAACACTCTCAAACATAAGTTGAAAATTCTCACTATATTAATGTCTTACAAGGTGAATGGGAGCCCTACTTATAGACTTTGGATGACCCCAAATTACAATCAAATACAAGGCTGGTAGCAAGGGAGGTTAAAAGCACTTCAAAATGGGCTGGATGTAGTTCCAATAAAGGTGCAAAAAGGTGGCAGCAAGGAGGGAGAGAAGGGGGTTGCGCCCCTCAAAGTGTTGGTGCCTCCAAAGCCCAAAATGAGATGGGGGTGAACTCATCAAGGTGTGGTGCCTTTAGAAAGTCGTACAAAACAAAGGAAAATAAATCCAATTAAAATTAAGCTTAATAAGTAATTAAAATGGAAAGTAAAGAGAAGGTTTTAGGAGATGCAAGGTGTTTTCTCTAGTTATGCTTCTAGTAATCCTCCTAAGACACCCCTGGTTTTCTCCTTTTGGGCTCAAGGCTTCATCACTAAGGTTGCTAGATTTGTGACCGGATTAAGAAAAGAAATCCAAGACTTAGTCAAATTATATGAATATTCTTCCATTGAATATTATGTCTTGTTATCAAGATAGAATCTTAATTGAAAAGGAAAGAAAACTCAAGAAATAATTTTTTAAATAATTTTTACTACATGTGCATAAAGAGAGATGTTTTCCACTTTTATACCTTCTTAAATCAAGTTCTATTAAATGTTTCAAATATTTGGGACATGGGCACATTGCCTCTAATTGTACTAGAAAGAGTAACATGATTTTAAGCGATAGTGGAGAAATAGATAGTGAACCTTCATTTTCACCATCTCCACTAAGAAATCTTCGGATAATATTAAATAAATCTTCGGACAATATTAAATTTGAGTATGAAGAGAGGTATTTCCATGGTGCTAGAAGGAGAAATTTTCTTCTCCTAACCCGTCATAATTGAATGTAAAAATTTCCAAATTTTATGGGGATAATGATCCAAATGCATATTTAGATTAAGAAGTTAAAGTAGATCCAATTTTGAGTTTACATTATGTAGACGAGGAACATAAATATCATTATAGTAGAATTTGAAAAATATGCCATAACATGATGGCATAAAACACGTAAAGATTATGGACTGCAACAAGTGTCACCTACAACTTCTTGGGACTTAAAAGCTATTATGCATGATAGATTTGTACCAAGTTACTTTAGGCGTGAGATCTTGTTGAAACTCCAAAGGTTCCAAGAAGGAGCTTTGTGTGGATGATTACTATAAAATGCTTGAGGCTAAGGTTGCTAGATTTGTGGGTGGATTAAGAAGAGAAATTCAAGACTAAGTGAAATTATATGAATATTCTTCAATTGAAAATGCATTACATCTTGCTATCAAGATAGAATCTCAATTGAAAAGGAAATAAAATTCAAGAAATAATTTTTTCAAATAATTCGTACTACAAGCATGTACATAAAGAGAAGATTTTCACTTTTAGATCTTCCCTTAAGTCAAGTTCTATTAAATGTTTTAAATATTTAGGACATGGGCATATTGCCTCTAATTGTCCTACTAAGAGTAATATGATTTTAAGAGATAGTGGAGAAGTAGAAAGTGAAAATTCATCTTCACCATCCCCACTAAGAAATTTTCGGACAATATTAAATAAATCTTTGGAAAATGTTAAATAAATCTTCGGACAATATTAAATTTGAGCATGAAGAGATGTTTCCATGATGCTAGAAGGAGACCGTTTTCTTCTTCTAAAAAGTCGAATGTAAAAATTTCAAATGCATATTTAGATTTAGAAGTTAAAGTGGACCAAATTTTGAGTTTACGTGTAGATGAGGAACATAAATATCATTGTAATAGAATTTGAAAAATATGCTATGACAAGGTGGCATAAAACATGTAAAGACTATGGATTACAACAAGGGACACCCGTAGCTTCTTGGAGGGACTTAAAAGTTATTATGCGTGCTAGATTTGTAACAAGTTACTTTAGGCCTTAGATCTTGTTAAAAGTCCAAAGGTTTCAAGGAGCTTTGTGTGTAGATGATTACTATAAATGCTTGAATCTTTGTTGTTGAAAGCTGAGGTTGATGACACCAATGAGGCTATTGTTGCTACATTTGTGAGTGTATCAAGAAGAGAAATCTAAGAATTAGTGAAATTATATGAATATTCTTTCATTGAAAATGTATTACATCTTGCTATCAAGATAGAATCTCACTTGAAAATGAAAGAAAACTCAAGTAAGAAATTTTCAAATAATTCTTATTACAAGCATGTGCATAAAGAGAAGATTTCCACTTTTAGATCTTCCCTTAAGTCAAGTTCTATTAAATGTTTCAAATATTTAGGACATGGGCACATTGCCTCTAATTGTCCTACGAAGAGTAACATGATTTTAAGAGATAGTGGAGAAGTAGAAAGTGAACATTCATCTTCACCATCTCCACTAAGAAATCTTCGGACAATATTAAGTAAATCTTCGGACAATATTAAATTTGAGTATGAAGAGAGGTGTTTCCATCGTGCTAGACAGATTTCTTCTCTTAAAAAGGCACAATTGAATGTAAAAATTCCCAAGTTTTATGAGAATAATGATCTGAATGCATATTTAGATTGAGAAATTAGAGTGGACCAAATTTTGAGTTTACGTGAGTAGATGAGGAACATAAATATCATTGTAGTAGAATTTGAAAAATATGCCATGACATGGTGGAATAAAACATGTAAAGACTATGGACTGCAACAAGGACCACCCGCAGCTTCTTGGAGGGACTTAAAAGCTATCATGCACGCTAGATTTGTACCAAAGTTACTTTAGGCGTGAGATCTCGTTGAAACTCCAAAAACTATATTTTCAATGCACAAATTTGAATGATTTAATTATATATATATATATATATTTTAAAATTTAGACATATAATTTAAGTTATTTATTTGAAGTATTAATAGAGTAAAATAATTCAAATAACAAACATTCAAAATTATAGTACATAAAATTTACACATTAAATATATTCATTGTTGCTAATATAATCATGTAAATAAATGTCTTGAACTTGATCCACAATGTGGTCTTTTAATTTGTTTTGATAGCTATCCTTGTTAAGATTGAGATTGAGGTGTTGTGCAACTATTTATCATTATCGCTATCATTAAATTTATGTTCTTATTCCGTATTTTATTTTGAAAGGTTTATGTTTGCAGAGTTGGTCTATAATAATCTATAGGTGATAATTGATGGTATGCTAATGGTGGGTCATCAAAGATTTGCCATAGAAATTTGATTGGAGGGAAATATAATGAAAGTATAAGAGACTGAAAACCTTGAAAAATGTTGTTTGATAGGTAAGTTTTGGAGTTGGTCTATATACCCACAAAATAGCTTTGGTTGTTGAGGAGAATGAAAAAAATATGGATGTGAAGACTGACCAACATTTGCGTCATTACATGACTAGCGTGAGATCTCGTTGAAACTCCAAAAATTATATTTTTAATGCACAAATTTGAATGATTTAATTATATATATATATATATATTAAAATTTAGACATATCATTTAAGTTATTTATTTAAAGTATTAATAGAGTAAAATAATTCAAATGACACACATTCAAAATTATAATACATAAAATTTACACATTAAATATATTCATTATTGGTAATACAATCATGTAAATAAATGTCTTGAACTTGATCCACAATGTGGTCTTTTAATTTGTTTTGATAGTTGTCCTTGTTAAGATTGAGATTGAGGTGTTGTGTAACTATTTATCATTGTCGCTATCATTAAATTTATGTTCTTGTTCCGTATTTTATTTTGAAAAGTTTATGTATGCAGAGTTGGTCTATAATAATCTATAGGTGATAATTGATGGTATGCTAATGGTCGGTCATCAAAGATTTGCCATAGAAATTTGATTGGAGGGAAATATAATGAAAGTGTAAGAGACTGAAAACCTTGAAAAATATTGTTTGGTAGGTAAGTTTTGGAGTTGGTCTATATACCCACAAAATAGCTTTGGTTGTTGAGGAGAATGAACAAAATATGGATGTGAAGACTGACCAACATTTGGGTCATTACATGACTGACATATTTATGTTATGATTAGCTGCGAAGAGATTGTGATGAAGGTTGTTGTTGTTGTTCATCCTATTCAACGGTATCAAACTACAAAAAATAATATTGTAATATTTTAAATAAACATAAATATGATTGTATACTTGTGTAGTAAATTGCATGTATGATAATATCTACTTACATTATCATTACTGACTTCTTGTTCTTTAGGAAAAATGTATCTTAAATGTGCACTAAAAAACTATTGCATGTAAGAGTTACTTTCATGCAAATGTGAACTTTCACTAATAAGATGATTGTCACGGTAGTTCAAAATGATAATCCATTTTTCATGATATTATGGCAAATTTATATTTCTCCTTTCTCTTATATCTTATTTATGCAATCAAATAAGATCTATTGGATATTGAAGAATTTTTTTTGGCAAAGGTCAAACTATCTCATGACTCGATTAACCTAGTGAGATTCTAAAGTTGTAACATAAATGATAGTGACCACAACTTGATATACATAGGCATATCAACACCATTAATCAATTATTGTATTCAACCTATAAAGATTCCATAAAAACTACAAACAAAAATAAATACATAATGTGAAAATAAGAAATAATATTTATTAAAATGATAACCTCAAATAATTACTTCCTTTAGTTTGACTTCATCAAAAGTGTAACAAAGCGTATTTATATTGTGAAGAATTCTTAACCTATGACTCTACACAATTTTTTCCTACCAATTGAAGGACTCTTTAAAATTAATTAAGGTTAATATTCTACATATTTAATTTTGACTTTTAATAGTAATATAGTAAGTTATATGTAACTTTCATAATTATATTATAACTAATTATTTTCCCACAATAGATGAATAAATTTGAAGTTGTTGGTTATTCTTCTACTATATTTAAAGAAACAACTATAATACAAATTATTGTTCTTGACTTCACTAATGATGAAGACTAGTAAAAAGAGGTTGAAACATCAATTGATACAAAAAATTTATGAACCAGTGACTACAATTTTCCATCCAAAATACCACTATGATACAAACTAATTTCTAAGAAAGAATGTTTCCGAAAAAAAGAGACAAGTTTTAAGTACAATAAAAAAGTTTCATATTGACCAAAATTAAAAATTTTATGTGATTGAGTCAAAATTTGATAGATATGTTACAATGTCAATTTAAAGTAAAAGTATCGTACGACAAAACCAGTAAGCAATTAGAAATTAAAAAAAATAAAAAATTTTCGTTGATGTTTTACAATAGTTTTTTCCATTGATCACCAAAACTTAGACTTTATTTATATACGTAACATTATTCTTCAAATTGTGAAATCAAATCCTGGTGTACCAATTTAAACTATTATTGTAAAACTTAAAATCATTCATGGTTACTATATAAAATCCTTACATTTTGCAGATTGAGAAGAGTCATATAATGAATGACCTTTCTACATGGTTCCAACCTGTATAAGAAAGTATAAGAAAGTTTTTTGAGACCTTTGTCGAATTAATCGATTCACCTACAATAATGAATGGTGTTGGAAGATCTCTTTGACTACATATTTGAACATGTTTTTTGGGCTTTCAAGCCTTGCATTGAAAAATTCTAAAATTGCAAGCCTATTATTTAGGTTGATGGCTGGAAAATACCATACTATTATATTGACTACAATTGCATTGGAAATATAGAAAATTTTCTCCATTAACATTTGTAATTATTAAAGGGAGACAAAAGAGTCATTATCATAATTCTTCTAGTTATTGTGATAATAGATTACTATCACAAGATAATTTATGTATGATTACAAAAAGGAGAACAAAACTTTTATCTACATTATAATCTAATATCTATTTACCATATTCATATTAGTTTAAATTTTAACAAAAGATTAAAAAAATGTAAAGTTAAAATGATAAGTTATTAACATAGGTAATATATTCTTAGATTAGTACATATTTTTAATAAAATATATACTTATTATTTTTATTTTTATGAGATATGATATGAAATAACCAATAATATTAGTAAAATTATAAAAATGTAGGATTTGAACAAGTAATGAGTTAATTAGATGAAATTTTATTAAAAAAATAGATTCAAGCATATGTGGGCAAACGTTATGAACATGTGACAATAAATATGACTGAATACCTAAACTCTGCTCATAAGGGAACATTAGTGTTACTTATCTATAACCTTCTCAAAACTAATTTTGAAAGATAAATAATAATTTAAAAATAGGGTATAAAGAGATGCATGTAATGGGTAAAACATTAGTATTTTAAAGATATTTCCACGTTACTTAGCGCGCGCTAGAGTTATGAAATGGCTAACTTTGATGATAACTAATAAACTATACAATGAGGTTACATGATTGGTCATGTGATTTGGGGAGTTTCAAACACTGCCTTCTTTGCATGTCATTATTATTTGTTTCTTTTTCCCATTTACATATTGAAACCTTCTTTCATCTAGTGTACAAACTAAATTTTTTTTTTTAAGGTTTATAAAATTTAATTTTATTGATTTATACCGGATCTACATAAATTATAAGGAAGGAAGACCAACTATTACCTGAATTCACAATGTAATGTACCAATCAATTCAAACAAACTTAAAGTATGATAATGTATTAAGAAAATTTAATTTAATATACTTCTTTACATGATCATTTATTGATTTCTTTACATTTTAATTTCTAAATAAAAATATATAAAAAATATTATTTACTAAAATTAATTATATATAAAAAATATATTATCAATATAAATAATATATATTAAATATTTACTAACTTTTTATTTTTTTTAAATTATTAAAATATAATTTTAGATTTATTTTTTAAAATTTATTTTTACAGTTTTAAGAATTATAATGTATTTACTAATATATAAATTCTATTTAATTAATTTAACCTTTTAATAATACTCAATATTTTACTAATATAAATATTCAACCTAGTTTAATTAATTGTTTTTAATTATATATATTTATTTAAATTTAAATTATTCAATAATTAACTAAATGTATTTATTTTTTCTTAATCGTATATATAACCCAATTTTATTTAAAAAAATATATATTTTTAAAACACAATTTCAATTATTTTTTAAATCATACTATCATAATGCATAATAAGTATTTAACATTGAGTGATCCATACACAATAAAATTATATTATATAGCACAATTTACTCATTTATATATATATATATATATATATATATATATTTACCATATTTCATGTAAAACCCAAACTTATACCTATAAAATGTCAGTTCTATAAATTTTATGGAGTGTAGCCAAATAAAATAAGCAATACAGGTGTCAGTAAGTTAATATGATGTGCATGCAAGTGCACACTGAAGAGTGATTAAACTGTATGCGTGTACTCACCTTCTCCTACGTGTCACTCAGTCTCAATGACTTTTTTTTCTGTTCTGTCAAACTAGTTAATATATGTTTTATTCATCTCAATCACTCTTACAAAAGTCTAGTGGGAAATAAGGATTTACTTTTACAATATTTTCTATATACAATGACAAATTGTAAATCTGATGCCTTCATTATATTATTACAAGAGTAAAATTAGTTTTTAATACAGTAAATTGGATTGAAAGAAGTTCTAAATAATAATACACAAACCACTCATTTTATCAAACATTCAATAATTATATTTATTTATTATTTTTTTAGTTTTTCTTTTTTTATCACTTATAATAAGATGTTAGATGAGTCTTGAGTCTGATTATCTTTTTTTCCATAATTATGTAAGAAACAAAGGAACTGTTTATAAAAAGAGTTGTATAATATTTTTATCTCCTTAAATATAGAAGAAATTGTAAGCAATAACCTATATATAAAATGTGTGATTGTACAAGTAGATAGAGACTTGGAGACGTGGAGAATCTATGAGCGTGTTTCCAATTTTAAAACTGCAAGGTTGCGGAGACAATTGAAGCATACAAATTCAATTTGATTCTTTGAACTATTATGCCAAGCACGAAGCTAAGTGAGCCCACAAAGCTTATGAGGTGTTACAAATTTGGAAGCCATAGCCATGCAAGGTGAAGAATGTCACCAACACAGTAATTCACTTTCACTGACGTGTCCCTCCCTCACTCTCTTCTCTTCCCTATAAATCACAATCTCTCATGTTCTACACTTCACCATCCCCTTTAACATTTACTTTTGTTAATTACTTCAACATGGCCAGGCCCTTCACGCTTTCTCTTTCTTCTCTTTGTCTGCTGCTGTTGGCGAGTGCATGCTTTGGTAGCTCCAGCACCCACTGGTTCAACAAATGCCAACTTGACAGTCTCAACGCGTTGAAACCCGACCATAGCGTTGAGTTCGAAGGTGGTATAATTGAGACGTGGAGCTCTAAACACCCTGAGCTACAATGTGCCGGCGTCACTCTTAGCAAACGCACCTTATACCGAAATGGCTTCCACTTGCCATCTTTCTCCCCTTATAGCCAAATGATCTTGATTGTCCAAGGTAATTAACTGTTCCCTTTCCTCACCAATTATTCACCATTACCATTTGTATTTTCTCTTTCTTACCAAGAATTTCCTCGTCTCTCTACTGGATGCCACACTAATTCCGCTTGCAGATTGTTAATTGCAGTTTGAACATCAAAGCACATTACCTCTATCATCTTTACACTGTTATCTCATTACACATTATGATTTATGTCTAAAGAGGTTAACTAGTTGATAATTTGAGTTGTTTTGTTTGGTTATTGATGTGAGCTGTTTGGGGGTACAGGAGAAGGAGCAGCTGGACTTGCAATTCCGGGATGTCCTGCGACGTATGAGGAGCCAGCAGATCAATCTAGTTCGACGCCATCGGACAGTCACCAGAAGATTATTCAATTCAAGCAAGGCCACGTACTCTTGATTCCACCTGGTGTTCCTTACTGGACCTTCAACACTGGCGATGACCCTCTTGTTGCCATCAGTCTTCTCGACACCTCCAACTTAGACAACCAGCTTGATCTAAGTCCCAGAGTATGTAATTTATTCATGATATGTTTGGAAAAAAAGAAAAATAAGAAATAATTTGTTCCTTTATCTTTCTTTCACAAGTTGCTTGAGTAAATTATAGTCCTGTATACTAATTTTTAAGGGGGGTTTGTAGGTGTTTTACCTTGCTGGTAACCCAGATGTAGAGCACCCAGAGGCAATACAAGGACAGAAGCATCAGGTGGAGGAAGAAGGTGGCAACGTTCTCAGTGGGTTCAGCAAAAACTTTTTAGCTCAATCCCTCAACATCGACGAAGACATAGCAGAGAAACTTCTGTCTCCAGATAACGAAATGAAGCAGATCGTAAAACTGAAGAAGGGTCTCAGCGTGATCAGCCCCAAGTGGCAAGGACAAGATGAAGATGAAGGTGAAGACGATGAAGATGAAGATGAAGATGAATCTCGCTCTCCAAGCCATGGAAAGCATATACACAAAGAGGAGGATATCGAAGTTGAACCTATCCCTCGTCAAAAGCATATACACAAAGAGGAGGAAAAGGAAGTTGAACCTCTCCCTCATCGAAAGCATATGCACAAAGAGGAGCAAAAGGAAGTTGAACCTCTCCCCCATCCCCCTTCACGACGACCAAGCCACGAAAAGCATCAACGTGAGAGGGAAGAAGATCAGCCTCGCACTCCCCGCACACGGGGACCAACCCCAAGCCCCGGAGGAGAAGGACACAAACAGGTGGAAGAGGAAGATGATGATGAGTCAGTGCGACACAAGACCCGCCACGAAAAGAGTTGGACAGAGCACCAACCACGAGAAGAAGTAGAAAAAGGAGAAGCACACGAAAAATGGGAAACAAGACCAAGTAAAGACAAGCTACATGGATCAAACGGGATTGAGGAAACACTCTGCACCATGAAGCTTCTTCACAACATTGCTCGCCCTTCAAGCGCTGACTTCTACAACCCTAAAGCCGGTCGCATCAAAAACCTCAACAGCTTCACTCTCTCAGCTCTCGAACAATTTGGACTTAGTGCCCAATATGTTGTCCTCTACAAGGTACGAACTTCACTTCATTCATATTACTGACATGCACGAAACTAACATACATACGTAGTCATCTACATCCCCAGAGAAATAAATACTAGAAAGAAAAATCATGATCTTATAGATCTTGTGACATTTAGAGAAAATGTGAATAAGAAGTGTATATGAGCATATATTATGTATTATAACAACGCAGAATGGAATATATGCTCCCCATTGGAATCTGAATGCACAAAGTGTGATATACGTGATCCGAGGGCAAGGACAAGTTAGAGTGGTGAACAGCGAAGGGATTGCGGTGTTCGACGATGAACTAAGGAAGGGACAGTTGCTGGTGGTGCCACAGAACTTTGTGGTGGCGGAACAAGCTGGAGAACAAGGATTTGAGTACGTAGTGTTCAAGACAAACCACAATGCCATCACCAGCTACTTGAAGGAGACGTTTAGGGCATTCCCCTCAGAGGTTCTTGCCAATATTTACAAACTTCGACAGAGTCAAGTGCGTGAGCTCAAGTACGATGGAAACTGGGGCCCTCTGGTCAACCCTGATGAGTCTCAGCATCAATCATCTTAAGCAAGGAGCATATGCACCATGGTATATGGCATGTGTGGCCATCTTATGAAATAATAAAATATATTCGGTAAGTCAAATTAGTAATAAAAAATAATAATTAAATAAATAAATAAATAAAAGAATGGCCTATGTACCATCGGAGCGAGCCTTTGTGAATAATATATCTGAGTATGAGTGTGAGTGTGGTGCTGTACACTACTGAGTTTATGTTCCTTTGAATCGCTTTAATGAAACGTCATCAGTCTTCAAGTTTTGTCTTTATTTGCATTGCTGTTCTTTGCTCTTTGTGGGCAAGATTTTTATTTTGATTTTGATTTTGATTTTCATTGTGTTTATGTAGGTCTTTATAATCACTATTTTATTGTTCCAATCAATTTTACATTTAAAAATTTAAAATACTACTTACAAATTCATTGCGATTACAAAAGAAATTATGATAGATAATTAAAACCTTTGCTTAATATTTTGAACATCTCTGTGTCTCATCCTATTTGAATAAAATTCATTTCCTGAGGAATTAAGGTCAGCACAAGTTGCCTACATTAATTTATCTTTCAGTTTAATATTCACATATAGTTATTTGAATTTTTTAATATATTTTAAACTTAATTTAATAAATTCAAGGAAAACCAACTAATTTACAACATAAGACGGTTGATCATTGTTAAATTTTATTTTATTTCTATTCTGGTCACGTTACCCTCCTTCAATTAATTATATATAATCATAAGATTAATAATCTCCTCAATAATAAATATGAGGTTAGATTTAAACTTAGTTTCGTAGGAAAAAAAGAAGAAGAAATGAGGGAAAAAAGAGATAATTTAATTGAAAAAAAATAGGTATAAATATAAAGATAACTTTATCACACAAAAAAATCATTATAATTAAATATGTCTTTAAAAAAAATAATATAATTAATTATATTGGAAATAAACATAAAATACATATAATATATAATATAATCAATTATATCTTTTTTTTTCTTTTTCTTCTTTTTCTTTCCCACTTTCCGTGATAATACACGAAGTAATTATTAAATTAAGTAAATCGTTTATTTTAGTGTTACGTTAGATATTCACTATAAATTAAATGAATTGTAATAAGAAAAAAAAAATCAATCTTTAAATTGAGAAAAGACAACGTAAGTTTCTAATATTTTTTGGCAACAAAGCCTTTTTTTTTTCTTTGCCTAAACGGAACATATATCTAACTCCTAACTTTTTAGCCTAAAAAATTGTGATGCACTTTAATCATATCCAGATAATCTTAAAAAATCGAAATGTTTTCACACCATCAAATGTTGTTTCCAACTTATTTTCATCAGTGGTATTAGTCAACAATAGCATGCACCAGACATTGAATTGTCTTTTGGGTACAAAAAGCTTTGAACTTTCACAACCATGTCTCTCTCTAACATAATGGTGATAGCTTAATCTAACGGCTGAGACCATGCAAAGTTGGCGTCTAAGAAAGACAGCAAGCAAGGCAACAAAGGGAAAGGATAAGGTTGTAGCTATGGATCCCACAATGCCAAATATATATAAAAAAAAAAAAACAAACCATGGAATCAATAAATTCATATATGACAAGGGACAACTACACTCTTCATCATTTTTAACATGTTTTTTTATTAATTATAATTTACTAAAAATACAAAATTAAGAACAAATATGATTTATGTTTTTTATTATTTATAATAAAAATATATACAATAATATTTCATTTTATATGATTGATGTATATGATAGTTTAAAAGAAGTTTCTGTGATTTATTATAATGGTTTTAGCTTATCTAATTTAGTTAGTGTTATCTCTTATTTAAAGAAAAGAAATATATTGATAGTATTTCTGATGACATCATATTCTTGTATAAACAAATCTAAGGAAACTGTGGCAACATGTCAACCCAGTTGTGGTTTTGTTTTGTCCCTCTGGATGGTCAAAAGTCAAAAGCTTGAAGTTTCCAAGATCACTCCTAAGGCGTTCACATTCACACCCATACACACACAATCCAAAAGAAACAAACTAGTCTCTGGAACTGGAAGCCAAGCAATTGCATTGAATAGGGCGGTTAAATCCGCGGTCAACTTAATACCTTTCAATCCAATAGAAGACACTGAGTATAAGCGTCCTTCCAAGAGAGCAGTATGATAATTTTCTTGTCTTTTTTCATTTTAACTCGTGATTTAGTTCANAAGTATATACATAAATTGCACTCTCCTTCAAAACTTCAAGAAATCAGTGCCTGCCTAATGTTTGTCCTTGTTTCACTTTCTATATTTCATTGTATTGCGATAAAGTATTGTATTAAGTTTTTCTTTTAAGTATACTTTAATGTTTTTTTTAGGATGTGCAAATTGGACAAAGAATGATAACCATCTCCACTGTGGGCGTTCCAAATACAATAATGAAACTTGCTTTTCACAAACTTCAATCTACCATTAGCTGTGAGGTAAATTACCTTTGATATGAATAAAATTTCGACTTGCCATTAATTTGACTCTTCATGCTTAGCTAAATGTCAGTTAGCAGAATGGCTTTTGCCCCAGTATTCAGACCTTTGGGCTGCCAGCCAGACACAGTAGCTGGCACCCTTTATGATTATAATATGCTGCATTTTTTTCTTTTGGCTGATAGGTGAAGGTGATGTGTCAGATTCGTTATGACAAAACAAATATAAATTACCTCTGTCCTGGTTAAGATTTTTTTTCTGCATCTGCTTCTAGAATTTTCATATTATTATTAGGTGATAGTAAATGCAACTTCATAACATCTTTAAAGTAGGGAATAAGCAGCTACTTGAAGCACATCTTTTGTTCCATTACTTAATTTTCTCCAGAACAAATTTTGCAGCAGCCAAACCACAGGCATTACTAGAATGTTGCAAATGCACTTTCTATTAAGTTAGTTGAAGATATAAGCAGATACTAAGCACATCTTTTGTACCATTACTTCATAATTTTCTCCAGAACCTAAATTTCGCAGCAGCCAAACCACAGGCCTTACTAGAATGTTGCAAATGCACTTGATATTAAGTTAGTTGAAGAATAAGCAACTACTTGAAGCACATCTTTTGTTCCATTACTT